>BLSH010160854.1:269093-287270 GCA_018402905.1 Glandirana rugosa | reverse complement strand
AGTTCATGCAAGGGTCCTTGGACGGACGACGTAATATGTTCGACGTAAACTTCCATGTGTTTCAGTTGTGTTAGGACAACCTAATAATAATGATATGATATTCATTAACCGTTTAACATCAGAACGTTGTGTCACCCCCAGTAAATGATATCGCGAGGGCGTTTTATCGCCGTTTTAACGGCGTGTTATCGCCATTTTAATGGCGCTTAACGCCATTAATGGCGCTAAGCGCCATTTATCGCGATTTGCCATAAGTGTTATCGCGACCCGCCATTTATTGCCGGTTTTACCTTAAGTGATTTCGAGGGTCGAGTGCCGTTATCTGTGAGCTGGGAGCTTTAGTGAATTCCATTTTGGCCGTTATTTACCGCCCAGCGCTATTGTGAATACCGTTTAGCGCTATTTACCGCGAATCGCGGTAATTACCGCAATTCGCGGTAATTTTACCGCTATTGTGCGGCAATTTTGCCGCTATTTTGCGGGAGCGCTATAGTAAATGACCCCCACTGTGTTGCAAGACTACAATTTGCCAATTACTTATAGTATAGTAATAATAATCCAACAGGATTGTGTTGACTTTGTGTACCTTCAAATGCAGCTTGTATAATGCAGCAGGCAGGTTCCTGGGAACGTACTTGAGGAAGTTGCTGGACATTATAAGGATCTCCACGTTGTTTGATTGGTTGAACATGCTATCAGGTAGACCAGCGTCTGTCAGTTTATTGTTGTGCAGATATACGGACCTGGTAAGAGAGACCATGCTATCATTTTGAAGACCATTCTGCTATACAATACAATACAAAGGTCTACATTTTTTGTTCTTATGAGATTTTTCATTAGCCCATCTAAAATGTTGAATGGCAGAGAGGCATTCCAAGACTGCAGTGCTGGAACAGAGAAGAGGTAGGAGAAGCGGGCCACCTCAAATGCCAATATATGCTGACTTCTAATGCATCAGTTTGCTGTATTTAAACTTTTAGAGACCTGACAGGGTCCCTTTGACACTTTTATTTTAGTGGCTGGGTTTAAATAAAGTCCATATTCAAGTGGATGTAAAATTTAGGTGATTCATACTAAAAACCTACTATAGATATAAAGGGCACAATAAAAAGGTGTCTTAACTTCTTTAAAATGAACTAGAATGCCTGTTTTCTGTGTATTGTGACGTTATGCGAGGCACCACAATGGACCAGCGATACTTGTCGCCTCGCATGCGATCATTTTGAGGCTACTAGCGGGAGTCCGACCCGGGTTTTGCCGGCCACCGTGGCAGAGCTTATTCTGGCCCGGGCTTTCTGGTCCACTCAAACCCCTCTCCATCTGCATTTAATGACCAGGAAGAGAACAGAGGAGAGCTTGATCCTGGATCTCAGAGGGAGAAAGCTGAAAGAGCTCTATGTGCTAATTTGGACTCTAAGAACAAGGTTTGCAATGTGCTTATGTTTTGTGGGTGTCGGGGACAGCCCCACGCTGTATAGAGAGGAATCTGTTTGTTTAATAAGCGCCAGGCGGCAAGGTTTTGTTTTCTGTTTTTGTTTGTGTTTTAAAGATGCAAACCTGAAATAATAAACCTGGTAAGCTGCCCGTTTTGAAGAAACTGACATCCATGCTGAATCTTTTCCCCTGAAAAGTGATCCCCATGAGCTAATCTCCCACACGTGGTGGAGGATGCGGGCAACTTTCAAAGATGGAAGAAATCTTGAAGGCCCTGCTGCAAGCCAATGCAGCCCAGCGGGAAACCAACCAACAGGTCGCAGAGGCTGCTGCAGCACAACAGGCAGCACAACACGCAGCTCTGCAGGAAATCAACCTCCGGGTCGCAGAGGTTGCTGCAGCTCAGCGAGAGGAGAGTCGCCAGGCTATCGCAGCACAATAAGCGTCTCAACAGGAGATGAACCGACAGTTTGCAGAGGCCCTTCTGGAGTTAAAAAAAGGGCCCACACCAATCAGGACAGTGGAACCAAAGTTGGTGTGCACTTCTTACCACATGCAAAAGATGACACCTGCGGATGATGTGGAGGCGTACCTCATGACCTTTGAGTCACTCTTCACGAAGGATGGCCAAAAGAACAGTGGGTGGGACTGCTAGCACCATTCTTGACCGGCGAACCCCAAGAACCTATTTCGATCTGGAAACAGATAAGGCCCTCGCATGCCTGGGGGTCACCCTAGCAGTCCAGGCCTGGCCCAACGCGTGCATCAGTGGACCTATTGCACTGACAAGCCACCCCGTTTGCAGACGTTCGACCTAGTTCACCTTACCAGGAAATGGCTACAGCCAGAGACTTTGCCAGGTCCCTAGATTGTGGAGCGTGTGGTAATAGCCCGCTATGTATGGGCGCTCCCTGCTGCTTTAAGGAAATGGGTCAGCCATGGGGACCCCAAATCTGCAACCCAACTGGTGGACCTCGTCGAGAGATACACGGCTGCTGAGGACTTGTTGCGCCCATCTGCGCCCCACTCCAATGTCTCTAGAGATGAAAGATCGCCCGGTGGACCCGGTAAGACTGTTCCAGGGTTCAGGAGCGAGGGAAAATTTGATAAAACTGATACTGTGAAAGAGACTAGGGGTTCTAGACCTGGAGACTGGCAAAAGAAGCCAGGAAGGTCTTGGGGACCCTTGAGAGGACAGGGTATAGAACACATGCCATGCATTGGAACATATTGCTGCTAATTGTCCCCTGAATGATGAACCCATGCAATGTGATAATGCTTATATGAAAAGACGCATTTCTCTTTTTTTACAGGTCACGTGTATAGCATCATGCTCAAGTCGCATGGAGAAGCAAATGTGTGTGATTGCTATTGACGGGAAACCCACCACTGCGCTGCTTAACTTTGGTAGTGTAATAACGTAGGTCAAAAGCAGCTGTAAAAATCCGGCCAGGTTACACCCTAGCACTGTCTGGGTCATTTGCATTCATGGGGACACTTGTGACTACCAGAGATTGTCACCCCTTGCGGCAGAGTGACCCATTCAGTGGGAGTGGTACCTTCCCTGCTTCATGAAGCCCTAGTGGGGAGGGATTTTCCCCATTTTTAGAGGTTGTGGGAAGGCACAGCGAGCCTGGAGGAAAGAGCTCCCCCTGCTGAGGAGGCATGGGAGTTCTCACCAGACCCTTTTTGCCAAACGGAAGGAGAGATTGGTGGCAGGACCGAGAAAGAAGGAAACCCTCTTCCTTTTCCTATAATGGCTGGGGAGCCAGAGAAAACGTGAAGGTGATGGATGGGGAACCTGTGCATCCTAGTTCGGGGGTGTCTTTTCCCTACATGGTGCTTAAAAAGGATTTGTTGTATCATGTGGTAAAACATGGAGAGGACGAACTGGAACAGCTAGTGGTTCCCAAACCCCTCCGCTGGATAGTGCTAGATCTGGCCCATGGTCATGTAATGGGGGATATCTGGGTATGGAGAAAACCAGGGAGAGGATAACCCAGAGATTCTTCTGGCCGGGGTTGTATGCAGACGTCAAAGAATACTGTAAGGCATGCCCTGAGTGTCAAATGACAGCCCCTTTTCGTAGACCCCTTGTCCCCCATTCCATAATTGAAGTGCCATTTGAGCGAATTGGCAGGGATCTGGTGGGACCAGTAGTAAAATCTGCCCAGAGACAACAGCACATCTTGGTGATACTGGACTATGCGACCCGCTATCCTGAGGCCATACCCTTCAGGAATACCTCTGCTAAGACTATCGCCAAGGAACTGGTCCAGTTGTTTAGTCGGGTGGGGATCCCTAAAGAAATCTTGACAGATCAGGGTACCCCGTTCATGTCTAGAGTGACAACAGAATTGTGTAAATTGTACAAAATCTCCCATCTCCATACCTCTGTTTACCACCCCCAAACTGGAAAGGTTTAACAAGACCCTCAAGAGTATGCTAAAAAAGGTGATGGATAAAGATGGGCGAAATTGGGATTTTTTGCTACCGTACCTCATGTTTGCCACACGAGAGGTTCCGCAGGCGTCTACAGGGTATTCCCCCTTTGAACTCTTGTATGGTAGACATCCCAGGGGGCTGCTAGATGTCGCAAAGGCGATGTGGGAAGGAGAGGCCACCACATATAGAAGCATCATAGAGCATGTCTCCTTGATGCAGGATCGAAACGCAGTTGTCCTGCCCTTTGTATGAGAGCATATGGAGCAAGCCCAGGAGACCCAGAGAAGGGTTTACTTTCCAGATGCCAAAACCTGAACTTTCAACCCCCGGGGACAGAGTGCTGGTGCTAGTCCCCACGGTCGAAAGTAAATTTCTGGCAAAGTGGCAGGGTCCCTTTGAGATTAGGGAAAGAGTAGGGGAAGTAAATTACAAAGTTTACCAGCCTGGGAAAAGGAAACTGGAGCAGATTTATCATGTTAATCTCCTAAAACCATGGAAGGACAGGGAGAGTTTATTGGCAGTGCCCACGCCCCAAAAGGACAGGTTTCCCCTAACCCCGGATGTCCCCATAACCAAGTCCTTGTCACTGACGCAACAAACCATGGCCGATGGCACTATCCGGTTCTGTAACGAATTTAGGAAGCTGAATGAAGTGTCTAAGTTTGATGCATACCGGATGCCGTGGGTTGACCAACTTGTGGATAGGTTGGGAGGGGCTTGGTGCATAATGACCCTAGACCCAACTAAGGGATACTGGCAGATCCCCCTAACAGAGTCAGCAAAGGAAAGAATGGCCTTCTCTACCCCCCGAGGAGACCTTCCAATACAAACTAATGCCGTTTGGTCTGCCTGGGGTCTCTGCATCCTTTCAGAGGATGATGGACAAGACTTTGAGGTCGCATCGGCCCTATGCAGTGGCCTATCTGGATGATGTCGTCATCCACAGCCCAGATTGGGAATCACATCTGCCCCGGGTGCAGGTTTAACAGCCAACCCGAAGAAGTGTGGCATAGGTCTCGTGAAGGCCAAATACCTTGGGTATGTGATTGGTCGAGGTCGGATTAAGCCCCAAAGCAATAAGATTGAGGCCATTCAAAAGTGGCCTTAACCGGTGAACAAGAAACAGGTTCGGGCCTTCCTGGGGATTACAGGGTATTACCGACACTTCAGCCCCGACTTTGCCACCATTGTCGTCCCTCTGACCGACCTGACAAAGGGTAGAGCGTCAGGAATGGTTACGTGGAATTCCGAAGCTGAAAAGCCCTTCCAGAAATTGAAGCAAGCCCTTTGTGTACAGCCAGTGCTTGTGACACCAGACTTCACAAATGAGTTTGTGGTTCAAACCCATGCCTCTGAGGAGGGACTGGGTGCTGTTCTGTCCCAGATCAGAGACGGCGAGGAGCACCCGGTTGTCTACTTAAGCAGGAAGCTTAATAGACATGAAAAAAATGATGCCATTGTGGAAAAGGAGTGTCTGGCTATCAAGTGGGCCTTAGAGGCCCTAAAATACTACCTGCTGGGGAGGTCATTCAGGCTAGTCACCGACCATGCCCACCTTAAGTGGATGTGTAACAACGGGGAGAAAAATAGCCGGGTGACTAGGTGGTTCCTGGCCCTACAGCCGTTTAAGTTCTCAGTGGAACACCAGGCTGGAAGGCTCCAAAATAACGCAGATGGTCTTTCCCGGGCCCACTGCATGGTTGGGACAGTTGCTCTGCCCGAGGAGCTTGAGCAGGGGGGGATATGTACGTTATGCAAGGCACCAAAATGGACCAGCGATACTCGTCTCCTTGCATGCGATCATTTTGAGGTGACTAGCGGGAGTCCGACTCGGGTTTTGATGGCTCCCGTGGCAAAGCTGGTTCTGGCCTGGACTTTCTGGTCCACTCAAATCCCTCTCCACCTGCATTTAATGACCAAGAAGAGAACAGAGGAGAGCTTGATGCTGGATCTCAGAGGGAGAAAGCTGAGAAAGCTCTGTGTGCTAATTTGGACTCTAAAAACAAGTTTTGCAATGTGCTTATGTTTTGTGGGTGTCGGGGACAGCCCCACACTGTATAGAGAGGAATCTGTTTGTTTAGTTTAGCACCAGACGGCGAGGTTTTGTTTTCTGTTTTTGTTTGTGTTTTGAAGTTGCAAACCTGAAATAATAAACCTGGCAAGCCGCCAGATTTTAAGAAACTGACATCCAGGTTAAATCTTTTCCCTTGAAAAGTGATCCCCACGAGCTAATCTTCCACAGTATATATTATGATGAAATATATCTTTAGTGAAAATGTTGAATAAGAGCCTGTAAACAACTTAAAAAACGCAGGGAAAGCATAGAAAATCAAGTATTTAAAAATTTTAAACGCTTACTTGCAGTGTTTTTCTTTTCCATAAAGGAGTTTTTTTCACTTGCAATGTGCCTGTCACAGTCTTGAGTCAGACTTGAAGGCAGGTAGCTATAGCAGTAGAGTAGCACCCACAGACAAGAGGGACAGGTATACAAGCAGGTCACCCTGGCTGATGACATGGGTTCACCTGAGGTACAGGGTCTAAGTACTTACTGGCATTCACCAGAGCTCCTGATGGTGGAGATGGGTTTTGCTGTGTGTTAGTACCAGGTCGCGGTCCTCAGGATCGCCCCACGAGGGGGTGAGCTAGCGGGGGTTCAGTAGCGGATAAAGTAGGTAGCGATCAAGCAGAAGCAGGAATGACAAAAGCGAGATATTGGCTGGAGGGACCACAATAATCTGGCAACTAGGAAGTGCAGAGATATGGCTTAAATCAGGAAGTTATTGTGAGGAGCAAAGAATTCAAGACAAACAAGAGTCATTGCCAGACACAGCAGAGGTCCCAGGTTCAAGTCCGGGCTCTGACAGTGCCTTTGAACTTGCTATCAAATTTGACTGCTTCAGGAAGAGTCAACTTCATAGCCCTTCCAGCACATCACAGCCCCCTTTTCTTCTGGGGGTGTCTACTAACTGTCTGTCCTTCCCAATTCCTCCGCCCATCCCCTCATCACTATACATAACTGTTTATGTAGCAGAAGGGGAAGGAGCTAAGAGGAATACTATAAAGTGTCAATTGACTGACAGCTCAGAGCCTGCTGGTGCTGCTGACAACACATTCAAGATGGCGGAACTCAGCAGCAGTTTCACAGCTTTTGGATGCCTACACACTGGAGGATTTCTGGGTAAATAACTTGCCGAAAATCTGGTATTGGCACATATACTCTTATGGGAAAATCGTTGTTGACAGGGTTTCTTTAAAAGACCAGCTCTCCCACAGGGGAACCTAGGCGTCGCTTGTTTAGCAAAAACATACTGACCTTATAAAAAGAGCTTATGGAAAACAGTCTTATTTAGGATTAGTATGGCAGCAAAGCATATTTCTTACATGACCAATTCTCCTTAGCCTATATATAATGCAGCTTTTTTATTTTCTCATTTACATATGAGGAATGTTTCCTGTTATGAATACCACACATATGCTTTTCAGCCCATGTATAGGAAATTGCTGTTATTAATATAAAATAGCATATTTTCAATAATGCAAGTCTTTGGCACTGCTGACATTAAACACGTAAGTTTATATCAGGTCACAATGTAAGCCCAAATCAATGTGTTAATCAGTTATAAAATCACTATAGTTACATAAAGCAGAACTGTATAGTTGTGGGTCCCCGTGACTGTTTTCTCTAACAAACTATAAGTAAGGCCCCAGAGTATTTCCAGCAAAAATTGTTCTTCATGGTTATATATATGTGTCAATTCTGTCAGGTTTTTACAGCTATCCAGAGCTCTTTTAGAGAGATGTGCCCACATTTCCTGTCCTATTGGGTACATTTTACCAGACAGGAAATAAAAAAACAACTCTCCAGCAGCAACAGGGATTTTTTTTTTAAGTGGAGTAGGGGGAAGGATAGAACATCTGTCAGGTTTTATTTCTGCCAGTGTTCCTGTGTAGATTTTCCTTCACTTCCTGTTCGGGGAAACCATTGTCAACAAGAAAGGAAGTGAGGGTAAATCTCTTCATAGACGCCCCAGAGAGCAGTAAAAAAAATCTACAGAGGTACTTATCTTTACCCATTCTATCCAAAGCTAGAAAAAAATGGAAAATTTTATCAAATACTTACCGTAATTTTCTTTTTCTGGCACTAATCCATGGCAGCATACATGTGGTAGTCGCCTTGTCTGCTTCTGCCCACGAGACCAGTGCATAGCTATAAAAAGTCGACACACACACACAACAGCCCATTTCCTGTACATCGTTAGGAATGAACTGGGTGGGTTTAGTATGCTGCCATGGATTGGCGCTAGGAAAGGAAAATTGAGATAAATATTTGATACAATTTTCCATGTTCCTGATGTCAACATGACAGCATACATGTGTTAGACCAATACCTAGCTACCAGGGAGCCTAATCAAATCCTATGTGGATTTGAGAGTGGATAAGATACTGCCTTCTCGCTGTAGTGAGGACTGCGGAGTTAATCAGTAGTGCTGAAAGAAAGCACCATAAAACTACCTGTTTTGCTGTCCTGCCTATCGTGTTGGTTGACATCTCTGCGTAGATTGCCCATGATGTTCCGATGCTGCTGGTTCGAATGTGCAGCAATTCCTTTCGGTGGCTGCAGCCCAGCCATATAGTGGTCTCTTTGAATTGTCTATAAGAACTGCAAGGCAATTGTGCACTGGTGCCTTCTATCCCTGTTGGTTTCTAAGGAACTAGATATAGCTGTTCTGGCTACCTAAATGACTATCGGACTCCGGAGTCCCAGAGATAGGCAAATCACCTGTCCATAGACCGAATCAACCTGTCCCCTGAAGAACAAAGACCTGTAAATGCCTGTGGTGAAACTAGGCCAAAGGAATTGCCTCACATGAGGCTAAACTCAGTTCTAGGCCTCGCATACAAAAGTGGAGAGCCAGATGGCTCCTAGTCCAGAGAGCTTGAATTTGAGAGCAGAGTGTGTTCAAATACCACTAATTGTTTCCTCAACATGAGGTCATCCAAAGATCCCACCAAGAGAATGTTTCACTGAGGCAATAAAGCTAGTACTGGGCATCTGGTTACTGAGGAATTGGAACATTGCAGTAGTCCTCTTCCCCTCTTACTCTCTTCCCTCCCCTTTTTTCTAGTCTGTTTCTGGTTCTCTTCATTTTATTTTTTATCTATGGGATACTTTGCACTATTTAGGCCACAATGATGCCATAGTACCGCAAATGTTACTGATATTTTAAATGCTTGCACACTGCTCATTATTAGTTGTTTATTCTTGTTTTATATAGCTATTATTGGCCCCTACTAAGCCACATTTCTAGGCCTTCTCTCTTGTTTTATTGATGCCCTTTAAATTGGTATATGTTCTTTTACGGTATGCTAAGATTGTGAACTGTTTGACCTAAGTACAGTGAATGTATCTTTCTATATTTTCCTTACATAATTGGAAAAAATTCAATAAAAATTGTTATTTTTAAAAAAAGCTAGTACTGGGTCCTTCATCCTAGTACACAAGGTGCTGATGAGAGGACAAGAGGCAGAATCCCAGATTAGTAGTGCATGGGCCCTATGGCATGGCACAGAAATTAATGAAGGGATGGGAACATTAGTTGTCTTTGATGCCCACAAATGCCAGAAAGTCTCCCAGGTAAAAGGAGGCGATGCAAAATTTGTATCTTTCTATGGAAAACCTGCATCTGAACCCAGCCCCTTAGAGCTTCAAGAACAAGTAATGCCCACCATGGACTTTAGAACGGTAGACTGTTTGCCACCAGAACTGGGGCACAACAGGGCTGCTGTTAGAAACCATCGGGCCCCATACAGCCAACCTTACAGGGCCCCCTCCATCCTGACAGGGCATCAACACTTTATAGCTATGCACTGATCCTGTGGTCATGCTGCCATGTTGGTGCCAGGAAAATAAGTTTTGAGCTTAGCATACACTTTAAGCTAAATTTTAGAGGGGAACAGAAAAATCTTTTATGGCCATTTAAGGTAATAAGAATGTTAGGGTGCTTGTTTTTTATATTTAAAAATGTAAAACAAAGTGCAGGAAGGAATTATTTTCTCCCATGGGAGTAAATGGGACCATGCTTAATAAGGGTTTTTTTTGCCTTCTTCTGGATCAACTGTTGGTGTAGGGTACAATTTATAACATTTTTTTAAATGTATTTATTAGTTGAACTCAACTGACTTTTGTCTTTTCCAGTTAACAAATTAATTCACTAACTAAATCAATACTGTATAAATCACTTTAAGTATGCCTTATGTATATGTACATACAGTATATAGCGATTTTACATTCCTTGTTTCTCACCGTAGATTTGGTTTATGCCCAAAAGTCATGCTGTAGATTTTAGTTATATAATTGGCTGCAAAGTCCGCACTCATCAGTGAGTTTGGGAGGAAGCGGGGTGCCAGAGTTAGCTAAAAATGAAAAGAGGGAATGGTTAGAAAAAATTTAAAAAATGTACAAGCATTCTAATTTTTGTTTATTCACATTTCGATAAAACTTTTGGAGAGAAGTGTAACACTTTCAAAAAATCATTGTCCTGTATTCATGGTCAATTCTGAAATCTAGATTATTATTATATTTCTGGGTATATATATATTTTAATATTGGTAAAGGAGATGGCTTGCCTAGGTACATGACAAGTTAAACAGGCTACAAGTGCAGTCAGATCTTTATACACTCAGTGCTTACAAGCTGTAAAGCAAGGGACAAATCCAGGACCCACTGCTGCTAATCGGGAGCTTCAGCCTGGAACTCCTTTTGGCCAAACATAACATGGTTTGGAAGAGGGACTTGTTGGAAGGCACTGCAGTAACAAATAAATGAAATGCACATCCCAACTTGAACTCGATATCTGGCCTCAATCTCTGCATCCATGTGGAGCCAGGCGTCTGAATTGTTAATTCACTAGGAAACCTCCCACTCTTAGCTTTCTGTAACTCAGCTTATTCTATACAACTTCAGCACAGAACTGAAGGCTCACAATATAATGAGTAGAAAGGGTTACATTACCAACATTTCCCTTAGAGAGAACCTGACACTGGATAATTAATTTAAAATAAACTCTTCCCATATGATTATCTGTGCATTTAGTGTACTATATGCATGTTATGCACCTGTAAAAGTTTGAGATTGCTGCTGCGCTCTGCCATCTTGGATGCAATGTACATAATATTACCCTTTGCTCCTCTGTCAGCAGCTACATAAAAGGTTATATAGGGAGTCCAGTGCTGAACAAAGTCCCCAGGGACCCAAGGCAAAGATGAATGAGCACAGGGGGCACATTTGAACAGTAGCATTGTAGTCCTCTCCTGGAGTGGCGCGGGCTCTCCTCCTCTTCTGGAGTGCGGGCACCTGCGGCTCCGTGTGTATCCTCTCTGCCGTGTGTCTCCTCTTCCGCCAAAGTGCTAAGCATCCAATGGGATCACCTGACGCTTTGGCCAAACTCACGACCTGCCTCCTGATAGGCGGGGAGGAACTTTAGTGTGAAAAGAGTGAAAATGAATTCGCTATCGTCACACAACAGGGTGGAATCAGGGCGCGGTGCTTTGCGCCCCAAGCCCACCCTTTTTTTAAGCCTATTAGTGCCTTAGGCTCTAACCAGGTGCTTCAAAAAAGCACTCCCCCATTGGAATCCATAGGCCGGCGCTCTGATATGTAGATCAGGGGGCCCGGACGCATGGATGGGGGGGTGGCGCCCATGCACCCTCTATGGACAGGCCGCCACTGGGATCAGGTAAGTATTAGGGGGATTGAGGGGGGCTGCTGCACACAGAAGGTTTTTTTATCGTAATGCATAAAATGCAATAAGATTAAAAACCTTCTGACTTTACACCCACTTTAAATACATTAAACACATTGAAGTGGAACTCCAGCTAATATTTTATAATCAGTTACAGCAAACAGTGTTTTCCTGTTGGGATAAAGGTTTTACATAAATAAATAAAAGCTGATCAATGTAAATACCCTTGCCAGTGTTAAATGGTTTGTCTCATCCCTGTGTCTGCAATTGGTAAGCCGCAATATAACAAATGTTTGCTTTGGGGTTTAATACTGCTTTAAGTAGACATAGTGTGGGCACTTTACGTTTTTGAATCAGTTAAACTTTTATTAAACAAAGTACCATACAGTACAAGCAATTGGAGTACCAACTCCATAAACAGTGGGCATTCCAATATTTCAAAAACTCCCTTATCACAGGTCAGTACTCCCAGAACGACTGAACAACAGCTTTTTACAGACATAAAAGTGCAAAGATATATGGAAGAAAATGACAAAAAACAAAAAAACAAAGCAAGAGTATAAACTAAAATAACAGACAAACGTCCTGGAGTGTGCAATACCTCTACCAGACATATTGGAAGCATAAAAAGAAAGACACTCATATTGGATTGAGTGACCCAGTAATAGTAATGTTCACTACCCACTTTAATATCCATTAGCTCTTGGACCTCACAACACTCATCGTTCCTCTGGTTAGATCGGTAACAATCTAGTGAGGGTGAGTTTGGGGGGAGAGGTACCCCAAGTGTGTCTAACCAGTTTTGACAAATATTCCTATATTTTTTAGATGCGTTCCTATGCTGTTAGGTATTCTTCTTTTAAATAAGTATCATAATGACCTGTTGAAACCATTGCTGACACGTTGGAGATTGGGGTTATAACCAGTAATGTGCTAACAGCTTTTTGGCTGAGTAGAGGAGTCTAATAAGAGCTACATAGGAAAGGGGGAATACAGTTCTTCTACTAAACCACCAAGCAGACAAGTTAGCGGGTCTATATTCAATTGTATTTGATATACTTGATTTATAACCTTTATCACATCCTGCCAATATTGCATTAAATGAGGACATTTCCATAACATACTGTATGTATTAAATGTTCTGGATGAACCTGGCATTTAGGGCATAATGGGGAATCCCTCCTTCCCCAGGTATACAGCTGCACCAGAGTTCTATAAGTGCGATGGAGAATGAACAGGTGTGACAATTTTTGGGCAGCCGATACTGACACCAAAGGACTAGCCGTCAATATCTGCTCTCAGCTGTCTCCATCAATTGGTCCAATATCCGTTTCCCACTTCTCTCTACAGGACAAAAGATCAGGGGCTTGTATACATGTTAACAGGTGTGCATAGATTAGTGAGATAATACCTTTTTTGTCAGAGTCAGCTAAAATACTACTAGGCAGTCCCGAGGCAACCAAACACAGGACTGAACGACTACCTTGGAGTCTAAGAACGTTACAAAGTTGTAAATACTTCTAATAGAAATAACGTAATAAGGGATACTCTGCAAATAGTCAAAATATTTGAACACCAATTCATCAAATAGTTGTGAGAGGTACCTACCCCAGCATCTATCTAGGAGGAATAGTTCAAAAATTTCCCCAACTCATCATAAAATCTATTGCACCAAATAGGTATACAAGCGAGAAAGCCTACAAGGCCAACCATGTTTAGTTTCAGTCCAGAGCTTCAAAAGGAATTGGACTGTAGGGCAATTAGACGGAGCAGCAGTAATGCCCATCTCTATCTTCCACTTTAAGTTTTAGAGCATGGAATGTTAGAACCTCTGTAATTTTTTTTTCTGTTTGTGTCAAAATTCCTAGCACAGCCTGATTTTCAAGGAATTAAAAGTGAATCTGTCCCAAGTGAGGAGTGAGGGTTATTTCCCCTTTGCCCCTTTGGCTAGTCATCACTGTAACCTGGTAAAGGTCCTTCAGGAATCATAAACCAGGCTGAGACAGAAAATGCAGTTAAAATTACACCTTTAATAAAATAGCAAAAAAAATAACACAATTCAAGAACGTAGTCAAAAACTGAAGCAAGGGTTTGGATGCCAGAGCAGGTAATCAGACAAGCTGGGATCAGGGAGCCAGAAGTCAGCGTAGTAAAGAACAAAAACAGGAACAGGTATCGGACAAGGCCAAGGCCAAGTGATACACAGGAACACACTGGAGATCATAGTCCATGCCAGGGCACAAAGGAAATTAGAGAAGCTGTTTAAATAGCAAAAAAGGAGCTGGCTGTAGGCTGGACTAATGAGGCAGGTAAAGGTAGCTAGATGAGTCACTGGGGAAACAACGAGTGGCTGGTAATTAAGCAACAGCTGAGCAGCCTCTGTGCCCTGAAAGAAAAGAGCTGCTCGTAATTAGCAGGAGCCCAGCCCTGACAAGGTTCTTCTCCTTTCCTACTCTTTCCAAAAATAAAAAAGATTGGGCCATATGATTTCAGATTGCTCAGTGTGCTCTTCTGCAGTTTGAATGTTACCTGTTAGTGAACAAGCAACTGGTTTGGGAAATAGGAAGAAGTGAAATTTAAAATGCTGACATGTTCTATTCTAAGCCATAAGGAAAACTGCCAATATATCATCAACGGGAACTCAACACATTATAAAAATATGTCACGTAATGCCAATTTAAACTGAACCTGTTATAGAGGTATGCCAGGAAAAACTAATATTGGCAGTGTACAGGAACTCCCCAGTCTCATGTGTTCCAGTGTACTGGACCCCCCAGAAAATCCTACATATATATAAAGTTCCTGAAAGGGAGCAGTGTACTTATGTGTCCCCATTGGGTAGATTTCCTTTTCACTGGGACAGGAAGAGAGGGAAATCACAAAGCTCCAGCAGTGGATAGGGAGGTAGATACAGCTTCAGTTTTAATCTGCCTGCTACATACCTGCCAAGACCTACTAGAAAAGACGGAAATAATTAAAAAAAAGAATAGAAAAAATAAAACAAGTATAAAAAAAATAAAGTAAAATTTAAAAAAAAGAAAAGGACAAATATAATGGACACAAAAAGAATGTGTGAAAAAAAATATTCAACATAACATTTAACAAGCCAAAAACAGTTTTCTTTCACATGCCTGAGTAAGCGCATAGGCAGTCTCTAGCTATGAGGTTTCAACATAGCTAGTTAACTGGCCACGCTGTGCTTTCCTGCTCAGTGTGGTCAGTTTTTAATAGGAAAGCAGAAAGACTGGCAGGAACACCAGGGATTTCACACAAAGGAAGCATTACAAAGAGAACAGGATATTTTCTCATACAAGTACATGGTACAGCAGACACAGATCAGAAATATGAAGTGTTGTGGGAACAAATACTTTAACTCAAAGTGTGCCTTCTCTTTTTATATATTTTTATACATTTTGGCTGAATTCCTGTAATTTAAAGCTTTTGTTAGCCCCCCCCCCCCCCAGCTGCTCCTGTCCCTTTAATGTGCAATTAGCAGCATGGTGCTTTTTTCTTTTTTTTATCCCTCTGTGTCTCCAACAATACCTGTATGATAATGCCAGGTCCTGTCTTCCCCCTGAGTGCAGACTCCCATTATCATATTAGTTGATCCCGAGAGACTCTTTGCATGTCACTAGCAGCTCTCCTATTCTCCTGTGCCTGTCTTCAGCTCCCTCCGCCACCCCCTTCCTGTCAACACGTAGTCTCTCTCCTCTCTGCTCTACTCTCACAGTTAACTTTAAAAGCGCCCATCTCCAATATATTAGAACAATAAGTTCCCCTGTGTCTGTGTTATGCTTATTTGTATAGATAACACACCGGCTTCCTACACACAGATCTCTCCTCTCCAGTGCTCAGCCACACCCTCAGGAACTCTCGGCTGAGCAGAGGAGAGGAGAAAAATGACAACTGATCGTAGGAAGAAGCTGTGTTATCTGTACACATAAGCATATATATGATATAACACAGACAAAGGAGAACTTATTGTTGTAATACAGCGGGGATGGGAGTATTTTATACAAGTGGCTTACCAACCACTTTAACTTTAAAGAAGCCCAACAGCTTTAAACTAGCTTTTGTTCCAAAAACATGCACTATACTGCAATTGGACTCCGAGCCTCACTTTCGGTTTTGCATCTGACATCATCTGGCTCCATCCTACGTGTTATGTCATTGGTCACGTGACTTCAGAAAAGTCAACACAGATTTTGTCTGCAATTTAATTATTCATTTATGTTTGGATATATATATATAATTCAAGAAACAGTGGTATACTGGTACTTTATTCACTATATATGTACACAATAAGTTGGTTTGTTATGCTGTTGTTTGTTTTTATTTTTTTGTGAAGCAGCGCAGCATCTGATTTTCCTATTGATCTATAATATCACTCACTCCATCCATGACTTAAAAAAGTTTTGACTGGCTTTGGGTTTTAGCGTTTTCACCAAACACCACACTGTGTGCTGAGACATTCAGGCTATACTGATGGAAGTACAAAATGTGTAACAAGTAGGTTAGTCAGTCAGCTTTTCTATTATAACACACAGAACAACTATTCCAAAACCAATAATGGCTTTGGGCTGTCATTTTACATGCATGCTCATTGTTTCCATTTTGCTTCCAAGAACGCGCACAGTGCCAGGTCTGGGTTGTAACAACACATTTTAAGAAGGTTAAAGCTCGCTAATTCAGTTAACATTGCCAAGCTGCAAACCCAGCCAGTTCTCATGGAAATGAGCCCAGTGCTTATTCTTGCTAAAAATGTCCACCCGTGGCTTGCTCAGGTTCACACTTCTTCTGGTCTCAAAAACTTCAGTCAAAGGGAATGTATTAAAACTGCTGCCATGTGAATGTACTGCCAAGCTGGAAAACGCATACCTCTTTTATCCCATTTAACGTATTTTAAAAATAAATTGTGATGGTTTCCTTCATTTAGGACCAGCACACTGCATGGGGTCTATTGGTTAAGGAAAATCAGGCATTTTCACATGTGCGGGCGCCATATTTGTCAGATCTTCATGTACTTTGCTCTTTGAAATTGTGTAACACTTTCTTTTTTTCTATAACCTTTATGTATAGTTTTCCAATACAAATATATCAATAATAAAAAATACATATAAATAAAGAACACAGACTCAAACATAAACCCCCAAATAAGACAATCCCATTTCTATCACACAGGATAATCCTCACCATTTCTCCCCACTGAACCTGTATCAAATATTTACACCTTAAACAGATTGTAAAGGTAAAAATAACACATATCTCTATACTTACCTGCTCTGTGCAATGGAATTGAACAGAGCGGCCCTGAATCTCCTCTTCTCGGTCCCTCCTCTCTGTCCAGTGCCCCCATGGGAAGCTGCTTCCCATAGGGGCAGTTGCTGCGTCCATTGACACAGGCAGCGGAACGTGACTGTGCCCCCCCCCCACGCTTCCTCATCACTGGCTTTCATTGCCAGCACAGGGAGCCAGATGGCTTTTCAGAGGGCATTGACAGGCAGCGAGGCGAGATTATGTTGCATAAATACGCAACAGTAGAAGAATATTTATTTTGTATAAATACATAGTAGTAGAAGAACAATCAACCCAGGAGAAATACAATATATAAGAAACACATATTTAGAAAGAGATTAAATAGAAACATAGAAACATAGAAAAGTGACGGCAGAAAAAGACTGAGTAGTCCATCGAGTCTGCCCCTTTTTATTTTTTATTTTATTTTATTTTTTTTTACATTAACCGTGTTGTCTGACTATGGATTTATGTTTATCCCAAGCATGTTTGAAGCCATTTACGAACTAAAAATATTCTATACATTTCTTAAATACCTCACAGCTTACAAAATAGTTGACCAACTAATATACAAGGGGTGGAAATCCCAATCTGACAAACCTAAACTAAACCTTATCTCTTGTCCAGAAAACATGACAATGACTCTGGGGCACATCTACAATTCATGGGGCCCCATTGTAAAATCTTAATAGGGTCCCTGAGCAACCCTTATCTGTGACACCTTGACATTTCAATTGGAACAGTAGTGCAAATATACTGTATCTAATTTAAGGACAGACAGAAGAAAAGCTAATACCACAGTCACTACACTACTAGGGACCAGTGCTGTGGACAGTAGTTGTCAGTAAAGATCATCAGTGCAGGGAATTAACTTATAACATTAAGGGCAGCACAGGGTGCAACAGCGTATTAAACCCTTTCCCACTGCATACAACTGCTCATAGAAAGCAATTACAGGATGCTGCTGTACATGGGTAACTGCTAGTACTGGCATAAACATGCACACACTGACGTACAGACTTGGATGGAGAAGTTGTCTTTTTCAGGATTACAGACCTCAAATATTGTGTACGGTTGTATTCAACTTTCCTTTTAAGGAGTACAAATAAAGATGTATATTTTTACAAACCTTTATTGTTTATGATTTCATACTGTACCATCAAAGTCCTATAACCTGCGTCATAAGGGGGTGAGCCTCGGCCACTCTTCCCCTTTCTACTCTATACTAGTAATTTTGGACGAAGGTACTAGTTATATCTAT
>BLSH010160854.1:238930-269083 GCA_018402905.1 Glandirana rugosa | reverse complement strand
CCAACGAGTCCCTGGGATAATTCTAAAATGTTACCCCGGGGTACTTAACATCTACACGGGGTCTCAGTAACAGTACAAAAGACCTGTTCTCTATTCCAAATCAAATCCAAACAGTCTAACCCTAAAGGTGGGGAACATATAATCAACCAGTTGATAAAACATTCGACACTCCATAAATTCTTTACATATCTTATAAAAATCAAGCATTTACCGAAGTTTGTACGAACCCTATTTGTATTTAGGTATCAGTCTGTTGTGCCAATTACATTTTTTTTTTTTTTATTTTATTTTTTATTTTTCCCCGTCTGAGCTACCTGATGAGTCAGAAAAAGACGGCAGTGAAAACCTAAACTAAACCTTATCTCTTGTCCAGAAAACATGACAATGACTCTGGGGCACATCTACAATTCATGGGGCCCCATTGTAAAATCTTAATAGGGTCCCTGAGCAACCCCTATCTGTGACACCTTGACATTTCAATTGGAACAGTAGTGCAAATATACTGTATCTAAATTAAGGACAGGCAGAAGAAAAGCTAATACCACAATCACTACACTACTAGGGACCAGTGCTGTGGACAGTAGTTGTCAGTAAAGATCCTCAGTGCAGGGAATTAACTTATAACATTAAGGGCAGCACAGGGTGCAACAGCGTATTAAACCCTTTCCCACTGCATACAACTGCTCATAGAAAGCAATTACAGGATGCTGCTGTACATGGGTAACTGCTAGTACTGGCATAAACATGCACACACTGACGTACAGACTTGGATGGAGAAGTTGTCTTTTTCAGGATTACAGACCTCAAATATTGTGTACGGTTGTATTCAACTTTCCTTTTAAGGAGTACAAATAAAGATGTATATTTTTACAAACCTTTATTGTTTATGATTTCATACTGTACCATCAAAGTCCTATAACCTGCGTCATAAGGGGGTGAGCCTCGGCCACTCTTCCCCTTTCTACTCTATACTAGTAATTTTGGACGAAGGTACTAGTTATATCTATTGATTGAAATCCTAATATAGACCTCAAATATTGTCACTTTCTAACTGAGAAGACATTCTGGGATTTTTCACCCTATGGAATATTGTTTTGGGCTTACAGGGTTACTATCAAAGTTCTAGCAAGTATGACCAAAAGCTCTAAAGCCAATAAATCTACCCACTGATAGAGGAGATGTAAAGGAGGTCTGTGAACTCTGCACCCTTCCATGCAGTAAGCGATCAATCAACACCCAGATTGATCGCTTATTCCAGTCTCACGCTGGCTCCATTGTTTTCCCATTTCAGCACAGCACTTCCATGCTGGATGACGCCTGTTAGCTCCACCCCTACCTGTTTTATCATACAAAGTCTTCAGGGATCAATGCAGCCACCTCTCATTCTGCTACACTTATAATATATTTAACTCCTTCTTACCCATGTAATTTTAAAACTTTGCACCTTTTCTCTTTTTTACTCCCTCATCCAGCTTGTATTTCTCATCTACTCTTGTCCTACTTACAGTAGACCCTACTCTATTATTAAGTATATTTACAACAATACCCTAATAGCTTTTCTTAAAACTATCCAATAAAACTATTAATAATTTGAAAAGAAAAAAACTATTTAAATGAATGTTAATATTTAATCCATTTGGAAGCAAAGCACATAGTTTGTGTATCCATTTAGTTTGAGACACTTTTCTTCATATCTGTACCCCTTCAGTGTCCCACCACTTTATCTATTCTGTAAAAACCTAGACCACTGGGATCCTTGTTATGTACTTCTTTAAAATTACATAAGTATAAAAAAAGAGTTATAGATGGTATAAGTGTAGCGGAACGGTGCCTGTATCGCTCCCTGAAGACGTCATATGATGGAACTAACAGTCACTGATGTCCCCCCACATGGAAGTGCCGTGCTTGCACAGGAAAACCGTGGAGCCAGCATGGAACTGGAATAAGTGATCAATCTGGATGCTAGGATGCAGCACAATTTATTGTGAGTGCATTTGATTTTATGCTATGCAAATAATAAAAGTAAAAAAGATTTTATGTAATGTAGGCGTTTTCTATCTCTTCCTGTGGCCAATCTGAATGTAGCCAAACAAGAGTGGTGGAGGAGCTTAAAGGAGCAGGATTCCTTTTGGGAAAAGCGCTATTTGACATGCTTTTTGGTGAAAAGTCGGAATCAGATACCGTAGGCTTAGAGCGGTGCTGATCTGTTTTGATAACTGGTTTGTTGCTATTGGGTTATTTTTGTTCCGTGGCCTCAATTTCTAGTTTTATGTCAGAAGAATTCAGTGGAAAGTTTAAAAGGAACCCAACAGCAACATATTTTATTTTCAGTTGGACCTTTAAGACCACTATCTTATGTCTGACTGTTAATAATTTAAACAGGTAAAAAATCCAGTAGACCTTGTGACATTCATAGGAAAGAATAGTTTTCATCTTAACATATTTTTCATTTGAGAACTTTTTATACCTTATTGTTGGCTAAGTAGAGATAACTGAGATGTTCCAGCTGTTCAAATAGGTCATCAGGAATTCCTTAGGTAAAGAAAAAGGAATTGTAATTATTAGGACAACAGCCATTTAAATGTGATTTCTACTATGAACTCATTATATAGTGCCTTGAAGGAAACCAGTGCTAAGAGGAATATGCAAGCTGCCATTGCTGAACTCTTGGAAGTGTAAAAACGACTTACCTGGCAGCCATGCTAATTTTATGGCTTCAATACTTCCTGAGTTATTGACTAAGGCTGGCCATACATGATACAATTTTCTTACAAATTTCTGTACAATTTTCTTTAGATTTACCTTTAACTATGTAGTGCAAGGGCCTGCCTAATTGTATAAAATTGAAAGTGTTTTTAGATTTGACCTCATATTATATGGTTTGTGGTAAATCTAAAGGAAAATTGTACAAGATCATTGAACATGTATGGCCAGCCTAAGATTTGGTTCACACCTATGCAGTTCGCTTTTGATCAGTTTCCGCAGTGCTTTTTGCAGTGCATTTTGTGTTTTTGCACATGTTTTTGATGCATTTTCATGCTTTTTGATGTGTTTTGGCCAATTTGTTGTTGGGTGGATTGAAAAAACGCAAATTGCGGGAAAATCGTGGCAAAAACGCACTACACTCTCTTCTGCAGCTCCTCCATTGACGTCTATTAAACCAAAAATGCACCATTTTGCTTTGTCCCTGACCCTGCAGCATTTGAAAAAAGCATATGGGTAACCATGTTAAATGGACTGTAGAGAGTTTCCGCAAAAAGCAATAAAAAAACACATAGTTGTGAACCGAGCCTAAGAAGCATCTATGATTTGTGACTTTGTCACTGTAAACTTGTTCTATATGTATGGCAAAGAATGAATTGAAACCAGAGGGTCAGCATGAAGCATAACAGGCAAATAAATAGCAAATGTTTGTGCAGAATCTGAGTGGGACAGGAAGAGTGCGGCTATCACTGTAGTAGTAGCGAACTCTACTACAGTGATTTCCAGCTTCAACAGTGCCCCCCAGGTATGACCTATGCATTCTTACGGTGTGCCGAGGATACAATAAAAATAATTCCTGGTGTTCAGCTTTAAAGCTGAACTACATATTCATCAATACATCATTATGTGCATTTTTTAAAAACCAACTGTAGTAAATATCTATATTTGAGAGCAGCACTGAAAGTAGGAGATGGAGAGGCAGGACTACCAATCAGGTGAGTGCATGCAAATGTGGTCAGGGAACATGCTGATGGAAGGAGAGTGCAAAGTGAGCAGAGAGATGACCTGATCACATCAGTCTCCTTCCATTTACTGTCTCGTCAATTGGCTTGGGTGGAGAGGACACCCATCTGTCGATAACTGTAGAGATAAAGTGGTGTCAATTGCTTGGCTGTGCAGTTTGACAGGGCTGTGTAAATCTCAGGAATGCAAACCCTCATATATAGGATGAGCTAAACCTTATTTGGATACAACCATCCTTGCCAAATATCTTTACCGTATTGCTACTTGATAACCTCACACGTTTAGTAATGTTCATAGACAGTGGTGACAAATACAGTATCTCACAAAAGTGAGTACACCCCTCACATTTTTGTAAATATTTTATTCTACCTTTTCATGTGACAATGCTGAAGAAATTGCACTTTGCTACAATGTAAAGTAGTGAGTGTACAGCTTATATAACAGTGTAAATTTCCTGTCCCCTCAAAATAACTCAACACACAGCCATTAATGTCTAAACTACTGGCAACAAAAGTGAGTACACCCCTAAGTGAAAATGTCCAAATTGGGCCCAAAGTGTCAATATTTTGTGTGGTCACCATTATTTTTCAGCACTGCCTTAACCCTCTTGGGCATGGAGTTTACCAGAGCTTCACGGGTTGCCACTGGAGTCCTCTTCTACTCCTCCATGACGACATCACAGAGCTGGTGGATGTTAGAGACCCTGCGCTCCTCCACCTTCTGTTTGAGGATGCCCCACAGATGCTCAATAGGGTTTAGGTCTGGAGACATGCTTGGCCAGTCCATCACCTTTACCCTCTGCTTCTTTAGCAAGGCAGTGGTCATCTTGGAGGTGTGTTTGAGGGTCATTATCATGTCGGAATTCTGCCCTCCTGCCCAGTCTCCGAAGGGAGAGGATCGTGCTCTGCTTCAGTATGTCACAGTACATGTTGGCATTCCTGGTTCCCTCAATGAACTGTAGTTCCCCAGTGCCAGCAGCACTCATGTAGCCCCAGACCATGACACTCCCACCACCATTTCCCAAAGACAACCTCTGGATATGACGCTAAGCACATGCACTCAACTTTTTTGGTCCACCATGGCGAGGCCTGTTTTTAGTGGAACCTGTCCTTGGGCACTGTGCTGCAGCTCAGTTTCAGGATCTTGGCAATCTTCTTATAACTTAGGCCTAATCTTTGTGTAGAGCAACAATTCTTTTTTCAGATCCTCAGAGAGTTCTTTGCCATGAGGTGCCATGTTGAACTTCCAGTGACCAGTATGAGAGAGTGAGAGCGAAAAACCAAATTTAACACACCTGCTCCCCATTCACACCTGAGACCTAGTAACACTAACAAGTCACATGAGTCCAGGGAGGGAAAATGGCTAATTGGGCCCAATTGGGACATTTTCACTTAGGGGTGTACTCACTTTTGTTGCCAGCGGTTTAGACATTAATGGCTGTGTGTTGAGTTATTTTGAGGGGACAGGAAATTTACACTGGTATACGAGCTGTTCACTCAATACTTTACATTGTAGCAAAGTGCCATTTCTTCAGTGTTGTCATGTGAAAAGATATGATTAAATATTTACAAAAATGTGAGGGGTGTACTCACTTTTGTGAGCTACTGTATGTGCGCTTGTAATTTCAGTTGTTTTTTACTGTTCTTACCTCTAGAAGTCAGGCGATTGTTCTGCAAGTTGAGGGTCTCTAATTTGTAAAGTCTGCTCAGATCCTCAGGAGGAATATCTTCTATTTGGTTATTCTATATAACTTACAAGAAAGAAAGTCAGCACAAAGCATAGGCGTGCAAACATGAGAATAATTTAAATAAAAAGATCATGTAACATAGTTAGTCTGGTTGAAAAAAAACCAGTCCATCAAGTTCAATCAATAAAATGGGGGGGGGGAAATCATACAATCCTATATACACAATCCTATTCCCAGATGTTGATCCAGAGGAAGGCAAAACACCCCAGCAAAGCAAGAACCCAAATAGCAAGCAATTGAGCTGCAAGTTTGAAAATGACTTGCTAAGCTATTGCTAGACTTTCCAGGCTTCACAAGTTTGTTGCACAATTGCAGAAAGTCCACATTGCATGACTCCAGATCAACTTTCTTTGCACATATCCTGCAAGTTCTGGTTCAGTTATGTTGTGCTTCAAGTTCTCTGTGAGTGTTCAACTTGCCAGTGAAAATTTGCTGCAAGTTGACAAGACTTACAATTCTTGTTAAAGAGACACTGTCTCCAAACCATTTATTTCAACAAAATCTTCCCATAAGGCTTATAGGTGCATTTAACATATTTTGGACATGTTTTTTTTAACCTGTAAAACCATATCTTGTGCAGACTTCCAAAATACCTGAGACTGCTGCTGGGCGCTAATATCTTGGATTGGATCTCAGCAGCCCCAGCAGACTTGAAGTTGTCTCCCAAGTAATACTGTATAGTATTTTCCTCCCCTGCAGCTGCATGAAAGTTTACATAGGGAGGTGAAAAGAGGGGCAGAGGAGCTGGGCCAGCATAGAAAGTACTTAAACAATCCCATAAGGGGAAAGAGCTATGATGTGCAAAAAGGGAGGAGGCTGTGCTAGCGAATTTTCTAGCAAGTTCAAAAGCACATTGCTTGAAAAAAAAAAAAAAATTTATGTAAGGGATAAACACTGCAAGTAAGCATTTAATATACTTGGTTTGCTGCGTTTTTAATTCCAATTTTTAAGATGGAGATGGGGTCTATTTTAACAAAAGTAGAGAGAACGGTTTGGAGCTTTAGTAAAGGTTTGAGCAATAGAAGGGAAGGCCTTAAAGTGGTTGTAAACCTCAGTCATGGAACCTGCGCAAAGCACATTCTGTATATCTGTAATGTTTACTTATCTCTCTCCAAAGCTCTAAGTGTTGTTTCTCTATTGTGCTTCTTTCCTCTGTTATCAACATATCTGAGAAGTTTTCCTGACTCATGAGATCAATTTGTGGCGGGAGGAAGAGCTCAGCAATGAGCTTGACTATTCAGAACACAGTTCTGCTGAGGGAGGGGGAGAGGGGGAGTGTGTTCCTTTCCTCCAATCAGCTCTCACACACTGTTACTGCAGTCTCGATGCCCCCTTATCTGTGCTCCTGACAGATGAAGAAAGATTTTTAACACAATTCTGCCCTTTTGAAGGTGTGTAGGGAGGAGAATACTGTGTATACTGCTCATCACCAGAGGCTGTTCACTTCACTGAGTATATGTGAGGGTTTACAACCACTTTAACGGGGAGAAAAGTCATTTAAAGAAACAATGATATAATGTAATAAAAAACAGTGGACAAATACATTTCGCACGGATATAAACAGCATGTAATAATTATGATATAAAATATGCTGGAATAATTAAAATGTATGTTATACAGACTGCATGACTCTTAACTGTTCAGACCTGCAGAGATAGGTGATTTGTAAATTCTGGAAGGTCTATGGGAAACTCCTTCAGATCCACTCCAGCACAGTCCACTACCCCTTCCTGTGTGCAGGTACAATCCTTGGGACACAGCAATGATTTGGAGGTTGGTTTTACATCCTGCAATACGCTCTCTGATGGGTCATCATAGTCTTCTTCCTCTTCTTCCTCTTGTCCATAGCCTCCATTAGAGGAGACCAACAGCAGCGTAAAGAATAGAGTGGGAACACAGGGCCACATTTCCCTACATTGGGGGAGGAAGAACGGTAGATAATTTTCATATGGGCCAAATTGTCTTGGAAATAAGTGTAATAATATATAAATGACAAAAGGCAAAAGTAATAAACATTAGATCCTGTGGCTTGATCATTTTTGTGTCTTTATATACCTATTGGCCATTCTGGAAACCTGTATTCCACCCTGAGCTTTGCTACCCTTTGTTTACTCATGTGGTCTGTCATGCCTTCTCCACACCTCTGTCTCATGTGGTCTTATGCCTGTAACTATTGAAAGGCCGCTTCCCACAAGCTAGAACGGATATATCATCTGGGTTTGGTATGACTGTACATGAGTAGTCTTTGCTATCTTGACCTCCCAGCCCCTATGCACCTCGGTATATGGACCTTACACTTCTGACCTTGTATTATGGCTGACCTATCTTGCATTGCCTTGGAAAAAATGGGGATAGGAGATAGTCTCCCCAAAGACAACATCAGGGAGGCAATATAGCAAATTAAATGATTTTATTAGAGAAAATAATAAAATTGATCCAATTGGACCAAAAAACAGTAATGACCGAAAAGTAACACAAACCTCCACCACCTTATCATTAAAATTATCAACGTTGATAAACTACCCATACGTTTCACCACTCTGAGAGTAAAATATTCCGTTACATATCTCTTATCTAAATATTATATATTCATCTCCTATAGGGCAGAGTAGAATGAATATGTAGAGAATTTATGCAGTTTGTAGACAAAATGGTAAGTGTTAGGACGATAGTCACTGATCTTATTGGAAAGATCGTAGCAACCACATTGTATGTGTATCGATAGTCTATGGAGGAAGCACAAAAAAGTTTTGTTCTGGACACCCTATATATATTAGGGAATTATGCAAGACGGGATCAATATGCTGTTAATTCCAGTAATAAAAATAGTCTTACCCACAGATAAATCGATGCATAAATAAAAGTAATGGTTGGAGCTGTCGGGATATGATCATCCCCATAGCAGATATTTCCCACACTTCTCTCTCAGTCCGTATCCAGACAAATGTCCAGGGAGAGGCAAGGGGATTCCAGTCTGAGGGGGGGTCAATCCTGTCCCTCTATGTCCATCCCATGGGTAGAGGGAACGGCTGTTACCAAAGTAGTAGTTCCTCCGCTCTTATGTTAATATGTAGAGCCGGTGTCCCGGAGGAGTCAGCTGGTATTCAACCTTGTATAGCAATTCCAGTGACACACGCTTCCCCGCTGACCAAGCAATTTGGCTACTCAGCTGGGGGTAGGGGGTATTGCACTGCCGTGTCTAAATGCATTGCCTTGGCTTCTACTTCTGCATGATATTCTATACCTATTCTCGGTGTACTGTTGCCCCTGATGACAATTTTGCCTAGTTATTTATCTTCATTTTGCTGGCCTAGCCCTGACCGCAACTCTGATGCATTATTGGTACCCTGCCTGATCATTTCTGCGCTGTGAAGTCAATTGTGAGGGCCATGTCCTGGGAGTTTGCAGCAGCTAAATTCAACCCCAACCAAGACTCACCTGCAGCGCTGATGAGCATTGATCAAGGGCTATCACCACCTGCTGGTATCAGGAAGCATTAATTTACCATCTGTACTGGTCCTGAACCTACATTCCAGTTTCTAATTTTCCTGTTCGGATCCTGGACCTCATCTGCAATTGCTTGACTATAACAGCCATTGATCTCCACCACAGATCTTTTGCTGTTGCTGGACCAAAAGATGATGGAGTGAAGCTTTCTAAAGCTGCCTGATATGCCTCTGTCCAGCCAAGCTTATTTACATATTAGGTGCACTGCTCAAAGAGGCCCATAAGAAAACTTTGGATAGTTCATTCTGTTTTCTTCATATGTTGCCTGCAGCAAAAGAAGCTCTCTATATATAACGGGTATAAGAAAGTGATACTGCGCAGCCTCAGAAGTATTAACCTTCCAGTGTAAACATCATATAACAAAGTGCAAGTGTAGCGGTTATATGATGTTTACACTGGAAGGTTAATACTTCTGAGGCTGCGCAGTATCACTTTCTTATACCCGTTATATATTGTGATCTATATTAGATATTGCAGCAACCTTTTATTTTTATTATTATTATTTTTATTCCTTTTGGGATTACACTCATACACTTGGTTTATCACCGTCCAACAGCCACGCTTAGTGGCGCGAGGGTCCACCTATTATCAAAAGAAGCTCTCTGTTGGAAAATAATGTTAATCCGGGTTGTTGACAATGGTCCGCTAAAAAGCCAAGCCAAGCATATCATGGTCATCGTTACAGTGCAGTTTCATAATAAAGATGAACTCTAGGTGAATATTAAAGGCACAACCCTACGCACCTCTGTATTAATTAATACATCAGTAAATGTATTTTTGTTATAATGCAAGCAGTGTAAGAATCTGAATTTGGCCTGGTATCAGTCACCTGCGGAGCAGAGTTTACATAGGGGGAGAGAGAAGCAGCACAAAGAGCCAATTAGTTGTGCAAGTGTAGTGTGATAAACATGCTGATAGGAGGACAGAGCAGAATGATGGAGAGATTAGCTCATCAGTGCTAATTCTTATTTCCCTGTTCAGTGACAAGATGAGAATGGAGAGGGATCTGTAAGTGAAAGTGAAACTGCATCAGAACAAGAACCAGTCCCCTCCACTGCCAGACAGGACAGTACTGTGTGGCAGAATTGTGCAAATCTCAGGAATGGATGGACAGCAATACAAACCCTTTAGCAGCTAAAACAGCTCCCATATACACTCTCCGGCCACTTTACTAGGTACACCTTGCTAGTACCGGGTTGGACTCCCTTTTACCTTCAGAACTGCCTTAATTCTTCATGGCATAAATTCAACAAGCTGTTGGAAACATTCCTCAGAGATTTTGGTCCATATTGACATGATAGAATCAGGCAGTTGCTGCAAATTTTTTGGCTGCATATCCATGATGGGAATCTCCTGTTCCACCACATCCCAAAGATGCTCTATTGGATTAGATATGGTGAGTGTGGAGGCCATGGGAGTACAGTGACCTCATTGTCATGCTCCATAAACCAGTGGTGAGATGATTGGAGCTTTGTGACATGGTGCATTATCCTGCTGGAAGGAGCCATCAGAAGATGGGTACACTTTAGTCATAAAGGGATGGACATGGTCAGCAACAATACTCAGGTAGGATGTGGTGTTTAAACAATGCTCATTTGGTACTAAGGGGCCCAAGTGTGCTAAAAGAATATCCCCCACACCATTACACCACCACCACCAGCCTGAACCGTTGATACAAGGCAGGATGAATCCATGCTTTCATGTTGTATTATGCCAAATTCTGACCCTACCATCTGAATGTCGTGGCTGAAATTGAGTGTCATTAGACCAGGCAATATTTTTCTAGCCTTCTACTGTCCAATTTTGGTGACCTTGTGCGAATTGTAGCCTCAGTTTCCTCTTCTTAGCTGGCAGGAGTGGCACCCGGTGTGGTCTTCTGCTGCTGTAGCCAATATACTTTAAGGTTCAATGTGTTGTGCATTCAGAGATGGTATTCTGCATACCTTGGTTGTAACGAGTGGTTATTTGAGTTACTGTTGCTTTTCTATCATTTTGAACCAGTCTGCCCATTCTCCTCTGACCTCTGACATCAATAAATCATTTTCATCCACACAACTGCCGCTCACTGGATATTTTCTCTTTTTCAGACCATTCTCTGTAAACCTGAGAGATGGTTGTGCGTGAAAATTCCAGTAGACCAGCAGTTTTTGAAATACTCAGATCAGCCCATCTGGCACCAACAACCATGCCACGTTCAAAGTCACTTAAATCCCCTTTCTTCCCCATTCTGATGTTCAGTTTTAACTTCAGCAAGTCGTCTTCACCACATCTAGAGGCCTAAATGCATTGAGTTGTTGCCATGTGATTGGCTTATTAGCAATTTGTGTTACCAAGCAATTAAACAGGTGTACCTAATAAAGTGGTGAGTGAGTGTATGTATTTCATCTGTGTATTTAGCCGTTTACCTTGACCTTGGCTAGCTTTTCAAAATAGAAGTTCACTGTTAGAGTTTGGGTAGTAATAGTCATCCTTTAACCGATTCCCGACCGGCTCGCGTACATTTAGTGTTGCAATGTGGAGGGATATCGCTAGTTGCCATTTATAAAAGGTTTTCTGAACGTGCCCGAGTAGCGGGCAGCTCGTGTGCGTGCCCGGCGCGCGCTTCACGAGCAGGGCCGCAGGTCTGGCTGACTCCTGGCGGTTTCCTGTTCTGTGAGGGGGGACATGACAGATCTACTGATCCCTGTACTCGAGATCAGTTAGATCTCTTATGCCCCTGGCAGCTCAACCCCCATATAGTAAGAACACACCCAGGGAACACAGTTAACCCCTACATCGCCCCCTGCAGGTTAACCCCTTCCCTGCCAATGACATTTATACAGTAATCAGTGGCTATTTTTATATCTGATCGCTGTATAAATTTCATTGGTCCCTAAAAAGTGATCACCGTCATTACTAGTAAAAAAATAAATAAATAGTGAAAATGCCATAAATGAATTCTAATTGTTTGTAAACGCAGCAACTTTTGCATAAACCAATCAATAAACGTCAAAGGTGAATATTATGAACGCATAAACCCAGTGGCTGGGTAATATATAGGATGAACATACAGTTCAATTTAAAGTCCAATGTCATATGCAATCCGGTATTCCAAAGGGCAGCTCCGTGCTAAGAGAACACTTCTAAGAGACTGGGAAAAAAAGATGCATAGGCACCTCTAAGTGTCAACTGTTTTGCAGGCAAAGTTTATTAAACATGATAAAAATGTTACTTACAAACAGGGAGTGAATTATTATTATTATACAGGATTTATATTGCGCCGACAGTTTGCGAAGCGCTTTACAATATTAGGGCAGACAGTACAATTACAATACATGAATGAGGGCATTGCAGTGTCAGCCACTGCTAGCTATAATCAGCTTCCACATCTGCTATCCAGGAAGTGCCAGTGGATGGTGTGGTCAGGGCCGGATTAACATTGGGGCTATTGGAGCTGCAGCACCAGGCCCCTTCCTTAAGATAGGCCCAGCCCAATGGCGTGAGTCACTAATACTGCCCAGCCCTGCTCTGTATACAGGGTACACATAATTCATTTGCTTTAACAAAAAATTGTTTCCATTTTCATTTTATTTATTTTCATAATTTAGGTCCACCAAAATCCTCAGCACCAGGCCCATGATGCTCTTAATCCGGCCCTGGGTGTGGTAAATCGCGGTGCTCCAGGATAGGTTAACGCCAGTGGCTATCAGCGCTTCCTGAGTCCGAGTCAAGCATCAAAAATAAGATCGCTCTTAGCAAGCTAAAACAAGCACCATCCCTGGGGCCCAACAGACTATGCCTTATTCCTCTTATAGGCATGTTCGAGTGCCGTAAGGCGCTATGTCTGACATGTAAACACGTCAACCACGGTCAGAAAGAGTTCACTGTTAAAAATAGAACTTTTACAATTTTACAATTTTACAATTGTTCCACTGACCACATCGTCTACTGTCTCTCCTGTCCCTGCGGCCTATATTATGTAGGGAGGACCATTAGGCTGTTGAAAAAGAGATTCGGGGAGCACCGCAGATTTGTGGAAGGTGGAAATGATAAACATAGTGTTCCTAGACAATTTGCTGAATACCATGCGCAATCCTCGGATGGCCTCAAAGTATGGATCATAGAAGCCATCCCAGCCTCATTACCACCAGCGGAGCGTTTCAAACGCCTCTGCCAACGTGAAACATTCTGGATCTATCATTTAGATTTGTTGGCTCCTGGGGGGCCTTAATGAGGAGATTGATACCAATGCCTTAATATAAATAATATAAATTACATATTGTGTAAAATATATCATACTTCTTGTATAAAATCATGTATGGAAGGTTTTCTCTTGATTTATGGGGCAACTAGTCCAAATAACTACAATCAAATAACACCATACCAATAAGTAGCAATAAGATCTATTCTCTTTTGTGTAAAGGTTTAACATCCATCTTTTTTCCTTCTTGGTAGATAGTTTTTTGGTATTTCCCCTTTAGCATCCCGATTTGTACTTCTGTACATTTAGGTCCTATACAATGTCGTCTTGACTTGCATATAGATATACACACCCACATATAATGTGTAGCTCTTCAGGGTGAAAATACACTGTCCCTTTATCTCATACATACTTATATATTATTACATAGGCGTATATTTATTATTTATTATTTTTTTTATACATTTCGCGGTTTTTATCTATTTATAATTTTTCACCAGTCATTTTTCGTAGTATCTTACAGTCCTTTTACAGTCCTTTTAAAATAGCTTTTTTAAAAAAAGTTTTAAAAAAGTTTTTAATCATTCTATTTCTTCTTAACAATTCCCCACTATATCCCTTTAAATAGACTTTGCATCATCAGCAACACACAAAAATATCATTGCATAGTGGTTCTTTCTGATATACAACTTACATTTATTCCCATAATATTAATCTTTTTTATAATGTACCCCACACTTGCCTTTTAGCATTACGTATTAGGCTTTTTAAATTATACAGCCATGGCAGATGTGCTTCCATCACACGCCGCCACACACTTGTCCATAAATGCGCCCATCATCCTGCATGGTGGAATCTTGGCCTGAAGAAGGGGCGGAAGCTCGGAGAACGCGTCGCCGTACGTCATCACGCCGCTACCGGAAGTGATGTCTACTCATCGCATTGACTCGGAAGCCACTGGCGTTAGCCTATCCTGGAGCACAGCGATTTACCACACCATCCACTGGCACTTCCTGGATAGCAGATGTGGAAGCTGATTATAGCTAGCAGTGGCTGACACTGCCATGCGCTCATTCACTTCCTGTTTGTGAGTAACATTTTTATCATGCTTAATAAACTTTGCCTGCAAAACGGTTTACACTTAGAGGCGCCTATGCATCTTTTTTTTTCCAATCAATAAATGCCGATTGCAATTTTTTTTACCACAAATATGTAGAAGAATATATATCAGTCAAAACTGAGGAATAAATTTGTTTTCTTATATTTTTTTTTTGGACATGTATTTTAGCAAAAAGTAAAAAATCTTGTTTTATTTTCAAAATTGTCGCTCTTTTTTTGTTTATAACGGTGATCAGAAATGAGGCAGAGGTGATTAAATACCACCAAAAGAAAGCTCTATTTGTGGGGAAAAAAAGATGCCAATTTAGTTTGGGTACAATGTTATATGACCGCGCAATTGTCAGTTGAATCGACTCAGTGCCGAATCGCAAAAAGTGCTCTGGTCCTACCGTGGGAAATCCTTCCGGGGCTGAAGTGGTTTAATTTTTTTTATGGTACCTACAGTACCGATCCAATTATTATTAAAGTTGTAATTAAAATCAACAGGTCAAATCCCACAAAACGTAAAGAAAAATGGTCGTTTCTATCAGTCACAGATGCAGTATACCACGTATGTTGCTATGATTTGGTTTGACTGTTCCCAGCTGTTTTACTAATCACAATTTCTAACTTTCTTGGCAACAGTTCAGGAGGAAAAGTAGAAAAAAAAATTGGCTAGCAGTGCTTCACATTGTCCTGATGTTTGACAGTCTCAGTGTGTGAGCTGTGCTGGTGGCTCCACCGCATGCTGCGACCTCTAAGAGACATGAAAAATACACCAACTATTCAGATTTCTGCATATCTTTGTCACTGCACTATAATCACAGTGACAGATCAGAAAACAACAAGTACGTTAATGAGGTCCTTAAGGGAATGAACAGCATGGTGGAAAGAATCCTAGTATGAACCAGTGTGGATTTACCCAACGGTACTTTGATGTATTTTAATTTAAGTTTTTTATTTAAAGTCTTTGAAGTCAGTGGGTAATATACAGCTATCTTAAAAAACACAGATGACATCCACATTAACATTATTTATTACATAAGCTTCCCAGACACAATGCTAAAGCAAAACATAGATGATGCAATTTTCTTTGGAAAGAAAATCACTCAATTCTCCCAACAGCACAGACAGTGTTGATGGGGGAATCCATCCCGCATAACTATTGTGTTCTGTCGGCAGGGAGCCTTCACTGCTGGCATAATGCTATAATCACTGCTAGTGGCTATAGCTACTGGCAGTGATCGCATGCAAAAAATTTGACAGGCTGGTTGTACTGAAGTCGATTGATGGATCAACTTCAGTACAACCAGCCTGCCCATAGATGGATCGAATCTCAGCTGTTTGATGCTGAACCAGTGGAGATTGAATCCATCTATAGCCGTCTTAATAGTCAAATAAACTCAGAAGAAAAGTTGAGTTTGTGCTTATATTGTTATTGATGAGTCTTGTTGAAATATGCACAGAGAGAAGAGAAAATGGTAAAATGGAAGAATGCAATGCTTTGGGGGATTTCCCTTTACTTCCTGTGCTAGAGATACAACAGGAATCGAGAGGAAATCTCTCTTAAGTTAGGGAAAGTCCCCTCTTATAATTGTCACCAAAACAGGTTTCTCCATTGGAAGATGTCCCCTCATTTCCTGTTCCATTGACAACAACAATAATCCAATAGCCAATTATTTTCTCTTCTGGTCACACTGGTCACCAGGACAAACTGATATAGCGGGATATATATACATATACAACAAAAAACCTGACATGTTCTCATCTTCCCCATTCTGCCCAAAACAAAAATGCTTGGCTTTAGATAAACCTCAATATTTAAAAGTGCTGTTTCATCTTAGTATAGCTGATGTGGTCCTTTGCGAAAGCTTCCAGATATAAGATTAACAGTTCCTAAATCAGTAAGTAATCCTATTTTGAAACAATGTTGGTGATTCTTCATTACCAGAACTGGAGAACAAATTGGAAAACACTGATTTAAATAACTTTTATTCTCAGCGCCTAGGAGCAAGCCTCCTTGTGCAAACTACTAACTCCTGGAGATCTTTTAAACCTATGCTCATTGCTTTGGGATTTTCTGATAATGTAATCCCATTGACAACTAGAGTAATTCAATGGCCAATTATTTTCTCTTCTGGTGACACTGGTCACCAGGACAAACTGATCTAGCGGGATACATATACATATACAACAAAAAACCTGACATGTTCTCTTCTTGCCCATTCTGTCCAAAACCAAAATGCTTGGCTTTAGATAAACCTCAATATTTAAAAGTGCTGTTTCGTCTAATATAGCCAGGAATCGAGAGGAAATCTCTCTTAAATTAGGGAAAGTCCCCTCTTATAATTGTCACCAAAACAGGTGTCTCCATTGGAAGATGTCCCCTCATTTCCTGTTCCATTGACATCTACAATAATCCAATAGTCAATTATTTTCTCTTCTGGTGACACTGGTCACCAGGACAAACTGATATAGCGGGATACATATACATATACAACAAAAAACCTGACATGTTCTCATCTTCCCCATTCTGTCCAAAATCAAAATGCTTGGCTTTGGATAAACCTCAATATTTAAAAGTGTTGTTTCATCTTAGTATAGCCGATGTGGTCCTTTGCGAAAGCTTCCAGATAAAAGATTAACAGTTCCTAAATCAGAAAGTAATCCTATTTTGAAACAATTTTGGTGATTCCTCATTACCAGAACTGGAAAACAAATTGGAAAACACTGCTTTAAATATCTTTTATTCTCAGCACCTAGGAGCAAGCCTCCCTGTGGAAACCACTAACTTCTGGAGATCTTTGAAACCTATGCCCTTTGCTTTGGGACTTTCTGATAAAGTAATCCTATAGACAGCTAGAATAATCCAATGGCAAATTATCTTCTCTTCTAGTGACATTGGTCACTGGGACAAACAGATAGAGCAGGAGACATAGAAAAAGAATAAACTGACAGGTATTCATTTCTTTCCCACTCCAACCCACTTTTAACATTTACTGAAATGTGGCATTTTATAGATGTGTCTCAAAGATGAACACCAAGCACAAATTATTGCAACTCTATAATCATTAAATGTATTGTTAATGCGATCAGTATAAGAACTTGCATTTGATCATCCTCTTGAAATCCATATACAGAAGAGCTCCAAATGGGAGAGGGACAAGTAGCACGGATAGCCAATCAGTTGTGCTGCCAAGCTCATATGCTAACAAGCATGCTGTTGGGAGAAGAGAACAGAGTGACAGAGAGGTGATCGCATTAGTCTGTTGCTTCTCCTTGCACTGTCGAGTCGCAGGCTGGGGGAGTGACAAGATCTGTAAATGTAACTGAACCACAGCAGAGAAAAAAATCAGATCTTTGATGGCAGAGATGTGTGCTGTGTGGCAGAGTTGTGTAAATCTCAGGAGTGAAAGGACATACAAATCCTTTGATAGGACAGTTCATTTATTTGTATTGCCATTTTTAGCTGCCTTTTTTTGTCCGAAGTTCAGCTATAATGTGGCCACTATGGCCCTTTGTAACAGCTTCCAGCTCTAAAATGTATGGTTCCCAAATCTGAAAGCAATTTTATTTTAAAACAATCTTAGTGATCCCTGAGGGCCAGAACTGGAAAACAAATTGGAAAATTCCACTCTCTACAACTGTGATTCCGAAGGACTTAAAAGGAAGCATCCCTGTAGAAACCACTAACTCCTGGAGATCTTTTAAACCTGTGCCCATGGCATTGGGTCCCTCTGACAACATAGGTGGGTCATCTCCAACAACAACTGATTAGATCTATGAAATCTGGAGCAGATGTTCAGCTGTTGCTCATAACAACGTATACACGTATTTAGTTTCACTTAGCTCTTGGCTGGTAAGCTACAGTCAACAAATCACAATCTGCTGCTACAATGACACTACTGAAAGATTTAGGTTGGTTTTACTTTAACATCTTGGCATTATATAAAGACATTGCCTTAGCCTGTTTACATATGGTAATAGTTCTGTCTCTTGGAATCGGCCTGATCCTAATCATTCCTTCATATGCTGCAGGCTGAGCTATCGGATTGACTATAAAACTCAACTGTAATCTTTGTTTAAAAGAGGAAATCAGTACTTCTGCCTGCCAGATTAGCTAACCGTTCATGCACAATTTACATCATTAGATAAGAATTATAACATTGGGTTCTATGAATGTTATTAAAAAGATGAAGGATTCTACAAACAAGAATAACCCTTAGAATGAAAAATGCAAAAAAAAAGAAAACCACAGTTCTCTATCATGCTCTGATGTATATGTATTATTAATACATGAAGTATACATTTCTGGTTTAATGTATTATATATATATATATATTATATATTAAGCATTTTCTCTTTAATATATTCACCCTATATTTGATCATCTATTCTAATCACATACAAACTGTAATAAAACTGTTATGACATGTCATGAATAAGGAAAGACAATGTTAAGCTTGGTTATTATCTGCAAATGTATATCACCTGTACATATGTTTGAAATTGGAATCATGATTATCGTTGAATTGAATCACCTGCTACACTTTAGGAATGTACAAATGCGTATGCTCAGTAAGTTCCCCCGTTAACTCTTTGCTAACTCTGGTGATCAACTTTCTTCTAACTCCCCATCCTTTGGGAGCCCCCCTTTTATTCTCCACATTCCCCTCTCCCCTTATCATTGTCTCCTATATACCACTCCCCCTACCCCCTCACCTTGCAGAGACAGAGATGCAGGAGCATTCAGAGAATCACTTTATGCCATTTCAAGGAGCCTTCTAATTGCAGCCTCCCAGTAAACAGGCTCCAGCCCAGATGTGGGATGGGGGAACGTCCTGCCTTCCCTGGCAGATGTGAAGGGTTTATGGAAATGTCATGAAGCCTGCGAGGGGGAGGAGGGGAGTCCAGCGTCAAAGCCAGATCTACTCATTACTGATTTTGGATGTGATTTTATACAAGGGGAGATCTGAAGGATGTAACGTTGAACAGGGCCTCATATTTCTGTGTTCATCCAAAGCTGTTTCCCAATACATCAGTGTAATATGCAAGAAAACCTAGATTTCACCAATCTGTTGTGTGTTTGGAAATAATGGTAAAGGCATGAAGATTATCATGCTGCACCTGCCACAAAACGCCAACAAACGCCACCTAATATTGTACCGGCGTTTTCCGACGCCGACGTTTTTAGGTTGAAAAATAGCAGAGGGATGATTTTTTTTAAAGAAACGCCTATTGACGCCGACGCTCACTAACACTCAAAAATGCCAATGCATAACGCCGAAAAACGTCGCCTTTTTTTCCTTGACGTCGGACCCGACGTTTTGTTTATTTTTTTAGATACGCCCGTGTGTATGAGGCCTAAATGTGGATGCATGTTTTATTGTTCCACGTCATTTAAAGTGGACATTTTCCCTTCAACAGAAATAAAATCATGTTGCATGCTGATATCAAATCATTTTAGCTGCTATAGTGGAAGAAAGGGATTTGGCTGTTACAGTATCTCACAAAAGTGAGTACACCCTTCACATTTTTGTAAATATTTTATTATCTTTTCATGTGACAACACTGAAGAAATGACACTTTGCTACAATGTAAAGTAGTGAGTGTACAGCTTGTATAACAGTGTAAATTTGCTGTCCCCACAAAATAACTCAACACACAGCCATTAATGTCTAAACCGCTGGCAACAAAAGTGAGTACACCCCTAAGTGAAAATGACCAAATTGGGCCCAATTAGCCATTTTCCCTCCCCGGTGTCATGTGACTCATTGGTGTTACAAGGTCTCAGGTGTGAATGGGGAGCAGGTGTGTTAAATTTGGTGTTATCGCTCTCACTCATACTGGTCATTCGAAGTTCAACATGGCACCTCATGGCAAAGAGGATCGGAAAAAAAGAATTGTTGCTCTACACACAGTAAAGATGGCCTAGGCTATAAGAAGATTGGCAAGACCCTGAAACTGAGCTGCAGAACGGTGGCCAAGACCATACAATGGTTTAACAGGACAGGTTCCACTCAGAACAGGCCTTGTCATGGTCGACCAAAGAAGTTGAGTGCACATGCTCAGCATCATATCCAGAGGTTGTAGGAAAAAGACGTATGAGTACTGCCAGCATTGCTGCCAGAGGTTGAAGGGGTGGGGGGTCAGCCTGTCAGTGCTCAGACCATACGCCACACACTGCATCAAATTGGTGTGCATTGCTGTTGTCTCCATAAGGAAGCCCCTTCTAAAGATGATGTACAAGAAAGCCCGCAAACAGTTTTCTGAAGACAAGCAGACTAAGGTCATGGATTACTGGAACCATGTCCTGTGGTCTGATGAGACCAAGATACACATATTTGGTTCAGATGGTGTCAAGCGTGCGTGGGGGCAACCAGGTGAGGAGTACAAAGACAAGTGTGTCTTGCCTACAGTCAAGCATGGTGGTGGAAATGTCATTTTCTGGGGCTGCATGAGTGCTGCCGGCACTGAGGTGCTACAGTCCATTGAGGGAACCATGAATGCCAACATGTACTGCGACATACTGAAGCAGAGCATGATCCCCTCCCTTCGGGAACTGGGCCGGAGGGCAGTATTCCAACATAATGACCCCAAACACACCTCCAAGATGACCACTGCCTTACTAAAGAAGCTGAGGGTAAAGGTGATGGACTGGCCATTCATGTCTCCAGACTTAAACCCTATTGAGCATCTGTGGGGCATCCTCAAACAGAAGGTGGGGGAGCGCAAGGTCTCTAACATCCACAGCTCCATGATGTCGTCATGGAGGAGTGAAAGAGGACTCCAGTGGCAACCTGTGAAGCTCTGGTGATCTCCATGCCCAAGGGGGTTAAGGCAGTGCTGGAAAATAATGGTGGCCACACAAAATATTGACACTTTGGGCGTAATTTGGACATTTTTACTTAGGGGTGTACTCACTTTTGCTACCAGAGGTTTAGACATTAATGGCTATGTGTTGAGATATTTTGAGGGGACAGCAAATTTACACTGTAAAGCAAGCTGTACACTCACTACTTTACATTCTAGCAAAGTGTCATTTCTTCAGTGTTGTCACATGAAAAGGTATAATAAAATATTTTCAAAAATGTGAGGGGTGTATTTACATTGGTGAGATACTGTATATACATTTACCTACAGTACATTGTACTTCCTGGTCTCCACGGCACTGGTGATGTAGCCAGTGCCTCACAGATGCCTCCATTTTTTTACCTTTACACAGCTGATGTCTAGTGTAACATGGGCAAGGGGGTGTGATAGAACTTCAAGAAGGATTAAATCATCTGCTTTTCCTTGAATGGCCAGAGAAGATAGGAAAAGAGAACATGGAATTGTAGGCAAAAAGCATGCAATTATGCATTATAATTAACTAAAAAACACACAAAGTGCATGTTGGCATACAATTGGCCACAATTCCTTAGCTAATGGTTTAAAAGGTAATTTATAAAACTAATATATCATCAAAATAAAATTATTTTAACTATTGAAAATCCAACCCTGTCACTACAATTCAAGTCGTATCAATTTATAACTGAACTTAAAATAACTGTCCCCAAAAGCCAGATGAGTGTACAATACCCAACTGGCATCAGAACCCCGGACCGTGGGCATTTCAATGGATGTTTTTAAGTCAGTATTAGACTAATGGAATATATTACAACTAAAGGTGTAGTTTTCTACACTGCTCTGTTTACTCTTTTTCTGATTGAAAGAGTATATAAGTATCCATTTTGTTCCTAGCTTCCATTTTAGATTTAGGCTCCATTTTGTGTGTTAAAAGATATATTTGTATTCTGTTTCTTTTTGTTAGAATTTCTCCACACAGCACGACTTGTAACCTGTAATTAGCTTGTTCTTGAAATGCAGACAAACACCCTAGACCAGGGATAAGCAATTAGCGGACCTCCAGATGTTGCAAACCTACAAGTCCCATCATGCCTCTGCCTCTGGGTGTCATGTTTGTGGCTGTCAGTCTTGCTATGCCTCATGGGACTTGTAGTTCTGTAACAGCTGGAGGTCCGCTAATTGCATATCCCTGCCCTAGACCATCTCTTGTAAAGGCACCTATGGGTCACAAGTTATTCAACCTCTGGTGGACAGGCCACAGAACCAGTTTATACCAGTTAATGAACACGTACACAGTTTTGTAACCACACCTGTCTTTGTCTCAATACTGAATATAAGCAATGCTTTCCGCTTTAATAAATCAGACATCTTTTGAGCAAACAGCCTGCTTCACGTGTCTCATTGGTGACTCCAGATATCTGAGGGTCCAGCTAGTCAGCCGGTGAATAGGGTGGTCATCATCGTATTAAATTCCTTTCACTGATCTCCCCAAAAGTCATCAAAACAGGGAAATAAAGCCAATGATGCCTGGGGATAATTTCCAAAAAAAACCCCAATGACTGTAATAGTAAAAACAATGACTGTAATATTGAAAATGATATTAAGTGTTCTTTGTTGGCCTATGTCATATCCCCCCAAGGATTAAAATATCAGGCCAAATTTTATGTAACCTACCAAACTGAAAAAGTAAATGCTCCCATACCATACCCCCTCTACCACTCTAAAATACTTTAAATAAACCTGAATGAAAGGCTAATTTTTTTTTTTTTTAGTACACCCTTCTTGCTGCTCTCCTTTGAGCTCAAAATATAAAGAAATGACCAACAATCAAAATATTGCGAGATTGACCTGAAATCAATGTGTTAGGGCAGATATATCATTTTTTAGCTATTAAATTCCAATTTATATAACATAAGAGATCCTGCTGCATATGTGAAAAAAGACAACAATCCTTGTCTAAAAAAAACTCATACCGTCAAAGTGACTGTTTAAATTATCTAAAAATGTAGACCATATAATCATCTCCTCCCTCATATCACTGTTGATCCTAACGTGTGGATGAGGTCATTTTAAACCTGAAATTGAGAAGTATAAACCCTAAAAATATGTGGCCAACTGGTAAAACTCTTTTAAAATGGGCTTTTTCTTTCTAAGAAATTAAAGAAGTACAATTTTTCTTTCTTTTCAGGAAGCACGAATTTCATATTACTAGTGTCAATTGTGATGCCCAAAGATTCATCACACGTAGTAGAGCATAATGTTTTATCCTCCTGAGTAAGGGGAATGCCAAAAAAGATGAACACTCACTAGAAGATGAAGAGCCCATAAAACGAAAATGATCTAAATGTTAAAAAAGAGGAGCCTGACTTAACTCTTACTACTTAATTAATAAAGGTAGCAAAGGTCTCAAAATAGGAGCAAGGTGAAGAACATTCCTCAAAGAAAAATGTATCATCAATGAAAACCAAAGTGTGGATACATTAAAAGTAATCTAAATGCAGAATAATGTATCTGCTTTGACTAGTAAAACATCTTTCCCTAAAAGCATCAAAAGATGTGTATGATTCTGATGATAATTTATCATCTATTTCAAGGTTTCTCAACCAGGGTTCCGTGGAACCCTAGGGTTCCTCCAGAGGTTGCTAGGGGTTCCTTGAGCAATGGTCAATTTCTACCTCTCAGATAAATTCCCACTGACATAATTGTTTTTTTTTTAGCTATCTGTGAGAGGGTAATGCTTCCCAATGACCACAAGTGTAAGGAGCATTCGTCCCATTGACCATCACACTAATGTATCCTGAGTTGTAGATTTTCAATTTTTAGCAGGGGTTCCCCGAGACCGGAGAATTATTTCAAGGGTTCCTCTGTGTTGAAAAGGTAGAGAAAGGCTGATCTATTTGATCATTTAATGAATCGCCCTAGGAAAAAACAGATGAGGAATTATTCTATATGAATTATTTTCTTTTTTGGGAACTACAACTAAGGGGGGTATTCTAAAATGAATACAATGAGGTGTATCACAAGAGCCTGCAATTGTGTCTTTGTCTAACTCTTTTCAAATTCAAACTATAACAGGTACACTATTTACAGAATTTAAACAATTGTGCAACCAGTACCATCAAAACTTGGTAAGGGAAAACCTTCACTAAAACTGCTAACAACTTAACCATCTGCCCATTTAGGTACTGTTGAAGGCATGGCAAAACATTTTTCCATCTTCACCATGGGTGGCACCTTTGAGAAAAAGCTCCTTCCCTTGGTGCTGATTTTCTGTAGCCATTTTTTAAAACTTTTCATACTAGGTGAGCTCCTGAACAAGAAGTACATTTAAGCCTATACTTGCAAGAGTTTGGCCACTTACACTGCTTATCAGTAAAAGGAAAACAAATGCCATTTTTGCAGCCAGATGGCACATTTACAACAGCATTAATAGATTGTTTAAAGATTGGAAAACGTCTTTTGTGTCAGGATTCTGCCTTCTCATCTGCCTTGAGTTTGTGGCCCTCTGATTCCTCTTGTACTAAATTGTATTGTAACTGTACTGTCTTCCCTCATGTTATAAAGCACTCTGCAAACTGTTGGCGCTATATAAATCCTGCCTAATAATATTAATAATGCCATAACTCCTAAATTGTTGGGTAGTCAGCATCTCTTCTGAGCTTCGGAGCTAGGTGCACTCATTCAGGATCACTGAGGGTAAGAGTGCTTATTTCCCCCAAGAAAAAAAAGCCCCCCTCTTGGGCCAAGACGAGTTCCTCTCTTTGTTCCCAAGCTTTCTCCTCTAGGCAGGCTTCAGGGGAGTCAAACACAATCATTAACCTAGTGCCTCTGCACCTCCAAAGCTTGCAGAGTCCACTTCAGCCAGTGGGATGCCCCTAAGGAAGGGGATGTCTGTTAGTTTTCTGTCCCCTTCCCTTTGCCTCTTGTCCCTCTATGTGCCTGTGTCTCCACTTATTCTTAGAGCTCTTCTATTACTCACAACTGTGGTCCAGGCCCAGTCCATAAGAAGGTTCAATTATGCAGTGGGCCCTAATACAGGGACTCTGAAGCTTAGAAGTGTGAACCATACAGCCATCAATCCACCCCTCCGATGGAACCTCTCACCAGTCACCACTGACTCCTCTCTTTAGCTTTCTTTTTAATCTCCATCACCCAAACGATTAACATGAAGGTTAACATATCATTCCCCGTTCTCATTCATTGTAGGAGCATACTCTCACTCTCTCCTCCTATAGTAATTCAGACCAGTTAATCCACTTAACCAGCAACTTATTTTACTGAAGAATTAGTTGTCATACAGTATAAAATAGCTCAAATAACAATTTCAAATCCTGGATTATCAGTCCTGGATAGGTAGAAATCCTAAACTGTACTTTATAGAATTAACCAATATCCACAGCCATTATTACTGTCTCTTACCGACTAGAGATGACCCCCGTCACAGAGGTCAAAAAGGCCTTCTCAATTTCCAAAATAAGCAGCCGGGTATAAGCAATCTTCCAAGGGACCAGACGTTACTAGAACTCCAGACATTGATCATATAAGAGAGGAAGAGAGCAGAAGCAATTGACCCCCATTACAAAGGTCCAAACCAGTTTATCAGTCATAGATGATGCAGATCTCCAGATATTCTCCAAGTCAGTCATCTGTCATTAGAACCTTCTGTATCCAGCATAAACTCTCCGAAAGCAATGACCAGCCAGTTGTCACATACAAGATGAAGCAAAAGACAACCTCATGGTGCAGTATGAACTCACAATTTAATAGGTAAAATCTAAAATACACTCACATGCAATATGATGACATGCGCCTTTAAAAGAATGATCATATGCGGCTGCCAGCGCTCACTATGACCATATAATGGTTGCCTTGTCTCCCACGTCCCATACAAGGCTCCTCCTACACTTTTCGTCTAGATGATATCTGTTTCTAGACGAAACGCGTAGGAGGAGCCTTGTATGGGACGTGGGAGTGGATGTGTTATCATATTGCATGTGAGTGCAGTAAAGGCAGAAGGACACCTATCTATCTATCTATCTATCTATCTATCTATCTATCTATCTATCTATCTATCTATCTATCTCTTTCTCCCTAATCTAGGCGTCTGCCTTTATCTAATGGATAACAATTATTCTATTTTTCTAGGATACTGCAGCAGTGGAGGACGAACCCATCCTGAGGGTCTCAAGGCAGCTGCTTGAACACTGTCAGCAGTCAAGATAAGATTCTGTTGCGGACAGAGGTGCATTGATGGCAGGCCAGCAGCCCAGTTGCCCGAGATGTGTCTTCTCTGAGCCCAATGACCCTTGTGAGATGATATCTTGCAGTATCCACATACTGTATGTGGGCAGGTCTTCTGGGCTCCAATGAGCATGAAATGCACTTGCCGCCTGCCCCATAGGAGTTTTACTGCTACTGGGTGGCTCTCCTGTGCAGGATCACATATATATATATATATATATATATATATATATATATATATATGTGATTCTGCACTTCTACCTGCAGGGGGGCACATGCAGAAGCCGATCTGTGGGTGCCTGCCAGTGGATGTCATCAGTAAAGCACACAGAACTGAGATCTGTAAACAAGGCAGATCTCCGTTGTGACAGAGGAGAAGGGATGGATTTTGTGTTCCTGCAAAGCAGAGACAAAAAACATAATGTCCCCTAGTAAAAGCACCTAACACAGTACACAAAAACACTGGCTAGGCACACAATTAACCCTTTGATCGCCCTAGATGTTTAACCCCTTCCCAGCCAGTGTCATTAGTACAGTGGCAGTGCATATTTTTAGCACTGATCACTGTATAACTGTCACTGGTTCCTGCAAAGTGTCAAAAGTGTCAGTTAGTGTTATAATATCGCAGTTCCGCTATAAGTCGCTGATCGCCGCCATTACTAGTATTGAAAAGAAAAATAATCCATAAACATATACCATTTGTAGATGCTATAATGTTTAAGTAAACCAATCAATATAAGCATATTAGGATTTTTTACCAAAAACATGTAGCAGAATACATATTGCCCTAAATTTACAAAGAAATTTTATTTTTTAAATTTTTTTATTGGATATATTTTATAGCAGAAAGTAAAAAATATTGACAGTCTTTTTTTATTTGTTTATAGTGCAAAAAATCAAAAACGCAGTGATGATCAAATATGACCAAAAGGAAGCTCTATTTGTGGGAAAAAATGACATCAATTTTATTTGGGTACAGCGACGCACGACTGCGCAATTGTCATTTAAAGTAACGAAGCGGTGCATCGCAAAAAATGGCCTGGTCATGAAGAGGAGTAAATCCTCCAGGGGGCAAGTGGTTAATTTACCTTGTGGCTTGCAGGTGCACTCAACTGCGAAATCTTCCCCCTCCATGGGTGATCCACATAGTAGCCAGTGCCTCATCCTACGCTGCTTATCCCCGGCAGGGCGGGATTAAGAGCATCATGGGCTTGGTGCTGAAGATTTTGATGGGACTTTTTATGGAAATAAATAAAATGAAAATGCAAACAATTTTTTTGTTAAAACAAATTAAATAGACTATCACAATTTACATATCAATCATGTGCACACTGTATACAGAGCATAGCTGGGTAATATTAGTGACTCACACCATTGGGCTGGGCCTATCTTAAGGAAGGGGCCTGGAGCTGCAGCTCCAATAGCCCCTATGTTAATCTGGCCCTGATCCCCAGGCACTCATGCATCCCTACCAACCTTGCCCCCCCTTCCTCCTTCATACCCCCATCCACACTGCTACATTACCCATTACTTTGACCCAAGCCCTGTTCCCCCAAGTCCCCTGTGACACAACCACAGGTCCCTTTTTGGTCTTTCCTTGCTCTACGCCCCCTCACCCATTTCCTCCATTAATTAAATCTCTAAAGTTTATATAAATATTTTAGGAAATCGTAATGTCTTTATTTTCTTTTGATGAATAGCACTGATTCAGCCAACAGTCAGCACACAGCTGTGACAAGCAAATCTTCCTGCCCCAGCTGTTTGCTGAGGAATTGTGGGGGCAATTTTCCACAATTCCATTCTGAAGTCATTTTATATTTCAAATGACATTTGAACAGTTTATCCATGCGGTAAAAGTATGGTTTGATCGTGCTGTGACAGTTAAAGCACCATATCTTGTTAACTTTTATAGAGCGGAAAAATGTATGAAAGTAATACAAAATATAAAATGACTTGCAGCAAGGGGGTGCATAGTAAACAGCGCAGATATGTGCGTTCTAACTAAGCACTATGAACTCAGTTGCTAAAGCAGAACAGACATATTTGTCTCCTTTAAGCCATTTATATTTTGTATGACTTCTAAATAGTTTATCTGTGCAGTAACAGTTAGACCACTATAGTGTTTTAGAGAAGGTGACAAATACCTCCATATACTGTATCCTAATAAGAATTTAACCAAAGCTGAAAAGTCTGCTCTGATGAATATGAAGTCTCATAAAAACATAATAATACAAGAAGCAGACAAAGGAGGTTTGGTTGTCGTTCTCCCGGCTGAGGACTACAGAGTAGAAGCCTTGCGACAATTAAGTGGCACTACAACATATTTTGATTTGAAAAGTGACCCCCTAAACAGCAGAGTATCTTTCGGTGGAATTTCCGGTAGTTCCAGTGTTTCACCATTTACCTAAACTTCACAAAAATGTTATCCCTATGCAAGGTCGCCCTATAGTTGCAGGCAAGGGCAGCCCGTCCATTAAGGGCACACGGGCGCCACCCCTCTATCCTCACCACCCCCTATAAGCTAAATGGATATATTCATGCATAGTATGAATCTATCCATGGCCGCCGCCACCCTTTCTTCATGTGTCCGGCCCCTTTCAGAACGCTGGCCGAATGAATTACAGCGGCGGGGGTGTTTTTGAAGCACCTGATTAGAGTTATAGGCTTTAATAGGCTTCAAAATAGAGTGGACTCAGAGCGCAGAGCATTGCGCTCGCAGCCCACTCACGTGTGTTAGAAAAGCAAATGAACATTTGCTTTTCTAACACTGAATTGCCTCTCCGCCAGGGCTGGACTGGGACCACCATTTGGCCCTGAACTTCATCCAGACCGGCCCACTTTAATTTTCCAAGCACGCAGAAAAACAGTATAAAAACTATACGCAATTGCGCAACAAAACATAAGTAAAAAAATGCACTATTGGGCATAGGACAGGGCATAGCCTCACCAGTGCCCATCAATGCAACCACACCAGTGCCCATTAATGCAGCCTGATCAGTCCCCATTAATGCAGCCTCACCAGTGCCCAATAATGCAGCCACACCAGTGCCCATTAATGCAGCCTCACCAGTGCCCATTAATGCAGCCACACCAGTGCCCATTAATGTAGCCTGATCAGTCCCCCTTAATGCAGCCTCACCAGTGCCCATTAATGCAGCCACACCAGTGCCCATTAATGCAGCCACACCAGTGCCCATTAATGCAGACTGATCAGTCCCCATTAATACAGCCTCACCAGTGCCCATTAATGCAGCCTCACCAGTGCTCATTAATGCAGCCTGATCAGTCCCCATTAATGCAGCCTCACCAGTGCCCATTAATGCAGCCACACCAGTGCCCATTAACCACCTCAATACTGGGCACTTTCACCCCCTTCCTTCCCAGACCAATTTTTAGCTTTCAGTGCTCTTGCATTTTGAATGACAATTACTCAGTCATGCTACACTGTACCCAAATGAAATTTTTATCATTTTCTTCACACAAATAGAGCTTTCTTTTGGTGGTATTTATTTACGACTATGTTTTTTATTTTTTGCGATTTAAGCGAAAAAAGAGCGAAAATTTTGAAAAAAAAAAAAAAATTCTACTTTCTGTTTTTAAAAAAATGCAATAAAATCTGATTTTATCAAAAACTTAGCCCAAAATGTATTCTGCTACATGTCTTTGGTAAAAAAAATCCTGATAAGTGTAAGTTAATTGGTTTGTGTGAAAGATTTAGAGTCTACAAGCTATGCTACGCATTATTGAAAATTGATCAATCCTGAGGCACTGATGGCCTATCTCATTTCTTGAGGCCCTAAAATGT
>BLSH010160854.1:206971-223697 GCA_018402905.1 Glandirana rugosa | reverse complement strand
CGTAAGTGCAAACTTTCTACATTCGCTCTCTAATCACCGACCACCCGTGTCCTATCTCTCATCCATTACAGATTAGACAATTCGGACGGTCTAGCTCTTTCTCTTTCTTTCGTATCTGACCTATCTTCTCTGGTTAAAGGTCGAGGGTAGAAGGGTCTTCAGACACTACCGAATTAGTTAAGTTTACCCCTTGAACCGCAGTTCCTCACGACCCCTTTAGGTCCAAGTGTTCTTGAACGATGTAGTCTTTCAAACCCGGATTCACCTCTTAACAACCCCTCTAGAACTCTCGCTAAGATGTCCCTCACGCTTTGATATTAATGAGTTTTTGGAATCATTGAGAACATGGTTGTTGTTCAATAATAAAATTATTCCTCAAAAATACAACTTGCCTAATAATTCTGCACTCCCTGTAGAATCGCTCTCAAGATCTCCCCAACAATTCTCCACTTAGGCCCAAACTTTCTGATGTAGCAAGTTCTTGTGAACCTGGATTTCCCCAGCACTCCTTGACGCCAAGTTCCCCATTTGAATTGATTAAGCCATCACAGACTTCTGGGAAGATGGGAGCTGGAAATTGGTCTCTTCTATCCAGTCTATGCTTTCTTTCTCTTTCTCGATCTGGCAGGCTTAACAGATTAGACATTACCTACTCTCTATCCTGTGCCCACCAGCCACTAATCTCTCGCTTACATCTTTCAAACGTGAATGCATTGCCGCTGCTCCTATTAAACATGGTCTCTCTGTAGCCTGTACAGATTTGACATCACCTCCGGAGAATCAAGTTCTTCCCTTCTTCACTGAATGGGAAAAAGGTTTGGATTTACACCTGACATCTGAACTAAGAGAGCATATCCTTTGTCAGATCCTTCATCTCTTTGAGGTTACAAGAAAAGCGGTTACATGATTTTAGCCTGGTGGTATAGGGTCCCAGGAAGGCTACACCCATGGGCGTCCGCAGATAGGGGCAAGGGGGGGCAATTGCCCCCCCCTGGAATCAGGGATCGGATTGGGGGTTGCCAACTAGGTCCTTACACTCTTGGGATATGTATGAAGTCTCTGATCGTCTTGTGTGCCATGTCCACAGTCTCAGACCATCTCCTGTACTATGTCTGCAGTCTCTGACCATCTTCTGTAGTATGTCTGCAGTCTCTGACGATCTCCTGTAGTATGTCTGCAGTGTCTGATCATCTCCTGTTCTATGTCCATAGTCTCTGACTGTCTCTTGTACTATGTCCGCAGTGTATGACCGTCTCCTGTACTATGTCTGCAGTCTCTGACCATCTCCTGTACTATGTCTGCAGTCTCTAATCATCTCCTGTACTATGTCTGCAGTCTCTGACCATCTCCTGTACTATGTCTGCAGTCTCTGACCGTGATAATGTAAAAAAGCGGCATAGCATGGGTGACCTTAAAATGATGCCTCCCCCCTGAAAAAATTTCTGCGGACGCCCATGGCTACACCGCATATTCCAAACTGTGAGCCCCAAATGCTGGAGATGTAGTATGGCCAGGGGCTTGATATTTCATTTTGTGTTTGCTATTCCAACCTTTATGGCGGAAAGTATGCGCCCTGATCCACAACATTAATGATCTCTAGAACAGATCCCAGATGCATGCCTCCTGTACCTCAGCCCATTGTCCAAACGTAAGCATCAGCACTCTCTGATGAGACAGCTCATCAATGCAGCCAGGGTTTGTATCTCTGCGCTTTAGAAGTCCCCGTAATCCACTTTGGTGCTACAGTGGATAAAATCAGTGAATGACATAATGCGCATGGAGGACCTCACCTCATCCCTGAGGAGAGAAGAATCCCATTTCCAAAAGACTTGGTTCTACTGGACCCAATTTACCTTCACTGAGAGATACCTTAAGCTTCTTGCTCTCAGTTCTGTGTGATCAGAATTTTAACAAGTTTGTGAAGGACTGTTGGTTACCCTAAACCCTCCCCTCCCTCCCTACTTCCCCCTCTTCCTACTTCCTCCCCTCCCGACACCATTTTTTTTCTTTTCTTCTCTCCATCACATTCCCCAATCTCCTCTCTTCTCCTTCTGCAGAAATATACAAAAACGTTTTGATGCAAATTGGTATCCCCCTCCCGTCTGTGACAATAGCCCTTGTTGGCATTCATATTCGGCCTTTTCACTTTGAAATCTTATGGGTCGTCTGGTTGTCAGTGAACTCAAAATTTTACTTACTACCCCACCACGTTTATAGTATTACCTGCTTTTTTGGGGTCTAACTCACTACATCTTTGTTATGTCATTTTGTTTTAATTTTTTGTACACTTTGTCACTGAAAATAAAGTATTAAAAAAAAACAGATTTGATTTGATTATAAATATATGCAAAAGAGCCCTCAGGGATTTAAAATAAAGCAAAAGAAATGGATGAAGAGTTTTACATGCTTAAATGCAAACACGTATTTACACATGTTGGCAGGAGCCAACTGTTCACTGCATTTCAGTGTGTGTGTGTTAATGCCTGGGAGCATTGGGATTAACTGAGCTCAGTGGTGTGTCAGCTGGAGGCTAGGTCACGTCCTGCTGGAATGGTATATAAGCATAGGAAGAAGTAGGTGGTTGGTTGTTTGGTTGGAAGTCATGGGAAGTAATGAGGCTCCATAGACGCTACAATGTAGCGACAGGACATTTGTTGCAATTCACCTGAGATGGGACCTGGAGTCAGGGAGAACTGAGAGACTGATAGCCAATTTCGGGAAGGTGATCAAGCTAAAGAACAGAGGTCAGGTGTAAGGCATGTAGAGGAGAGGTCAGGTATAAGTAACGCATGTAGAGAAGAGATCAGGTATAAGTAACGCATGTAGAGGAGAGATCAGGTATAAGTAACGCATGTAGAGGAGAGGTCAGGTATAAGTAACGCATGTAGAGAAGAGATCAGGTATAAGTAACGCATGTAGAGGAGAGATCAGGTATAAGTAACGCATGTAGAGGAGAGGTCAGGTGTAAGTAACGCATGTAGAGGAGAGGTCAGGTGTAAGTAACGCATGTAGAGGAGAGGTCAGGTATAAGAAACGCATGTAGAGGAGAGGTCAGGTATAAGAAACGCATGTAGAGGAGAGGTCAGGTGTAAGTAACGCATGTAGAGGAGAGATCATGTATAAGTAACGCATGTAGAGGAGAGGTCAGGTATAAGAAACGCATGTAGAGGAGAGGTCAGGTGTAAGTAATGCATGTAGAGATATGACATTGGTTGCAATTCACCTGAGATGGGATCTGGAGTCAGGGAGAACTGAGAGACTATTATCGGGAAGGTGAACAACCGAGGTCAGGTGTAAGTAACGCATGTAGATGAGAGGTCAGGTGTAAGTAATGCATGTAGAGGAGAGGTCAAGTGTATGTTATGCATATAGGGGAGAGTTCAGGTGTAAGTAACGCATGTAGAGGAGAGGTCAGGTGTAAGTAACGCATGTAGAGGAGAGGTCAGGTGTATGTTATGCATGTAGAGGAGAAGTCAGGTGTATGTTATGCATGTAGAGGAAAGGTCAGGTGTATGTTACGCATGTAGAGGAGAGGTCAGGTGTATGTTACGCATGTAGAGGAGAGGTCAGGTATAAGTAACGCATGTAGAGGAGAGGTCAGGTGTAAGTAGCGCATGTAGAGGAGAGGTCAGGTGTATGTTACGCATGTAGAGGAGAGGTCAGGTGTATTTTACGCATGTAGAGGAGAGGTCAGGTGTATGTTACGCATGTAGAGGAGAGGTCTGGTGTATTTTACGCATGTAGAGGAGAGGTCAGGTGTATGTTACGCATGTAGAGGAGAGGTCAGGTGTAAGTAAAAATAGGAGAGCAGAGGACAGGTGGATAAACCCTGCCCCATTCAGTAAACAGATTTCAGATACAGGTCAGGTGTAAGTAATGCATGTAAAGATATGACATTGGCTGCAATTCACCTGAGATGGGATCTGGAGTCAGGGAGAACTGAGAGACTGATAGCCAATTATCGGGAAGGTGAACAACCGAGGTCAGGTGTAAGTAACGCATGTAGAGGAGAGGTCAGGTTTAAATAATGCATGTAGAGGAGAGGTCAAGTGTATGTTACGCATGTAGGGGAGAGGTCAGGTGTAAGTAACGCATGTAGGGGAGAGGTCAGGTGTAAGTAATGCATGTAGAGGAGAGGTCAGGTGTATGTTATGCATGTAGAGGAGAGGTCAGGTGTTTGTTATGCATGTAGAGGAAAGGTCAGGTGTATGTTACGCATGTAGAGGAGAGGTCAGGTGTATGTTACGCATGTAGAGGAGAGGTCAGGTATAAGTAACGCATGTAGAGGAGAGGTCAGATGTAAGTAACGCATGTAGAGGAGAGGTCAAGTTTATTTTACGCATGTAGAGGAGAGGTCAGGTGTATGTTACGCATGTAGAGGAGAGGTCTGGTGTATTTTACGCATGTAGAGGAGAGGTCAGGTGTATGTTACGCATGTAGAGGAGAGGTCAGGTGTATTTTACGCATGTAGAGGAGAGGTCAGGTATATGTTACGCATGTAGAGGAGAGGTCTGGTGTATTTTACGCATGTAGAGGAGAGGTCAGGTGTATGTTACGCATGTAGAGGAGAGGTCTGGTGTATTTTACGCATGTAGAGGAGAGGTCAGGTGTATGTTACGCATGTAGAGGAGAGGTCAGGTGTAAGTAAAAATAGGAGAGCAGAGGACAGGTGGATAAACCCTGCCCCATTCAGTAAACAGATAAGATTTTAGATCCCCTAATACCTCATAAATCCCAAAATAAATATAACAGAACCCTTTATTGAGAAATTGGTTGGTATATAATGTGGCTAACCCCCTACGGTATTAGTAAAAGGGTAACATTGTTCAATAGGGTGAATCATTTCACATATATAAAATGTTTACCCCATAGAATGGTTGGAAATTAAGGGGAGATATTTAATTTTAAAGCTCATACAAAAGGGAAAGTGTATCATATATAGACATTTGTCTCATGTCATACAATGCATGTAACTTAGGCTTCATCCTGTCCATGTATTTGCTAGCATGTGGGCAAAGCCACCAGAAACAAACATGCTAGGATTGCTAAACATACTAATAACATCTGGAAAGGTTACAGGAAACATAATTGACATTTCAGAAAGGTACATAATTGGGATTCCACCATATTGTTTTCTTTGGTACTGATAGAGTTTCCAGGCATTGGAGAGGATCCAATTTAAAATGTGACATTTCTAAGAAAAGAAACAAAGTGGAACCTTACCCTTGATACGCTGCATCCAAGTGGAATGAAAGACGGTTAGGCCTTGTTCACACAGGCAATGATGCCCATATAGCGTGAATGGACCATTTTTTTTTGCAGCATCTGTAACTTCCAGGTGCAGCATGCAGGCAGCCCATTGAAGTCTATTAGGACTCATGGCTGCACAGACACAGTCACTCTTCCTAACAGTGGAGGCTCGTCCATAAGGGCTGTGGGGCTCCGCCCCACCAAAAAAATAAGTAAGAAATAAAAATAAAAATGAACTATAATTATTAACCAACAGCCAGCACAGCTAGATAGAAACTAGAAAGAAAAAAAACCTTTGGAATCTCTCTCTAGCTGTGCTTCTGTTGCTAATTGCTGGAATAGACAGATTAGATAAGAAAGAGAAGTGTAATCTGCCTAGTAACAGGGCAAACGTCCCAAATCTCACTAAAAAACCCTATCTAGAACACAGTAAAATGAATTCTCCACCATCATTGCAACATTGCATTCTGAGTATAGGAGGTTTTTAGGACGTCTGAATCTGCAGACCTTAAACTGCCTAGTCCATTTGGTCTCTGCCTGGGGGGGAGCCAAGATTTTCTCTGCTTGCAGTTACACATTCTAGCCTGCTGTCTAGTCATGTCCCCCCTCCACAAGTCGCACTCCGACACTTAGTCTCTACCTCCAGCAGTGCTTCCTCTCTCCACAGGGACCCTTCCCCCACCCACCATCCTGTACAGAGCAGAGGGAGAGGACATGGAGGAGCCTGCAAGGTCAGATCTCACACATGACAGGGAGCTCCCAGCAATACACAGGCAGTGATTAGTCTGCATCCATAGATAACAGATAAGGCTGACACAGGTCTTTTGCAAAGCTCAGCAGTAGGATAAGAACTCTGAGCTGGTATGTAAGTCACAGGGAGTTCTCAGGGATACTGCTGACATTGGGGAACCACAGAGCTCAGCAGCACCGCACACCCTCAGCTCTTCATGCTTTACTGTTTAACAGGCAGCTTTTATCAACACAACTCCACTCCTGGTCACTTCTTCATCTCTGCATTCAGTGCAATGTTGGCAATGATTCATGACTTGGGCGGCACAGTGGTGTAGTGGATAGCACTGTCGCCTAGCAGCAAAAGGGTCGCTGGTTCGAATCCCGACCACAACACTACCTGCCTGGAGTTTGCATGTTCTCCCTGTGCCTGCTTGGGTTTCCTCCGGGTACTCCGGTTTCCTCCCACACTCCAAAGAGATGCTGGTAGGTGAATTAGATCCTGTCTAAATTGGCCCTAGTATGTGTATGAATGTGAGTTAGGAACCTTAGATTGTAAGCTCCTTGAGGGTAGAGACTGATGTGAATGTACAATGTATATGTAAAGCGCTGCAAAAATTGACAGCGCTATATAAGTACCTAAAATAAATAAATGACTTCCAATGCAGGGACCAAGAAGTCCCCAACAGTGGAGTTGCTGTGTTGATTGAAGCTGCCTGTGCTCAGCCTCTGTATCTCAGCATCAAACAACAGAACAAGAGGAATGTATAGTCATGACAATTCCTCTACAATAACTGCTTTCCAATGAATGCCATCTTAAATCGCCTGATTTTATAATTACATTTTGAACTTTTTTGGACAGATAATGAAGATTTATGTTGGTGAAGCTGCTCAGTTCCAAAAACCAGGGACATTTCTATGGCTCACCTTGTGTCAGGGGTTAGTGGAGGATTTCCAGCATTCCTATTATAAAATAAGGAATTAGGATGGAGCTTGATGGGATATGAAACCCCACATAATGCCAGTCTGTGCTGGGTTCCTGTGCAGACCTCACAGCTCATGTAATTCTTTACCTTTGGGATTTAATGGATGAATGAGCCAGCAATATTTTATTGAGAATTAAGACTGACAGCTGAGTTATACTGTACATTGTGTACAGAGTGGGTGGAGCCTATAAGGGGTGTGGCTTCTAAGAAGTGGGATGGGGCAAAAAGGAAGGGCAGGGTCTGGCGCCCCACCATCTTAAAACTTCACCAGCCGCCACTGCTTCCTAATGTGACAGATGTGCAGGTGAGTGACCCCAAATGCATACTGTGTTTGGCGACATTCACCCACACACCTGTCACATTAGAAGCGGCTGTGTCTGTGGAGCCATGCATCCTAATAGATTTCAGTGGGCTGCCAGCACGCATCACCTGGAAGTGCAAAAAAACATCCTCTTCGTGCAATATGGGCATCATCACCTGGCAAAGTCTTATATAACAAATTACTGTTTTGCAAAAAATATATATATACATTTTTTCGAGATTTTTTTATGTAACACATTTTTGTCTGGCCTCTTTTTGGAAATGGTTTTAACAAATTCATTTTAGGAGGTAGTTTGGTGAATGCTGAAGTATCATTGAATGGCATTATTAAAATCATCAGTGGGTATTGTACTGACATCTAGTGCTGAAAAGGGTGAAATACAATATAGATTGGAATCATTTTGTTTGTATATATAGTGGTAATGATTGTGACTGCAAATGTCCTATTCCTGAGGAAGTCATTGATTTGTGACATTACCATGGTGTCTGAACGATCGCCACTGATGTCAGAAGATGAGCAGCAGCTATGAAAGCATGCTATTGATTTGGTGTTTAGCTGATTTTACAACTTTTAATAAAGTGATTATATGTGGGTTTACATTGTGGAAGCCTTTTCTATTATTTAATATCCTGTGAGATGTTTTCTGAAGGAGGGTAGTAGTACTTCTTGTTCTTCCTCTCCAAGCTAAGCACTGCAAGTGTGATCCCTGTAACTGATCCAGTTGTGGCAAAATCATGGCTGCTGTTATAAACCACAGCGCCCCCCATACAGCATACCTGACAGACAGAGACCCCCTCAAAAAAAAAAAAAAATCAAAACTTTTTTATTTTTACTAAAAATGCACTTAAATCATGGTTAGTGGACACAAACATAACTTACAGAATTCCTGCTAAATCTACATACTTCTGACTCCTGCACCTGTACCTAGGCTCAAGTTTGAAGCCCCTCCCACTGCTAGTGCAATCATTCCACACCACCAGCCACTCCCACCATTCCTTCCCCTGTTCCGTCCCCTTTCTAACAAAATTTGTAATTTTAAAATTCTCAAATCTGGTAATGAGAGGGTATATACAGGTAGGGGTTGAAGTGGTAAAAATAGTATTCGTTTTATTTTTCAAGGAAAGGAACAATTCCTTCAAATTCCAGCTGTCCTCCAGACTCTCAATGTATCCTCCTGACCTTTACCCCCTTTTTGCCACCTAGAAGGTAGAGTGGAAGCTGCTCTGCAGCAGTTGAAAGCTGGTTTCTCCCCTCTCCCTCCCACCGGCTTTCAGCTGCTGGAGGGAGAGACACACAGGGCATCATTCCTGTAATTGCTCTCCCGCCGCACCGATCCCCCTCCCTGTCCTGCTCATATCTGATTCCCATGTCACCGCGCGTCTTGGAACGCAGACGTCACTTCCTGTCGTGGGGTCACGTGCTGACGCGTTTCGTCATCACGACTTCTCAGGGCGTGACCCCACGACAGGAAGTGACGTCTGCGTTCCAAGACACGCGGTCACAGTGGATACTACACGCCGTGTTGAGCTTTGGAGCGTGACCGAATCAAGGAGGTTGCCGTGAGGTACAGATGCAGGTTGGGTTCAATTCAAAGCCGGGTACTAAGCCAGAAGGACGGGTGCCAGATATGTGATACGGGCTTCTAGTACACTGAATTTCTGGTAAGCAGATTGTTTATTTGGGTGCTGCACATGGTGAAAAACATCCCTTCCTTGGTGATCGGTATCCTGATTTCCCGCAGCTGTCCCCACTGCAAGACTGATGTTTCTGGGACTTCTTATACCCCTGTCCTGATGGACTTGTAGATGGACCTTAAAAAGCGCTGTGATACACTCTAGTGGTGACTTGAGGAGTCACATCATTTATATGTGTATTTATAAATGTTCAATATTTTGTTTTAAAAAACCGCAGCTTGAGAGGTCTGTGCGTAGGATATAATTTTGATATTCTCCTAATTTACCAGGTGCTCCATTTGCGCTGATTGGTGTGAATTGACTGGGGACGCGGTCCTATTCCACTTTTTGTACTATCTATGCACAGCTACCCATTCTCCCCTTGCGGAGCAAGAACACACGTATTCCCCTACCACACAGAAAGGAGCTCGCCTCTGTAGATGCATATGCGTGCCATTAATTCATTTTCTTTTTTTTCCAAATATAATTTTTATTTAGAAAAAGAAGTCAGGGAAGGTAGGATTAGATTACATTACATACATTATGTGCGCAATTCCCAATTCAGGGTTATCGAGTCAAAACATACATAGCACATATTATCCTCAACATGTTCTAGTTTCCCCCGAAGGATATAAGATTGTACAAGATATAAATTGAGATGAGATTTCGAATCAATCCCTCCCTTCAGGTTTTTGTGTTCTGGGGAACATACAAGAGAGAGAGTCTACATAGCTCAAGGGGGAGAAAAAGAAAATAGGGTAGAGGCCAGAAAAGGGAGAATAGAAGAAAAGAGGGGCAAGAAAGGAGGAGGGGGGATGTGGTCTCAATATACCAACCAGGGCGACTGTCTATTACATGTTACAAACTAAGTAGGGACAATCTGTCCTCCAATAATATAAATATGTTCCATAACCTAAACATTTTGGAGTGCTTTTCATGTTTATTTTGCCCTGTAAGGATCAAGTCCTCCATTTAATTTATTCTTTCAACTCTGCGCAACCAGTTCCCTATAGTGGGAGGCGTCTGTTTTTTCCAAAGTGCGGGAATGCAAGATATAGCTGCATTCGATAGATGGCGTACTATTGATTTACAATAACGTTTTGTTGGAATCGTGGTAACGTGGAGTAAGAAAAACGCCGGGTTGTCAGGGATCTCACGTTCTGTAAATTTCTGTGTGACAGCACGTACCGTCTTCTAGAAATGCTCCAATTTAGAGGAGGACCAGAAGATATGTAATAGAGTGCCCCTGTTCGTCTGGCATCTCCAGCAGCGGTCTATGGTGTCTGGGTAGCACATGTGTAGCCGCTGAGGTGGGTAGTACCACCTAGTGAGAATTTTATAGCTGGTTTCTTGCAGTTTGGTGCACATAGATGATTTTAAGGAGAATTGGAGAATACTTTGTTGTTGGGCAATTTAAAGGAACGCTTGAGGTTCTCTTCCCATTGCTGCAGAAATGGAAGTTGGGGTTCTTCCAAGGGGGTATTAAGTAGCGCATATGTTTTGGTCAATACCTGTGTTTATTGGCCCTCATCTGAGCAATAGTCCTCAAATGTCGTGAGGGTGCGAGCATATCGTATTGGGTGGGGTATAGAGTGCAGGAAGTGGTGAAGTTGTATTGCGTTCCAGAATGGAACTTGGAATCGGCCAGGGTTCTCTGTTAACACTGCAATTGAGGGCCAATGGTCTGTCTCCACATAGTGAGACGCCCAAACTCACCCACACATCTAGCAAACACAGGTGCTTTCGGGATCACCAAAATTCATGGTATCGCAGTACCATTCAGTTTGGTGCAGTGTGCTTAAAAAATTGTGCCTGTGGTACTTCTTTGCACGTTTCGACATGTTAGGCAGCCTAATAAAATTAATGGGCTGCCCTAAATGCATCACATGGAAATACACAGGAACACGCCAAAAAAAAAAAAAAAAATGCATGCGCTTGGAAACGCCTTTATGATGTGGGCCAGCCATGGGACTATATGTTTTGATTGTGACATGTGAATATGTTTGTTTTCCGGCTAAATTTTTAGCAATTCTGCAAAATGTAAAAGTGTTTGGATAGAATTGGCCTTAAAATAGAACTACTAAACACAATAAACTAAACTCTTGAGCGCTAAACTCAAGGGAAATCTTTAATCTCGCTTCCTTTCGCAATGCCAATCAAGGATGCATCCCTCCACCAACCAGGAAGTCTTCCAAATGAAATACAAAAACCACATTACGCATTACCATTGATACGTTTATTGAATCCACAAAGACAAATGGATACTCACATGCTAATTAGAAATATCAAGCAAACAGATCCACCCAGTTTGGACGCAATGTGCTTCGTCCTAGGAACAAATGGCTGATGTGTTTCAGGGGTAGCTCTCTGATAGCTCTGAGGAAAGGGGCATGACCGCAAAACGCATCAGCAATCCAGCTATTTATTCCTAGGACGAGACACACTGTGTCCGAGCTGGAGAAGATCTATTTTGCTTGATGTTTCTCATTAGCATTTGAGTATCCATTTGTCTTTGTGGATTCAATAAACTTATCAGTGGTAATGCACAGTGATTGCGCCCTCCTGTGTGTTTTCTGCAGAACTAAAAACACAAAACTTTTTTTTTTAGTATTGATAGAGTGAAGAGGGATTAGATCACTAGTTGGGTTTTTATTGCTGTTTGTGCCCCCAAAAAGATTCACCCTCTCTTTGCCCTGTTTGTTGAGAGGGATTTTCTCTTACTTCTAGTTTTGACTATGGGACAGGAAGTGAAGAGAAATTTCCCCAATGGGACACAGATGGCAAAAAACATAAAAAAATAACAATAATCTGAAGGGTTACAGCCCTCCCTTACTCTATCTAAAATGTAAAAGAAATACCTTTAGCTCTACTTTAACTGCTTTAAGCCTGGTCGCAGTAAGAGAACAGCGGCATGGGCAGGCTCAGCAACATATATACTGTACATATACCTTACTTCACACATGTGCACCCAGCGAGCCACTTACTCCACCGGACACAAGGCTATGTGATCACATGATCATGTGTTTCATTTAATTTCATTCATAACAGCTGTGCTTTCTGTAGTGAGGTTGTGATTGGCCAACAGTCATCACATGGTACCTGGCCAATCACAGCACCCTGTACCATTTAGCTGTAGCCAACCACAGCATGTCAACAAAAAGCCAAACTATCATGAATGGAAACCCATTCATGACAGTTCAAAAGATTACGGTTACAATGTTCATCACTGTAACCGCAATAAAAAAAAAAACCCTGATATACTGATGAAAGCACGTGAAACTAATTATTGGGGAAAAAAAACGTTTTTTCTCAAAATTCATTATTTCTTTGTTCATATAGCAAAAAAAAAACCCAGTGGCAATTAAATACCATCAAACAAAAGCTCTATTTGTGTGAAAAAATGATAATTTAAATTTGGGTACAGTGTTGCATGACCAAGCGATTGCCAGTTAAAGAGGAAGTAAACCCAGATGGGGTTTACTTCCTCTGTATTCCCCTGTAAAGTAGATGCATAATGGGCTACTATGCATCGCATAGTAGCCCATTATGTGTCACTTACCTGCAAACGAAGCCTGCGATGTCCCCTGTGCAGGCAGCGTCCATCTTCAGCCCCTCTTCCTTCTGGGGCCACGATCTCCGGCTCTGTGACTGGCCGGAGTTACGTGACGTCACTCCCACGTATGCACGTGGGAGCCCCCAGTCACGGCACAAAGTCCGTGAAGAAACGACACGGAGGCTGTTTCTTCACTGCGCATGTGTCGAATGACGTTGGCAACAGCAGTACACTGTATATCTCCTAAACCGTGCAGGTGTGGGAGATATGCAGGGCACCTACAGGTAATCCTTATTATAGACTTACCTGTAGGTTAAAGTGGTTGTCACAGGTTGACAACCACTTTAAAGTAGCGCAGTGCTGAATAGCAAAAAAAATGCCTGGTCATGAAGGGTGTCAAGTGGGTACAGATGGTGCAAAAGTTATTGATTGACCTGATTGTCTTTTTAGTGTGCAGTATTAAACCCAAAAACAAAAAGGTTACATATTGCAGCTTACCAATCATTAGATATGGTGGTTGCATTAGTTTGTTTTTTTTTGCCTTTTCCCCCTGTTTTCACCTGGTGAGCTAACCAGTAACACGCCTCCTCTATAAAGGTGCCTACACTCTGGATAAAGGAGCAACAGACACCTTTGGACAGCAGCATTGTCAGACTAGGGGAGGGTAGTGCTAGATGTACTAGAGGATTTAGATACACGAACAGGTTGAAGCAAAACTTCAGCTAAGACTTATTAAGCAGTGACAGCAAATGGTTTTGTGCCTTTGGTGATAAAGCTTTTACATGTATAAATAAAAGCTGATTATTATAAGCACCCCTGTCAGTGGTAAATGGTTTGTCTCAACTCTCTAACTGCTAAATCTGCAAGAAAGCTTGTTCTGTTGAAAAACAAATACTCTTTCCAGCCAGATCTGGTGAAAACGGAACGGAAGAAGCAGCCACCACATCAAAGAAACTGGTAAGCTGCAATAAAATAACGGTTTCTTTTTTGTTTAATGCTGCTTTAGGCCTGGTTCACACCTATGTGTTTTTGGTGCTTTTTGAAGAAATGCACTACAGTCCATTTAACATGGTTTCCTATGAGACACGTTCACATCTACGCTTTTTACAGCTGCTGAATTTTTGGAAAGGGTCAAGGACTTTTCTGAACGCAAATCAGTGCATTTTTTGTTCCATTTTTTGTTTCAACGGAAAAGCTTGAGTGCATGCAGTGCACTTTTGTTCTGCAATTTGTGGTTTTAAATCTACAGAACAAAAAAAAAAAAAAAAAAGCATGAAAAAAATGGAAAACACGTGCAAAAATGTAAGAAGCACTGCAGACATGGATGAAAACTGCATAGGTGTCAACCAGGCATTAAGGAGGTCACAGGAGGGAAGAGCACTCGTTTGCTACAGCAAAATGTAAAGCTTCCACCATCAATATGAACATGTCAGAGTTTTTGTTCAAGAGGGACCCATCTATAGTAAACTTCATGTAGATGCAGGCAAAAACAAATGCAGACATATTATTAGTACTTTTTTTAATCAAAAGTCATTATTAGAGAAAAAGTCAAACTAGAGAAACATTCTGTTATATTCGGGTCCTGCAGAGTGCAGTGCATGAATCCAGAAACAGAGCAGGATTTCAGGGTAAGGACTCACTTCTGTGATCAATGGAATTAGTTCAATTATTTATACACTCTAGATTTGCTTCAGATGTCATTCAGATCCATTAGTGTTTGTGAGATGAACAGAATACAGTGAGTAGATGGAGTTAAGCGATTACAGGTTGATCCCTCCATACAACCCATGTCATTTCTAGAGAGGCCAGGTCACAACGTATCAGTAATTCAGAGAGGAACATGCAGGTGTATTAGGACCCGAGCCATAGCAGGGACTGGCCCCTCCAGAAATAAAAGGGGAAGATGGTTCTTCACTTCTCAGTTGCATGACAGTAGCAGTTGCTGTTGATCGCAAATGAGTCCATCTCATCAGCTCTTCATTCCATTGGACTTCAGCTATGGTGGTTCACATTTATCTGGCAGTGGTTACCACTTTACAGCTTGGCTTTCACTGGCTGCAGTTGTAGGCTCTGCAGTTTCATGGCCAGTCCCATATTTCCATTGATTTTCAGCTTGCCCTGGAAGAAAGCCTGAGAGACAAAGTTTATGATTAGCAGAGTTACATTTACAAAGATGTTCTTAGAACCGCAAATGCCAAGATTTTCCAAGCAAGAGGAATTAAACGCCAATCATTTTTTTTTCATGGACCCTAAGGAGATTTATGCCATAATGGGGGAGATTTACTAAGTCCTGGTTCACAATGATGCTACTTTGAAAACGCTGCTACTTTACTTGAAGTAGCGCGACTTCAAAGTAGCAAAGTCAGCGCAATTTCTGGTGCTACGTAAAAGACACCTGTGTGGCTTCATGCACAGATGTCTATTGAAATCGCAGATGTCTATGAAAAATCGGTGTCGCACCGATTGGAACAGTGCCATTGCTGCCAATAGGCTGTGGCTTGTCATGCGATTTGATCTCTCAAATCGCATGAGAAATCGCTCCAATGTAAACCTAGGCTAATACTTGGTTCACATTGGTGCGTTTTGGCATGCGATCTGTCAAATCACATGCCAAATCGGCGGCAATTGCTGGCAATGGAACCGTCCTAATCGGTGCAACGCTGCATTTGCAGCGCCGCACCAATTTCCAAAAGTAGTTTCTGTACTACTATAGTGATTTCAGGCGTGATTTCCATTGACATCTGTGCAGAAACCCACATAGATGTCTCTGAACTCGCACCTGAAATTGGGACTGACACGCGGGAATAAAATGGTGAGAGTTCAGCTGAACTTGCACGATTTCATTCCCGTACCGATGTGAACCCATACAGAATCTGATGCAGCTGTGTATAGTAACAGATCAGCTTCCAGGTTTTATTGTCAAAGCATAACTGAACAAGCTGAAGTTAGAAGCTGATTGGTTATTATGCACAGCTGCACCAGATTCTGTGTGCATCAGTTTTAGTAAATCTCCCCCAATGTGTTAGTATGAACTGACTTACCTGTCCAACAAGCCCTCCAGTGCTGCACTGTCACTGCTCTAGCTTGTCCTGGGTACTTCCATCTTCACCTGGTCTTTCTTATGGGCTTGCTTGAATTGCTGGTCCGCGATGATGTCACTTCCATGCACAGGAGTGACTTCATCATGGCACAGAAAGGGTACTGTAAGTGTGGAGGCCAGTCAGCGGTTTCTCAAATACTGTCTTTCCTCGCTGCTGTCTGCTGCGGGGCAGAGTGGTGCAGAAAAATGCAACATGTTTACAGGTCTCTGTGCGACCCTGCATTTGTATGCACTGCAACTGCCATCCATAGAAATGAATACAATGTATTTTGTGACATTTCATCAAAGTTTAGGAGGGGGAAAAAAAAAAAAAAAAAAAAGAGAGAAAGGGAAACAGTGCCTTATAAAAACACAAGGCATCCCCCTCCCCCCTTGCCGGCAGAGTTGAGCACTACCCGCAGGGGAAAAAAAAAAAAGTTTAACTCTGTCCTTCGGTTAGGCTCACACTTCCAGCAAAACAAGGCAAAAAGCCTTCATCCTTTAGCCTAGGTTCACAATCGGCAGCTATACAGTCAGGTCCATAAATATTGGGAGATCGACACAATTCAAATCTTTTTGGCTCTATACACCATCACATTGGATTTGAAATGAAACGAACAAGATGTGCTTTAACTGCAGACTTTCAGCTTTAATTTGAGGGTATTTACATTCAAATCAGGTGAACGGTGTAGGAATTACAACAGTTTGTATATATGCCTCCCACTTTTTAAGGGACCAACAGTAATGGGACAATTGGCTGCTCAGCTGTTCCATGGCCAGGTGTGTGTTATTCCCTCATTATCCCATTTACAAGGAGCAGATCAAAGGTCCAGAGTGCATTTCAAGTGTGCTATTTGCATTTGGAATCTGTTGCTGTCAACTCTCAATATGAGATCCAAAGAGCTGTCACTTTCAGTGAAGCAAGCCATCATTAGGCTGAAAAAACAAAACAAACCCATCAGAGAAATAGCAAAAACATTAGGTGTGGCCAAATCAAATGTTTGGAACATCCTTAAAAAGAAAGAACGCACCAGTGAGCTCAGCAACACCAAAAGACCCAGAAGACCATAAGAAGCCAGTAGGCGGCGTCAACAAAAGGTACCAGAAGACCCAGAAAACCACAACGACTCGAGG
>BLSH010160854.1:160826-172050 GCA_018402905.1 Glandirana rugosa | reverse complement strand
CTTTCTCTAGGACAGTGAAACTAGACTTACACGTAAGAGATATCCAACCATCCTCCTCTCCCCCTTCCAAGCAAGGTCACACACGAACTCGATTTCTTGAGACACTTGGTGTCTCTTTTTATACACTTTTCCTTGGGTTTCTAGTGTACAACGAAACGTGGGACTTTACTTCTGTCTGTGTCAAAAACAACATAGGTTGACCAAAATGAGTCACGTTGAATATTGGAGGTTTACTTTCTGTATTGTGGTTGTACAGTCTTTTTATATTATTTTTTATTAAGTTTTTGTCTTAGTGCCTCAACCTTTTTCCTAGGGTTATTATATTTTTCTGACATGTTGGTGTTATGTCTTTCATTTGGAGGTTATAAGTTGCACTGAGTAAAACCAGTTGGATACAACAAAAACTGTGTCTGTCTTCATTTCAGGGTGCAAAGCAACATGTGATCTTTGGGTTCCTTTTCACATATTTTTCTCTGTGGTTCACAGAGTTCTTTAGCTCAAGCACACACTGGAACGAACCTTCCCCCTCTCCTCCTACCAACCTATAGAGAATGCACATTCAGATCAAAGTGACAGGATCTCTTTCTAGTCCTCCTTCCCTTATCCCTTAATACTTACCTTAGTAAGGTAACAGTACCTCTGTTGGAGCCATAACTCTAATCACTGTGCAAGTTTTGTGCTGGTCCTTGTTAAACTTTTCACAGGGTTATAGACCTTCTTCTTTCTTCCATGTGACATTGTCTGGGCTAAGACATTGGCTCAGGCCCAAACATAGCCTCCTGGGAGGAATAGGAGAAGGTCACATGCTCCCCTGTGTCCAAAAGACAAGCAGAGAGGCAGATAAGGGGACACGAAGGTGAATCTCAACAAATCAGGGGTGGGAAACCAATAGAACCGGTCAGTTTACCCTGAGGTGCAAAGGGACCTTGTAAGCATAAAAGAACCAATAGAAGTGAGTATAGTGCCCCTTTTAAAGCACAAAAATACACTAGACTACCAAAAGTGTTGGGACGCCTGCTTTCACACGCACATGAACTTTAATTGCATCCCAGTCTTAGTCTGTAGGTTTCAATATTGAGTTGGCTCACCCTATGCAGCTATAACAGCTTCAACTCTTCTGGAAAGGATGTCCCCAAGGTTTAGGAGTGTATGGGAATGTTTGACCATTCTTCCACAAGCGCATTTGTGAGGTCAGGCAATGATGTTGGACGAGAAGACCTGGCTCGCAGTCTCTGCTCCAATTCATCCCAAAGGTGTTCTATCAGGTTGAGGTCAGGAGTCTGTGCAGGCCAGTCAAGTTCCTCCACCCCATACCCGCTCATCCCTGTCTTTATGGACCTTGCTTTGTGCACAGTCATGTTGGAACAGGAAGAGGCCATCCCCAAACTGTTCCCACAAACTTTGGAGCATGAAAATGTCCAAACTTTGTGTTCCTTAAGAGTTCCCTTTACTGGAACTAAGGGGTCAAGCCCAACCCCTGAAAAACAACTCCACACCATAACCCCTCCTCCACCAAATGATTTGGACCAGTGCACAAAGCAAGGTCCATAAGACATGGATGAGCAAGTTTGGGGTGGAGGAACTTGACTGGCTTGCACAGAGTCCTGACCTCATCCCTTTGGGATGAATTAGAGCATTGTTTCTCAACTCCAGTCCTCAAGGCACACCAACAGGTCATGTTTTCAGGATTTAACTCAGATGAAATGGCTGTGATAATTACTAAGGCAGTGAAACAGGTCAAATCACCTGTGCAAAATAATGGAGATCCTGAAAACATGACCTGTTGGTTTGCCTTCAGGACTGGAGTTGTGAAACAGTGAATTAGAGCAGAGACTGCAAGCCAGGCCTTCTTGTGCAACATCAGTTCCTGACCTCACAAAAGCGCTTCTGGAAGAATGATCAAACAGTCCCATAGACACACTCCTAAACCTTGAGGACAGCCTTCCCAGAAGAGTTGAAGCTGTTATAGCTGCAGAGGGTGTGCCAACTCAATATTGAACCCTACAGACTAAGACTGGGATGCCATTAAAGTTCATGTGCGTGTAAAAGCAATACTTTTGGTACTATAGTGTAGGTCCAGATTTTGTAACAAAGGTTGGAAGGGAAGGCCCACCTGTAGGACAGAGTCCCAGTGCTTCATATGTAATGAGCTCATTAGCAGAGAAGCAATCATGTAGTTCAATCACATCCACATCTTCTGGCCTCACACCGGTCTTCTGATAACAGCGCTCAGCTGCAGTCTTAGTCATGTCATAGCCAACCTGTTAGGAATACAAGAACGAGACAGAAATTACTTTAACAGTAAAGCAAAATTCCAGAGGACATGACTTTCAGGAAACCTCCTACTGTACCTGCTGTATTAAATAATATTATATCTATTAAGAAATACAAGAAACATTTGACTTACGAAAGTACGCCATTATATAGGAGTTCAAAAGAAAATCTCCAAGCAAAAATAAAAAAAAACACTTGTTTGCTTAATTTTGCATTCCGACAAAGGAGAAGGGGACATCTCAGAGGAGAGCTGTTCAAAAGAAGAAGAAGAATGTACTTGCTGCGGGCCCATGAATGTTTTGTTAGAGAAGCAGCCACCCCCCACCCCCTTATATAGCGATCAATAAATACAGTACATGCACCAACCTCTACATGTACAGGGAAAGGAAATCAGCCCTGTAGTGGGAGTATAATGGAAGGGAGGGGGAGGTTGGAGCAGCCTTTCTCAGCCTTTTTACCCCAAAGGATCCCTTAAAATAATTTTCAGGTCTCAGGGAACACCTGCAAAAACCAATTCATTGTTGGTCAGTGGGTAAATGCTCCTTACATTTGTGATTATGGAAAGAATGCCCCCATTAAGGTAGTGGTCAGAATGCAACCCCTACAGACAGCTAAAAAGTTCTTTGATTTCATGCAGCTGGCTCTACCAAGTGGCTCCAGAACTATGCAGCCAACATTAGATGGAAGGTCAGCCACAGCTCAAGGAACCCCTAGCAACCAATGGAGGAACCCTAGTTAAGAATAGCTGGATTAGAAGCTTAAAGTGATATTAAAAAGGCAATTATTATTATTTTTTTTTAATGACAAACATGTTATACTTACCTGCCCTGTGCAGTGGTTTTGCACAGAGCAGCCCGGATTCTCCTCTTCTCGGGTCCCCCGCCGGCACTCCTTGCCCCTACCTCCTGCCGAGCGCCCCCAGAGCAAACAGCTTTCAATGATAGCACCCAAGCAGGATCGCTCCTGAGCTGCTGCTCTTCGTGTCCTTTCACACACAGAGCCCTGCCCCCTCTCTCTCCCCATTGGCTCACTGGCTGTGATTGACAGCAGTGGGAGCCAATGGTGAGGGAGAGTCCCCAGAGAGCTGAGGCTCTCCTGCACGTCGCTGGGGCTCAGATAAATATTAGGGTGGGCTGGTGCACAGAGGAGGTTCTTTACCTTCGTGCATATGTAAAAAACCTTAAAGCGGTTGTCTACCCGAAAAAAATAAAATAAATAAAAACCTGCAAGACAATAGCATAATGAGCTAGTATGCACCGCATACTAGCTCATTATGAAACACTCCCCTTGAAACGAAGATCCGACCGGGCTGCTCGGTCCCCTCTGAGGGAGCGGACATCTTCCCTCGGATCTTGCTTCTGGGTACGCGGCTCCGGTGCTGTGACTGGCCGGAGCCGCGAGACGTCACTCCCGCACATGCGCGCGGGAACCGTTTTTCCGGCAAGGTCCGGAACTATTGCCGGGACATACACGGCGCATGCACCGTAACGCCGCAGCGAATTAGAAAGGAATATCTTCTAAACCGTACAGGTTTAGAAGATATTCATTTTACCTACAGGTAAGCCTTATTATAGGCTTACCTGTAGGTAAAAGTAAACAAAATGGGTAGACAACCGCTTTAAGCTTTTAGAACCACTTTAAGCATGGGGATGGGAGAGAACTCAGGGTGTGATTCATATGTACAGAAGTCCATTGAGTAGGCTGGCATTGGGGCAGTGGCATGGAATCTGTAGAGAGGCAATGAAAAGTGCAGTCATTCTGTTATACAGTATATAACTGGATTACAATATGAGAAAGCAAGTTCCTATGAACACATTTTAACTGTGCATTTAGTCGGTTTGAACATTTATTGGCGCATTTAAAGTACCCCAATCTTACCAGTTTAATGCAGCTCTCCTCCTCAAATGTGCTGGGGGTATCGGTGACCATCTCCTGTGCCAGGATTTCTACTGCCTGACTCTCCAAACCATGTTTATGAACAAAGTCCTTACTAACCAATACAGCAGCTGCTGCTCCATCTGAAGTTGGGCTGCAAAAAACAAAAAAAAAAAATCACTTCAGTTACTGATGCTGAACATTGCATCACTGCAGCAGCTATACGAGATGGGTGCCCCCCCATATTGCGCAGGGTTATTTCTATCTCCTGTACATATGGTGTCAGTGTCTGCAGATTCATCTTCTGATCACCTGATGTCCGAGTTGCTGCCCTGTTACATGGCAGACCTCACATACACTGGGGCATTCATAAAGATTGATGGCAGGCCACTTGCTATACAAACAGTGTACAGAGATAGGCACTGCCAGCTATTGTATTCTGAAAGCCAGTGCCGCTGCTTGTCAGATTTCTTAAACAGCGCCTGCATCAAATCAGATGTCTGGCCAACAGGGTTAAGTTGTTTTCCATCAGAGGCATGTTTCAGTGACAAAAACCAGGCAAAAATCAATGCCAAATTTTCATCAAGGAACGAAAAACGGATCGAATATATGTTAGGAAAGGGCGTTTTTTTTTTTTGTAGTAAGGGAAGGGGAAAGAGAGAACCGTCAGGCCACGAATAGTGCAGCAAAATTTTATTGCTATAAAATGTATAAAAACAATGTAATGCAATGGTAGTGGCTAGTAACCAATCCAGAACCGTTTCAGTGTCAAAACTACACCTCCTTAGCTGATGAAGGAAGTGTGGTTTTGCCTCTGAAACGGTTCCCAATTGGCTACTAGCACCTAGGTATTTGACAGCTCCATCTGACAGATCTTCCACGGTTCCCGCAGCGGTGGCTCTCTATCAGCTTCTCGGGATCTCATCACCAGCATCTACTACCTCTCCATGATCCCAGCGGCTCCAGTCGGGACTGTTACCACTACTGACGGCTTCCTATTAAAGGCCAAGTTCACATTTGTTCACCTTTTTTTTTCTAGATTCCAGCTCCCCTATGTACCAATATAGCATTCATGTGCTTTTTTTGCAATAATAAAACAGCTTTCTATTAATTCTACGTATGCTTACCTCACTCTCTTCATAGCAGTTTAAACACACTGCTCAATTACTTCTGCCTTACTTTCTGGACAGACTTTAGGTCATGACACAAGAAGGGGTTGACCAGCTGAGGGTACATGATGCAGGGTGTGTGCTAATGAGGTCAGCTGGTCAACTCCTTCCTGTGTCATGACCTAAAGTCTGTCCAGGAAGTAAGGCAGAAGTAAATCGAGCAGTGTGTTTAAACTGCTATTGTCAGGAGACCACTCCTGCCTCTGAAATTAAGGCCAGGAGACCCATGCGCAGGCACACGTAGCGTGTGCGCGCGCCTGTGTGCAACCGGTGCTGTCCGTTCTACAGCGTTACCGTGTTCCTGTATGATCTGTTCCAAGCTTCCTGTTGCCTGTGACCTGGCCCAAACCCGCATCTGTTTGAACTCTGCCTGCACCGACCCCCAGCTTGCCATTCTTCTGTCTGATCCCTGTGTACCTCACCTGCCTGCCTAACGACCCTGCCTGCACCTGACCACCCGATTGCCTGCTCCTCCTTTACTGCTTTGCCCGCATGTTATTGACCCGGCCTGCATCACTACTCTTCAGTGTAGCACGGACTTCTGGACGACATCTTACCATCACCTGTGTCAAATCCAGCCCTCCTGCTCCCCTGTGCTCCAGCGCCCCCTGTCTGCTCTATCAGGGCTTCTGGAACCAGGGCCGTAGGAGAGGTTGCCTACTGCATAAGTCAGACTCTACCATCAGGTATGTGACAGCAACGGACAGCCAGTCCAAGTCTGTGCAGAGGCCATCTCCTATGGAGGATCTGATTATGCACTTAGCCGGGCTCACCCAGGCGGTGAGGGACTTACAAGGAGAATATACCCGGTTGGAAAACAGAATCCTGAAACTCACTTTGCCAGCCTCTCCCAGCACCAGCCAGCTGGATGCCCACACCACGCTGACCTTGCCTAGTGAACCCGAGGTACCTTTGCCCGAGTGGTTCACGGGGGACCGCCGGAAGTTTCGGGCCTTTCGCAATGCACGTGAGTTGCATTTCCTGCTGCAACCCCGCACTCTCTCGTTAGAGGCCACTAAAGTGGGAATGGTCCTCTCGCTTCTACGGGATGAGCCGCAAGCTTGGGCTCACCGGCTGCTGGAACTAAAGGCTCCTGAAACTACCAACCTCGTGCTCTTCTTTCAATCCATGGCTCGGCTGTACAAGGATCCCCATCAGGCTGCCACAGTCAAGGCTGCTCTCCGCGCACTCCAGCAAGACCGCTGTACGGCGGAAGACTGCGTAGCAGAGTTCCGGCACTTGAGCGCAGATACGTCCTGGAATGATGCTGCGCTCCTTCATCAGTTAAGATTGGGGCTCTTGGAGCCGCTCAAGGACGAGCTGGCCCGTGTGGGTGTCCCCCAGATACTGGAAGCCCTGATCAACCTGGCCATCCAATTCGACCAACGTCTGCGGGAGCACAGAGCCGAAGAAGCCGCAGGTTTTGCTCGTCCTGTCCGGACTGAACCCAGACCTCTACGTCCCCCGCTCTGGACTGAAGAGAGACACAGACGCCTGACCCACAACCTCTGTCTCTATTGTAGTGGTTCCGGACATCTTGTCAAGTCCTCTCCGGTTAAGCATGGAAAAAGGCTCTACTCTACCCCCGGAGGACTCTTATCTTTGCCTGACTTTTCCAACCATCTTGTTCTGCCTCTGCATCTCCAGCTCCCTGACGGGCATATCCATGTCCCAGCTATCCTGGACTCCGGAGCCTGTAGCTGCTTCATTGACCTGGCCTTTGCAGCGCAGCACCAGATCCCACTTAAGCCTAAGACCCATCGGATGGCCATCCACTTGGCTGATGGGTCCAACATTAAATCCGGAGCAGTCACCCATGCGACAGTTCCTCTTCTTGCCCAGACAACGGGCTGCCACCTGGAACACCTGTCGTTGGACGCCATAGCGTCCCCTCTTTTCCCAGCCATTCTGGGCCTGCCATTGCTCTGGGCACACTGCCCCACCGTTGATTGGTCCACTGGAGATGTTCAGTTTCTCTCCTCTTACTACCAACACAACTGTCTGCCACCGGCTCCGGAATCCCCCTCTTCAGTGCTCTGTCTGAACTCTGACTCTGATCCAGAAACCCGTCTCGCTGTTCAATCTGTCTACCATGAGTTTTTGGAGGTGTTCAGCAAGAAAGGGGCAGATGCTCTCCCACCTCACAGGTCGTACGACTGCCCTATAGAACTGCTACCAGGGGCAGAAGTACCTTTTGGCCGAATTTACCCGCTCTCTGAGCTGGAACTGAAAGCCCTCAAGGCTCATCTTGACGACAACCTTAAAAAAGGTTTCATTCGGCCCTCTACTTCACCTGCAGGGGCTGGAATATTCTTCGTAGAGAAGAAAGACCACACTCTCAGACCCTGCATAGACTATCGGGACCTTAATAAAATTACAGTTAAAAACCGGTACCCTTTTCCACTGGTCCCTGAACTATTTCAAAGACTTGGAACAGCTGCTGTGTTCACCAAACTGGATCTTCGCAGAGATTATAACCTCATCCGCATCCGGGAGGGTGATGAATGGAAGACCGCCTTCCGGACACGTTTCGGTCACTATGAATACTCAGTGATGCCCTTCGGGCTCTGCAATGCTCCAGCTACATTTCAGCACCTGGTGAATGATGTGTTTCATGACTACCTGGACCGGTTCGTCATCATTTACCTTGATGACATTCTCATCTTTTCGGCCTCTCTGGCAGAACACCGCAGGCACGTCGGGTACGTCTTACAACGCCTAGGTCAGCATGGACTTTATACCAAGCATTTGAGTGTTCCAGTATCTCGTTCCTGGGCTTCGACAATTCAGTCACCGGAGACACCATGGATCCTCAAAGTCTCTGCAATTGTGGATTGGCCAGCTCCCGTTGACAGGAAAGGGGTCCAATGGTTCATAGGCTTCACCAACTTCTACAGGAAGTTTATTAAGGGATTTTCTGCAGTGATCCCGCCCATCACCCAACTCACTAAAACAGGGCTCCCGCTTCCACTGGTCTCCCGAGGCCCAAATAGCCTTTCTGAAGCTCAAGAAACTGTTTACTACGGCACCCGTTCTTAAGCACCCAGATTCAGCTCTGCCTTACATCCTGGAGGTGGATGCTTCGGAGACAACAGTGGGAGCAGTCCTATCCCAGAGACGAGGTCCAAAGGCCCCGCTACACCCATCGCCTTTTTCTCCTGCAAACTTACAGCTCCAGAGAAAAATTACGATGTGGGAGACAGGGAACTCCTGGCCATCAAGTCCGCCCTGGAGGAATGGCGGTATCTGCTGGAAGGAGCTCTACACCCTGTCATGGTATTCACCGATCATAAGAACTTAGAGTACCTGCGCACAACTAAAAGGCTGAGGTCACGCCAAGCACGATGGGCTCCATTTTTCTCCCGCTTTAACCTTCATATTACTTACAGGCCTGGGTGGAAGAATGTAAAGCCGGACGCTCTGTCCAGGATATTTAGCAAGCCTGGCAACCCTACGCCACCGGATACCATCCTCCCAACCCGGAGCTTCTTGTTGATGCAGGAAGATCTGCTGTCCCGGGTTAAACGATCCCTGGCCGGATCAACCATGTCCCCTGACCCTAGACTGGCAATGAAAGATGGACTGTAGTGGTTCCAAGATAAACTCTATATTCCGGAGTAGCAACGTTTGACAGTGTTGGAACTTTGCCATGACCACCAATTGGCTGGGCACTTTGGCGGTCGTATGACTGCGGAGCTGCTGTTGCGCTCCTTTTGGTGGCCTTCCACTGACAAGGACTGTCAGAAGTACGCCAGCGCTTGTCCAGTCTGTGCCCAGCACAAGACCAGCCGGGCAAAAGCATGGGGTCTGCTGAACCCGCTTCCCATTCCTGAACGGCCATGGTCACACATATCGATGGACCCTATAGTGGAGTTACCCCCGTCTGAAGGATTTAATCCCATCTTCGTTATTGTGGACCGCCTTACTAAAATGGCCCACTTCATCCCAATGAAGGGCACCCCCACCGCAACTGAGACCGCAAGGACATTTATTAAGGAAGTGGACCGACTGCACAGACTCCCTGTCAACATTGTCGTCTTGGATCGTGGGGTGCAGTTCACCTCCCGGGTCTGGAAAGCCCTGTGTTCCACATTAAACATCGAACTGGCATTTTCTTCTGCTTATCACCCCCAGACAAATGGTCAGACTGAGAGGACTAACCAGACCCTAGAACAATATATCCAATGCTACTCTTCCTTTGCCCAAGATGACTGGGTCTGGCTGCTACCTATGGCTGAATTTGCCTACAACACCACTGAACATTAAGCCACCAAGCAGTCCCCGTTTTGGGCAAACCTGGGGTACCACCCTACATTTATACCCAACCTGGTTCCGGAAAGTGAGGTACCTGCTGTACAGAAGACTGTAGAATTCCTGACTAGGAATAGCAAATTGTTACAAGAAACCCTAGCTCAGATGCAGGAGTGCAACAAGAGGGGATTCGACAAGGGGAGACGCGGGGAATTGGACCTGCAACCGGGTGACCGAGTGTGGTTGGCAAACAAGAACTTGAGGTTGTCATGCCCTTCCAGGAAGTTGGGCCCAAGGTTCATCGGTCCCTTCCCTGCGAGAAGGAAGATCAACAGGGTGGCATACGAGCTGGACCTTCCTCCTTCCCTGCGAGTGCACCTGGTATTCCATGCCACTTTGTTGAAACCCGTAACTCAGGACTCCTTCCCGGGTTGGAAGTTGGCCCCACCTGAGCCAATTCTTGTGGATGGCGAAGAGGAGTTTGAAGTGGAAGCCATCCTCGACTGCAGGAGAAGGTCCTGATTAAGTGGAAGGGGTACGGGCCCGAAGAAAGTACATGGAAACCCGAAAACCACATCCACGCTGAAGAACTTATCAAGTCCTATTGGAGAAGACACCCAGAGCGAAGAGCCCGATTGGGCATCCGGAGGCTGCCACTTGGGGGGGGGGGTGGCAATGTAAGGAGACCACTCCCGCCTCTGAAATTCGGGCCAGGAGACCAAGGCGCGGGTGCACGTAGGGCTTGCGCACGCCTGTGCGTGCCCGCGCATATGCGCCGGCACGGTCACCAGACGGCCATTTAACCACTTGCCGACTGCCCGCTGCAGCGTGACGGCGGCAAGGTGGCTCGTTATAGCGAAACGCCGTCACTTGACGGCGGCCGCGATAACTAGTATTGTGAGGCGCGCTCACTGTGTTCGGGGGGGGACAGGGAGCGGGTAGGGCGGACTCGTTCTCCGCCTGCTACCCGCCATGGCCCCCCCCTCCGCAGCGAGAGAACGGAGGTCCGTGTATGTAAACACGGATCTCTGTTCTCATAGAGGGGGAAGGGCGATGATCACAGCCTTCCTGTATATGGAAGCTGTGATCATCCCCTTTCCCCAGCCAGGGCAGCTCACACACTGTCCCGCAAATCGCCGCTTATAGTCGTCACTCACGTGCACGATGCTAGGGAGGCGAGCACCCACCGCACGCTCCCTGAGCGGGGCCGCGGGTCGGACGGACTCTATATCTGCCAGTGACCCGCGATCGTCCGTGGCAGAGCCAGAAAGGGGAACTGCCATTGTAAACACTGTACGGTGGACAGTTTTGCCCCTTGGCGGCACAAATGTTACCGTCAAGGGGAAAGACCGAGACGGTGCCTGCTAGCGCCCAGTGACCGTCTATATCTCAGGCAGGCTGGGCGCCGGGGCGAGTCCCTCGCACGCCACCCACGAGCGGAGGGATCGTAGCACGTGCACTCACTGCTGATATTCGCCGCTAAACGCCCTGTCACACACTCGACGGGACCGACCCCTTTCCCCTACTAGTGTCGAAGGTATATGTCCTTCCGACACTAGTAGCGGGAAGGGGGAGATACTCTTGTCTCTAGGCACAAATGTATGTGCCTGGAGGCAAGAGAGCGACGCCTCCCCCCCCGGTACCGCCCATCGTCC
>BLSH010160854.1:132644-154230 GCA_018402905.1 Glandirana rugosa | reverse complement strand
GGTGTGCACCTCGAAAGAAAACCGCCATAAATATATATATATATATATAAATAAATAAATAATCACAGATCGCCGCAATTACTAGTTAAAAAAAAAAAAAGCCATAAATCTATTCCCATACTTTGTAGACGGGATAACTTTTGCGCAACCCAATCAATATACGCCTATTACGATTTCTTTTTACCAAAAATATGTAGAAGAATATAGATCGCCCTAAACTGATGAATACATTTGTTTTTTTATATTTTTTTTGGATATGTATTATAGCAAAAAGTAAAAAACAACAAAAAAAAAAAATGCTCTGTGTTTGTTTATAGCGCAAAAAATAAAAACCGCAGAGGTGATCAAATACCGCCAAAAGAAAGCTCCACGTGTGGGAAAAAAAAGACATGATATTTGTTTGGGTACATCGTCGCACGACCGCGCAATTGTCAGTTAAAGCGACGCAGTGCCGAATCGCAAAAAATAGCCTGGTCAGGAAGGGGGCAAATCCTTCCAGGGCTGAAGTGGTTAATTTCTCCTAAACGTGCACTGTTTAGGAGATATTTATCCTGCATGCAGCCAGTGACATCACTGGCACATGCTTGCCAGAACTTCAGAGCCCATGCCGGAAACGGCGGCTCCCATGCACATGCGCAGGAGTGACGTCATCGCGGTTCTTCCAATCAGCCGGAGCGTGCGAACCAAGAAGAAAGACAGAGGGAATATGTCAGCCTTCTCAGCGGTGACAGTACAGCGCTGGAGAGCTTTGTTCCAAGGTGAGTATTCCATAATGTGCTAGTATGCAATGCACACAATGCCATTGTCTTGTAGGTGTTTGTTTTTTAAACAACATCTGTGGTTTACAACCGCTTTAAGTGATGACCCAGAACAAGCACATCAATTCAGAAAGAAGGCTCGATGCCTAAATTGCATGTTTTTTTCCAGGCCAGTAATTGAATCCACTGAATCAGCATAACAGCCAGGAAACCTGCATTTTCAGCAGATAGAAGCCCAGCAGTAACTGGCTATATAGATAATGGGAAAAATCTATGAGACTGAAGCATCTATTTTTTTTTCTAAGATTTGCTGATGGAGAAGGAACAATAAAAGGCTGAAACATATGGGATTATCCTGAACATCCATCATGGACAGAAATATCTGATCACGGTCACACATATAAAACACCACACAATGTGCAGACACGCCAGCTGGTGTCATCATCTGTATAGCATGAGGACTGACATACAGTCCGGGGAGGTCACCCTACACTTACGGGTTGTTTGTAGAATGTTTGTGGTTCTTCCATGCAATCTTAGCAAAATGTTCTGGCTTTGTTCCTATGTGGGAAGAACAAAACAGTGTGAGACAAATGACACAGAAAAGACTTCACATCATCCACTTATTCCAATCCATTTGATTTGTGGGTTGTGCACAAAAGTACAGGCTGAAAAAAGTGAACTGAGAAACACTTTTAAACAAAATAAAGTCAGCCAGTTTGAAAGAAAACGGTTTTCAGGTTATCAAGTTCAATTCACCCAAAAGGTATATTTCAGTTCTGATGGATGCTGGCATGAATGCCCTCACAGCAAGCGGTTTGCTATGGGGGCACCCGAGCTGAGCCACAGCTCTGTGTATCCTTTCACACACTGAGCTTCAGTTCAGCCCCCTCTCTCTCCCGATTGGTTAACAGATTTGATTGACAGCAACGGGAGTCAATGGCGTGGCTGCTGCGTCTCAGCCAATCAGGAGGGAAAGTCTCGGACGACCGAGGCACTCGTGGGCATTGCTGGATAGAGATGGGGCTCAGATAAGTATTAGGGGGGCTGATGCACACAGAAGGCTTTTTATCTTACTGCATAGAATGCATTAAGATAAAAAAATTCTGACTCTACAAACACTTTAAGTACTATTGCAGTGTAAATAGTCCCAGAGATAGATATATATTATATACAAACACACACACACACACACACACACAGTATCTCACAAAAGTGAGTACACCCCTCACATTTCTGTAAATATTTTATTCTATCTTTTCATGTGACAACACTGAAGAAATGACACTTTGCTACAATGTAAAGTAGTGAGTGTACAGCTTGTATAACAGTGGAAATTTGCTGTCCCCTCAAAATAACTCAACACACAGCCATTAATGTCTAAACCGCTGGCAACAAAAGTGAGTACACCCCTAAGTGAAAATGTCCAAAGTGTCAATATTTTGGGTGGACAGCATTATTTTCCAGCACTGCCTTAACCCTCTTGGGTATGGAGTTCACCAGAGCTTCACAGGTTGCCACTGGAGTCCTCTTCCACTCCTCCAAGAGGACATCACTGAGCTGGTTAATGTTAGCGAACTTGCGCTCCTCCACCTTCTGTTTGAGGATGCCCCACAGATGCTCAGTAGGGTTTAGGTTTGGAGACATGCTTGGCCAGTCCATCACCTTTACCCTCAGCTTCTTTAGCAAGGCAGTGGTCGTCTTGGAGGTGTGTTTGGGGTCGTTATGTTGGAATACTGGCCTGCGGCCCAGTCTCTGAAGGGAGGGGATCATGCTCTGCTTCAGTATGTCACAGTTCATGTTGGCATTCATGGTTCCCTCAATGAACTGTAGCTCCCCAGTGCCGGCAGCACTCATGCAGCCCCAGACCTTGACACTCCCACCACCATGCTTGACTGTAGGAAGCGTGACTGACACTCTTGTCTTTGTACTCCTCACCTGGTTGCCGCCACACACACTTGACACCATCTGAACCAAATATTTTTATCTTGGTCTCATCAGACCACAGGACATGGCTCCAGTAATCCATGTCCTTAGTCTGCTTGTCTTCAGCAAACTGTTTGCGGGCTTTCTTGTGCATCATCTTTAGAAGAGGCTTCCTTCTGGGGCGACAGCCATGCAGACCAATTTGATGCAGTGTGTGGCGTATGGTCTGAACACTGACAGGCTGACCCCCCACCCCTTTAACCTCTGCAGCAATGCTGACAGCACTCATACATTTCCCAAAGACAACCTCTGGATATGACGCTGAGCATGTGCACTCAACTTCTTCGGTCGACCACGGCAAGGCCTGTTCTGAGTGGAATCTGTCCTGTTATACCGCTGTATGGTCAGCGGTCAACTGCAGCTCAGTTTCCGGGTCTTGCAAATCTTCTTATAGCCTAGGCCATCTTTACGTAGAGCAACAATTGATTTTCAGATCCTCAGAGAGTTCTTTGCCATGAGGTGCTATGTTGAACTTCCAGTGACCAGTATGAGAGAGTGAGAGCAATAGCACAAAATTTAACACACCTGCTCCCCATTCACACCTGAGACCTTGTAACACTAACGAGTCACATGACACTGGGGAGGGAAAATGGCTAATTGGGCCCAATTTGGACATTTTCACTCAGGGTGTACTCACTTTTGTTGCCAGTGGTTTAGACATTAATGGCTGTGTGTTGAGTTATTTTGAGGGGATGGCAAATTTACACTGTTATACAAGCTGTACACTCACTACTTTACATTGTAGCAAAGTGTCATTTCCTTAGTGTTGTCCCATGAAAAGATAGAATAAAATACTTACAAAAATGTGAGGGGTGTACATAAAAATAAATCTTTTTATATAAATAACTTTTAAGAAACAGGAATTCACTTTGCCGGGCTTTGGATCCCTGGCGCTGCCATCTTGGATGTGGGAGCGGCAGTGTCCCAGGAGGTTGCGGGTGAGCAAGGGTGGGACAAGCTTATGCAATTCTCAGGCAAATAGGCAGGCAAAACAAAGACAAGCAAACAACCAAAAATGTTGGGGGAGGATAGGACGAGTGGTACTTTCACTTTAAAGGGATGGTCCACTTTTATTTTTTACTATAAAGCAGTCAGGCACATATGGAAATAAGAATAAGTCTTTAACACTGGCACACAGGGGAGTCAGATTGCAACCCTCTCACATAAAGTATCAGCCTGGCTCTCCAGTGGTCCAATCCCCTAAACACTGCCCTAATCAACAGTGCTCTTGTTCTTTGAGCAGCACTGTTGATTGAAACAGTCGGGGGGGGGGAGAGCTACAGATCATCATGGCATCCAGGCAAGTACCATTTTCAGAAGAAGGGATCAGCAACGGCATCCTCCATGTTCTCTTTGTACATCTTTCCTTGCACAAGTAGTACACTTACCATATTTCTCCATATGTTCAAGACCGGCTCTTCCAAACAACTGCGGAGCCAATGGAACGGGCTCCAAGCCATATTTGCCTGCCATGACTTCCACGTGCTTATCCATGGGGTTAGTCCGGTCCACAAACTAAGAAACAGACGCAAAGGCATTTTTAATTGTTAAAAATATGGTTTACAAATGCTAATTGTGCTTAAAGTGGAAGTAAATGTTATTGTAGACAAATGGCTGACAGGCCGGGTATTAATGGAAGAGACCCTATTGGTCTCTTCTGTCACAAATGCATTCTTCTACCTGTCAGTTTTCATGTTCACTGCAGCTCAACAAACATTTACAGCCCTGATCTGTGCCGCGGTGATGTGACTTCCGTTCGCATGCTGTTTTACTAAAGGCAAGTAGTCAAGTGCAGTTGCTCCAGAGCTTAGAAAATTAAGGGGGGGGGGGGGGCTCTTCTGACTTCCATCATCCAATCATGTGCAAGCATAAGATGCTGTTTTTTTATTTTACTTTCCAAAGTGAAGCTTTACCACAATTACTAAGCTCTGGAGAAAATGAACTTGCAGAGTGCACAGTCTATTTGCTTTTAGTAAATCAACCCCAATATGTATCAGTGATATTCTCTGGCACATGTTAGTTGTGTGATCTTTTCACGACATAGTTAGTAAGTAAGTTCAACCAATTAAAATAATAATAAATAATAATATCATACAATCTCATATATACAATCCTTCACCCACAGTTGATCCAGAGAAAGGCGAAAAAACCCAGGAAAGCATGATCCAATCTGCTGAAGCAGTAGCAACAGCATGTCAGTACCCAGTTATATTATGTAGATTTAGGAAAGAATCCAGGCCTTTTTTAAAGCAATCTACTGAGCTGGACAGAACCACCTCTGGAGGGAGTCTATTCCACATTTTTACAGCTCTTACTGTGAAGAAACCTTTCCGTATATGGAGACAAAATCTCTTTTCTTCTAGGCATAAAGAGTGTTCTCTGTGATGACCTTAAAGTGCATAACTCAACACCAAGTTCACTATATGGACCACTTATGTATTTGTACATGTTGATCATATCCCCCCTTAATCTCCTCTTCTCAAGAGAGAATAAATTCAGCTCCTCTCATCTTTCCTCATAGCTGACATCCTCCATGCCTTTTATTAGTTTGGTTGCCCTTCTCTGCACTTTCTCCAGTTCCCAGATATCCTTTTTGAGAACTGGTGCCCAAAACTGAACTGCATATTCCAGATGAGGTCTCACTAATGATTTGTACAGGGGCAAAATAATGTCTCTATCTCTGGAGTCCATACCTCTCTTAACCACTTCCAGAGCGCCGCCGTTGATATACATCAGTCCTTTAATGTTAAATACTGTTATTATGGCAGCGGATATCTGCCATAACCTCGGTATTTTCTTCAACAGTGGGCGGTCCCCTTTGGGATAAAAGTGGTCTCCGCAAGATCACTTATCTGCGGCAGGAAAGGTGCCCCTCCCGCCATGTCCTAGTCATCTCTGCCGCTTAATGGATCCATCAGTAGCGGCGGAGACGATCCCATCCTCCCCCGTTTGGCAGGAAGACTCTATGCCCTTGGAGGACCGGAACAAAGTCAAAGGTCACTTTCGCCCTCCGGCCTTAAAAAGGGATCATTTTTTTTTGCTTTTAAATGTAAGATCTGAGATCTTTTTGACCCCAGATTTAACATCTGTCCTGTCATGCTTATTTCTATTACAAAGGATGTTTACATTCCTTGTAATAGGAATAAAAGTGACCCAAAATGTTTTTTTTTAAAGGACAATGTAAAAATAAAAAGTAAAATAAGTAAATAAGAATTTTTTATTTTTAAAGCGTCCCGTCACTCTGAGCTCGCGTGCAGAAACGAACACATACGTAAGTCGCACCCACATATCAAAAAGGTGTGCAAACCACATATTTGAGGTATCGCTGTGATCGTTAGAGCGAGAGTAATAAATTTTAGCACTAGAACTCCACTGTAACTCAAAACTGGTAACCTGTGTAATTTTTAAATGTCGCCTATGGAGATTTTTAAGTGCCAAAGTTTGTCAATTTACTCGGCGTAACATTATCTTTCACAATATAGAAAAAAATTAGGCTAACTTTACGGTTTTCCTATTTTTTAATTTAAAAAAAGTGTATTTTTTCCAAAAAAATTGCGTTTGTAAGACCGCTGCACAAATACAGTGTGACAAAGTATTGCAACGACTGCCATTTTATTCTCTAGGGTGTCTGAAAAAAATATATGATTGGGTGTTCTAAGAAATTTTCTAGCAAAAAAAAAAACTGATAGGCTTAGTCCTTAAAGCGGAGTTCCACCCACAAATACATCTTTACATATTTCAAATCCTCTATGCATGATGAACCTTTGAAAAAAAAAATGTTATACACATCCTAAGTGCCCTGTTGCTATGTGGTCCCTGTAATCTTCCACTTCCTGATCCGCGGCACTCCACATAACTTCCTGCCTCGCCTGGGCTCATGGGAGATGTGAGTCATCATTTCCCATGAGTGGGCATCCCTAAGCTGTACAATCCCGTTATTTCCAGACAGGAATTGGCACGATTTTGTGGGGGAGAGACAGGTTATCTATGTTGCCATAACAACGGGGCAGGACCCTTCTCTGTCATTGCCCATTGTTATGGCAATGAGACATACACTCGAGATCGAGAAGTGCATGCTGGTTACTCAGCATGCACCTTATCCAGGAAGGGACTCGAGGAGGGTGCGAATGGGCTTCACATGTCCACAGCTAAGATAAGAACTCCCCGTAAAGAAAAAAAAACAGCAATGTAAGTACAAAATAAATAGGAAGACTACCCGGATTTAAAGCGATCAATTACTTTATTTGTGTAATGAATACTAACTAGGTGGATGCCAGCAAAAAAAAATAAAAAATTATGTGGGCGGAACTCCGCTTTAAGTGGTTAATACAAGAAAACCCTTTGCTTGCTTTGGAAACCACAGCTTGGCATTGCATGCTATTATTAAGTGTACATAAGTAAAGCTGGCAATATACTGCTTGAATTTTAGATGATTTCTGCTGAATCAGGCAAAATTTGAGCAGTGGACGACCTTGTCAGCTCACCCGATTGTCAAAAGTTGATTTCTCAATCTTATTTTGTCAAAGGAGCTGGTCTGAAAATTGTCAGACGAACAGTGCTTGAATCCAAACACATGCAAGCACCGTTCTGGCCCAGCTGAGGGAAATCAATGTGTGGCCAGTCTTACTGTGAATGGAAAGGTCTGTAGGTATGAAAAGGTCAGTTAGATTTCTGGGGAGCTCCATCTCTTGTCTCACACCAGTTATGAAAATCTTGTCCAATCACGGATGCATGCAGATAGCTGGAGCCTTCTCCCCGTACCTCCTTACTCCACATAGACTTCAATGCCTGGCAGAGCGGATCGTACAAGGTTTTTAGAGTACTTGGCAATCTACTTTGCCAGAGGGAGTCCAATTTTACCAGCACATCTCACCATCCTTGGTAAAAAGCCACCTTAACCCAACCAATGTACACTACAAACACATGCTCCTAAATCAAATGCCCAGCTTACAAAGGCGGATAATGGATTTAATACTTCAGTGTTAATATTTCTGTGAAAATATACATTGTACATACATTTGTTATTAATACAATGTATATTTTCAAGTTCTTTCAAATCATTTCACAATGTTATTAATGGTCATTAAAAGAGAAATACATTCTCCATGCCAACCTTGGGCTTTAAAGATCCTCGCTCCATCTTCTCAAACCCGAGGGCTAGAACACAGTCTGCCAGGCCTGCAGGGAAATCAAATATGAAGAGCAATGAACAAATGAGCTACAGGATGATGAATACAAACCAACACATCACCCAGGTAAAACAATAGCTTGGTTCCATATGATTATTATAGAGTCGTTTTACTACAGAAATATAGGCTGTGCAAGGAGCAAAGTGGATTTCACTTAATTTAATGAATGAGGTTAAGCTCTGCTTGCTTTAATCATCCAATGATGTGCAAGAAAAAAAAAAATAAAGTTCTTTTTGATTTGTTAACAGCTTAAACTCCTTTAGTAAGTCAACCCCCATACAGTATGTGCACCAAAATTCAAGACACAAAGAGGAACAATGAACCTCATCTTTGTCTCCACTATGCATTGTAGCTTTCAGCATGCAGGGCTTTTCCCACCAATAACCAATTACATTTAAAACAGTTCTTAAGAGCTCATCCTCAACTCCACTGAACCAAATCCCAACACTCAACATCCCCTTGACTCCAACTCAGACACTTAACGCTCCCCTTGCCCAAACCCTCCTTCTGCCTGAACCCTACCTTCTTACAATGAACTTTTAACTGTCAACCTTCTCCCACCCCCTCCCAACACTTAAAGGGGTTGTAAAGGCAGAAGGGTTGTTTTTTTTATCTTAATGCATTCTATGCATTAAGAGGAAAAGCCTTCTGTGTGCAGCAGTCCCCCTAATACTTACCTGAGGTCCTTCTCTGTCCAGTGATGTCCAGGAGTGTCTCAGCAGTCCGAGATTCTCCCTCCCTGATCGGATGAGACACAGCAGTGGTGCCATTGGCTGGCGCTGCTGTCAAAGTCTGCTAGCCAATCAGGAGAGAGGGGGGGGGGCTCCGTATCTGTATGGACACAGGGAGCTGTGACTCAGCTTGGGTGCCCCCATAGCAGGCTGCTTGCTGTGGAGGAGCTGAACAGGAGGGAGGGGCCAGGAGCACCGAAGAGGGACCAGAGAAGAGGAGAATTGGGGCTGATTTGTGCAAATCCACTGCACAGAACAGGTAAGTATAACATGTTTGTTATTTTTATAGGAAAAAGAAAAATGAGACTTTACAATCACTTTAACATTACCTACAACTATAACCCATGACACTAACTGACTCTAAACCTGCTCTCGGCCACATTCTAAACCTAATCTAACCCTGTAAAGCAAAAGTTGCTGTACTTACCTATTCTGCAGCCGAACCAGTCCGCTTTCCAGCGGCGGAAGCTGCGTGCACGAGAGGACCGACAACGGCTCGGAAATTAATGGGAAGTGACGTTACCCATGGACTTACTATGGGGCTTCCGTTGTCAGCTGCCTCTCCTGCACCCAACTCCAACCTGAAGCCGCCGCTGACAGCTGATGCTGGGACCAAAGCAGATCGGTTGCAGAATAGGCAAGTACAGCGATATTTTGCTTTACAGGGTTAGATAGATTAGGTTTAGAATGTGGCAGAGAGCAAGTTTAGCGTTAGTTAGCTTTTGCCTGAACTTCCACGTTAACCCTCAACCCTAATACCCATTTGTTGATTTACTGCAGGTTTTTATATAGCACTGGCCATTTGCACAGTGCTTTATATACTGTAATTTCACATCAGTCCCTGCCTTCAAGGAGCTTACAATCCACGGTCCCCTTCTCACATGCATAAATACACATACTAGGGATAATTTAAACCAGAGCCAAATGACCTACCAGTAGGTCGTTGAAGTGTGGGAAACCAGTTCAAGTTCTTGCCAGCCAGGCCCACAGATATGTTCTGCACTCCCATTCATTCCTACTAGCTTCCAAATATATCACCTTTACTTTAGCGTTTATCCTAAAGATGAGGATCTGTCCATTCCAAGCACAGGCCACTGCTGCCTACATAATGGCATAGGGACCTGATCCTAACCCTATGCCCAAATCCCTGATCTAAACCCGGCAATAAATAAAGTCTAGCATGCAGCATGCTTACTTTATCTTGCAGCTGAAGCATCAGTGTGGAAGGTTGTCAGTCTTACATTGAGATCTATCAGTGTTAAGAGATCTTGGTACTGGAGAATACTGGCCTTCAAGTGAAGTGTAACTAATGCTGCATTAGTAAAAAATACCCATTTCATTTATCACTTGGGTGAGAATCCTGGTAGGATTTGGCATTTGTAACTCACCTCCCTGAATCAGCTGTCTGGCCATGAAGAGAGCGGTGGAGCCAGTGGAGCAGTTATTGTTGACATTGATGATTGGGATTCCTGTGAGCCCTAGACTGTGATAAATTGCTCGCTGTCCACATGTGGAGTCACCTGAAAAACAAATACAAGACTTATAGCAAGCAGTATACAGTGACATAGTGGGTTGGATAATTCAAAAGTGGTTTCCTAGCTCACCTGTAACCTTAAAGTGGTTGTACACATATCCAGTGAAGCGACTAGCCACAGAGATGAAACAAATCCTCCTACATATGTTGTACCTGTTTATCAGTAGCCTTCTCTTCCCTACAGCCCTCTAAAAACGCATAGATCAAAGGCTATTTCTCAGCAGTAGAAGGCAGGGGGTGGGGATCTGATGTCACACAATGCACAGCTAGAGAACAGAGTGAAGATAGTGGACCATTCCCCACCCCCCCCTCTACATACGGGGAACATATGAGGTGGTATCAAAAAGTTTAGAGACTAGTTCTGTAACATGCCAACCGATGGCAGCACAAGGCTGCACACACAGTCACAGGGAGCACCGATCTTCATAAGTCAGTGTGCCAAAAGACATCCTGTGTACATCGGGAGCTCGGCAACAGCAAGTTGGAAAAAACATGAGTTTCCCGCCGGAAACAACATGATCTCACTTCCGCACCCACCCTACTCACCAGATTTGGCTCCTACAGACTTCGTCCTCTTCCTGAAGATCCAGCTCAAAGGTTGTCGTTTTGACACCGATGCGGAGATCTAGCGCAAATCACAGAAGGTGCTTGACACAGTTCGAAAAAAAGACACATTCCAGAAGTGGTAGGAATGCTCTGAGCGCTGTATTGCTGTGCAAGGGGACTATTTTGAAGGCGATAGTGTGTAGAGAACAAAAAAAAAAAAAAAAAAAAAAAAAAGGTACTTTCTTATAAACTAAGCAAGTCTTGAAACTTTTTGATACCACTTCGTACACTGTCAGCCACCTGCTTTGCGCTGGGGGAAGAGGGGGTTTGGAATGAGCCAGCTGTCTACCAAGATGCTGTGGTGTTGGCATAAGCTATAATCCGTGACTCATGCAGATAGTAGAGGGATAAGAGAGCAGAGAAATGACACTCTGTGCTTTGGATTGAGGCTAGTACACACTATAGAAGTATGTGTTTTGTTCATTTTTCATGTTAGAGGTTTACAACCACTTTAAAAGATGATGCGGAATATAGATTTTCATGTCTTTACTCACTGTAACAGAGCCCCTTTCTAAAGCCAGCATTCATTGTAAGATTTTACTGTACATTCAGCCCCACAGGCTGAATGAGAGAAATCACTTGATGCCCCCTCTCACGCTAAACAGCATGGATGGGTGAATCTCTACTACCGGCACCAAGGGCCATCAGAATACCTGAACTGCGGTTGCATCTGTACACAGCTGCCAGTTTGACAACAAATTTTCCACTGGCTACTTCGATTTTCAGATCAAAGGACAGGGCAGGAGGATGCAGGCAGGGCAATCTTCAGCCTGCATTTTGGACTGTTTACTCAGGAACCTGCTGAAATTTCCTAGATGTATGGCCAGATTTAAGTGGATGTAAACCCTCTCCTATGCCCAGTGAAGTGAACAGCCTCAGATGATACACAGATGAACCAAATCTCCCTCCATAAGTTTTACATGTATATCTGCTGTCTTCATCTTTTTTTTGACAGAAAACAAGTTTAATGATTAACCACTTCAGCCCCGGAAGGATTTCTCCCTTTAGAACCAGAGCACTTTTTATGATTCGGCACTGCGACGCTTTAACTGACAATTGCGCGGTTGTGCGACGTTGTACCCAAACAAATTGGACGACATTTTTTCCCCACAAATAGAGCTTTCTTTTGGTGGTATTTGATCGCCTCTGCGATTTTTATTTTTTGCTCTATAAAACACACACACTATATATATATATATATATAAATAAAAATATAAAATTTATGTCATATTTTTGGTAAAAAAAAAAAACTCAATCGGCGTATATTGATTGGTATGCGCAAAAGTTTAGAAGTACTGCGACATTGCAGCTGACATGTTGGACAATTTTGACACTTTTTTTAGGACCAATGGCATTTATACAGCGACCAGTGCTATGAAAATGCACCGATTACTGTGTAAATGTCACTGGCAGGGAAGGATTTAACAGTAGGGGGCGCTCTAGGGGTTAACTGTGTTCCCTGTGTGTTTGTTACTAACTGTGTGGGGGCTGGGCTGAGTGGGGGAGGAGAGTGATCGCGGCTCCCATACACAAGGAGCCAACAATGACATGCCTTCTCCCCTGACAGAACAGAGATCCGTGTGTTTACATACACGGACCCCCATTCTGTCACTGCGGGGGAGGGATTGCAGGTAGCCAGCAGTCATCGAGTCTGCTCTACCCGCTCCCTGGCTCCCCCGTAACACAGTGAGCACGCCTCCGACGGCGCGTGCTCACGATCTGCAATCTTGCAGCCGCCGTCACCACAGGGTCAGAATAATCACAGGGATCACAGTCAGATCTTATCAATAACAGTCTTTTCAAGGCAGGGTATGGAGTAGGATCATAAAAACATCACAGCCGCCATGGCTAGCAGGACATTTGGTGCAAAAGCGGGATGGGGGTGGGGAGGAGGGTGCAATGGGGTAACACCATTTAAACCAATTACAAAAAAAAAACAGTAATATCTAACCATAAGCATCAATCCACTGCAAACAGACCTTGCCTAATTTTTGGGATAATTCCTACTTTCATAAGTCAGCTTATATAGTGGCAGAACAGAGTTTATTGCAGCTCTCCAGGTATGGACTGTTGGGGGAGAGAAGAGAAGAATTTCTCGCCTAGCATAGTACAAGACATAATACAGGAACAGTTTCAGATGTCTAGAAGCCTCTATATCCTCCATGCTTCCCAGGAGTACCATAGCCGGATGCTGCTGAAGAGACCAGCCTGACAGGTTATTCAGTACCCCCAACACCCCCTCCCAGAATGGCTGGATCCTGGCTGTCTTCATCTTTTTATACCGTTTAGAAAGTGCACATCTTGTTTAGATTTTCTCTTCCTGGTTAGCACTGCAGTGAAGCCTGGGCATACAGCCAAGACAGCTGATTGGAGGAAAGTCACACACCCCCCACTCCTCAGACACTTTCAGCTCTGTTCACTGAATAGTTCAGGGCTCTGCTAATCTATGTATAGCAACCTCCCCAACACAAAACTCTGGCTGCTTTTATCAGATCTATGTGCCCAGCTCAAATTTCATGAATCTGGTTTACAGTATCTCACAAAAGTGAGTACACCCCTCACATTTTGGTAAACATTTTATTCTATCTTTTCATGTGACAACACTGAATAAATGACACTTTGCTGCAATGTAAAGTATTGAGTGTACAGCTTGTATAACGGTGTAAATTTGCTGTCCCCTCAAAATAACTCAACACACAGCCATTAATATCTAAACCACTGGCAACAAAAGTGAGTTAAGGCAGTGCTGGAAAATAATGGTGGGCACACAAAATATTGACACTTTGGGCCCAATTTGGACATTTTCACTTAGGGGTGTACTCACTTTTGTTGCCAGCGGTTTAGACATTAATGGCTGTGTGTTGAGCTATTTTGAGGGGACAGTAAATTTACACTGTTAGACAAGCTGTACACTCACTACTTTACATTGTAGCAAAGTGTCATTTCTTCAGTGTTGTCACATGAAAAGATAGAATAAAATATTTACAGAAATGTGAGGGGTGTACTCAGTTTTGTGAGATACTGTACATCCACTTTAACCACTTAAGGACTGAAAGGATTTCCCACCTTAGGACCAGAACACTTTTTGCGATTCGGCACTGCGTCGCTGACAATTGCGCGGTTGTGTGACGTTGTACCTAAACTAAATTTGGGTCTTTTTTCCCCACAAACAGAGCTTTCTTTTGGTGGTATTTGATCACCTCTGCACCATTTCTGATCACCGCTATAAACAAAAAATGAGCGACAATTTTGCAAAAAAAAAAAAAAAAAATATTCCTTACTTTTTGCTAAAATACAAATCCAAAAAAAATATATAAAAAAACAAAAATGTATTCATTGGTTTTGGCCGATTTATATTTTTCCTCATATTTTTGGGAAAAAAAAGAAAAAAAAAAAAAAAAAAAAAATCGCAAATCGATGTTTATTGATTGGTTTGTGCAAAAGTTGTCGCGCTTACAAACCATGAGAATTCATTTCTGCCATTTTTACAATTTTTTTTTTTTTTTCTTACTGGTAATGGTGGCGATCTGCGATTTTTATCGGGACTGTGATATTGGGGCAGACATGTCGGACATTTTTGACACTTTTTTGGGACCAATGACATTTATACAGTGATCAGAAATTTAAATATCCACTGATTACTGTATAAATGGCATTGGCAGAGAAGGAGTTAACCTGCAGGGGGCAGTGAAGGGGTGAATTGTGTTCCCTAGGCGTGTTCTAACTGTGTGGGGGCAGGGCGGCAAGGGGCACCAGAGATCTAACTGATCCCGAGTACAGGGATCAGTAGATCTCTGCCATGCCACCTGTCAGAACAGGGAACCGCCGTGTTTACAACGGCAGTTCCCCGTTCTGGCTCTGCCACGGGCGATCGCGGGTCACCGGCAGACATCGAGTCAGTCCGACCCGTGGCCCCGCTCAGGGAGCGTGCGGCGGGTGCTTGCCTCCCTAGCGTCGTGCATGCGAGTGACCACTATAAGCGGCGATTCGCGGGACAGAGCCACGCTGTCGCCGCTTATAGTTATGTGGTCAGCAAGTGGTTAAGGCTTCTTGTACATGGACAATCATTTTATAATGTTTATATGCAGGATTTTACTTGCAGAAAGATTCTGGGTAAGAAAAGCAAGTTACATTCCATAAGGGCCTTACATATACATGCAAACACGTGTGTAAGGATATACACATGTAAAAGTCTTCTTCATCTTCTAGCTGTCATAAATCCATCACACTGCTACATACCATAGACATAGCCAACGCAGGCCTGTTCCACCGATGAATATGGAATCCCCGCATCTGCAAGAGCGCTCTGACCTGTAGGAGAGAAGAGCACACAGCACAAAGACAACAATATAAGTGAAAATTTTAATTTTCAGTGTTCTTAACTTCTTTTGTTAATCAAGTATTTTTTTTTTTTATTGAGGAAAATAAAGATTTCCATAATTTGTTGAACTGTAAATATAAAAAAAAAAAAAAAAAAAAATTCCCTGCTGAATATCAATCCATGTATGGCTGGCCTAACACAACAATCTCAATCTCACTCTAAGGCGTCGTTTACACGGGGCGTACTACAGCGTGGAGTACAGATTTATCTGCACTGGGATGCACAGGTGTTCCATGCATCCTCGTGTATGAATATCAGTTGGGATGCAGAGGTTGCACAGGCACAGCCACTGCTCCCAAATTTGACATCCATGAGGGTGCAGATGTGTGTTACTGAACTCACATTGGGGTTTATTTACTAAAACTGGGAGAGTGCAAAATCAGGCCCATTTCTGCATAGAAACTAAGCTGTAAACATCCCTTGTAATAGAAGTAAGCATGACAGATCCTCTTTATTGCAAGATCTGGGATCAAAAAGACCTCAGATCTCACATTTACACTTAAAAGCAAAAAAAAAAAAAAAAAATTGGCCCTTTAAGGCCGTTAGGCGGAAGTGAGGTCAGCCGTTGCTCCGGTCCTACAAGGGCATAGAGTTGAATGGGGGCCATCTTGCCCTCACTCGGCTTCCTGCCCATCGCGCCACAGGATTGGATTGTTTCGGCACCTCTATTGCTGCCTATAAAAGTGATCCCGTGGCAAATCCGCCACCGGGATCACTTTTATGTGGAGGATTGCTAGCTAGCTGCTGCCATAACAGCAGTATATAATGTCAAAGTAATGATGTATATATACAGTGGGCGGTCTGGAACTGGTTAAAAAACTGCATAGGAGTTTGTCCATGGATACTGCATGTAAATTCATTCTGTGCAAACGGGGCAAAAATTGAATGTGCTCAGGCTATATTCTCTGCAGATCTAATGTGTGAATGAAGGAAATGCCACATTATGGCCACTAGATGACACTGACTATCATAGAAAATAAGTATGCTCCTCAGCTCCATCTAGTGCCCATAAGGTTTTGTTTTCCACAAGCACACATTTGAACTGTAGAGGATATAGCCTAAGAACATTTGATTTTGCCCCATTCGCACAGAACAAATTTAACTGTAAACTATAAAATTTTTATAAAATACAGTATAGGTTACACACATTTCATGCAGAGTGGATGGGGTGGGGTGGAAGGAAAGAAAATTGCTGGATTCCCCCCCATGAACACAGTCAGTCAGTGTTGATGGGGGAATCTCTCCTGCACTGCTATTGTGTTCTTCTGCCTGCGTGGAGCCCTCCCTGCCGGAAGAACACAATGATTAGTGTTTGCAGCTATAGCTGGTGGCACCAATCCTTTGGGAAAAACCCAACAAACTGGTTGGGTTTATGTATGTCCGACTTAAAAAATAAAAAATGTTTTTTATTTTATTGCTGTCTTTGTCCCAGAACTACAGGTATTGCACTAAAGCAGCGGATCTCAACCTTAGTCCTCAAGTACCCCCAAACGGGCCATGTTTTGGGAACTTCCCTTAGATAAAATAGCTCTTATCATTATAGGTCATTGATATTAATTTAAAGCAGCTTTGCAAAGTAAAGGAAAACCTGGAAACATGGCCTGTTGGGGGTACTTGAGGACTGCGGTTGATACCCACTGTACTTGAGAACCTTTTATGGAGAGTTCAGGTCTCCCATTAAGATGCCGGAATAATAAGGGGACTGCAATGTATGGGGATTTGATGCTCAGTAATCCTCTTTGATACAGAGAACACAACATGGATGGTTTCCTTCACTCACCAGCTTCCTTCGCCATGTCTGGATAGTCAACGGCATCCCGAGGCTTCAGAAACTGCAAGGAGAAACAGATCATTATTGTTATTTTCTACATGAATATATCCGATTTGTTAGAACATTAAAGCAGTAGTAAACTCCCAATGGACACTTGTACCTACAGGGGAGCCTATAATAATGCTTACCTGTTGGTACAAGGGATATCTCCTAAATGCGCATTGTTTAGGAGTTATTCAGTGTCTCTGGTGCGGGTGACATCCTGGCACATGCAATCTGAAGGAAAGGCATACGCTTGTTGTTCCTACAGAGCTCTGTGCCGAAGCCGAGACTCCCGAGTGCATGCGCTGGAGTGATGTCATCGCAGCTCGGTCATTTAGGCAGTCAGAGCTCATGAACCCGGAAGGAAGACCAGGTGAAGATGGAAGCCTGTCAGCGTGACAGTGTGCCACTGGAGGGCTTCGTTTCCAGATAAGTCTATCATAATGTGGTAATATGCCATTACCTTCCAGGGAGATTTTTTTTTTTTTAAGTGCTACTATTACAACAGTTAGTGTGTATATGCAGTAAAGCATTCTTGTTATACTCACTGTGGAACCTAAGGGGTTAATCCTCTGCATTGTGTAAAAAGGCTGTTTTATCCTGTCTCCTCTGATCCTCCCCTCCTTCCACTGTCCCCAATATATTTCTGGATAACACAGAGTCTATGGAGTCAGGATGCACATGCTCAGTTTGGTGTGTATTGCTTGAGAATAGAGCTGCACGATTAATTGTATTAAAATCGCGATCTACCCCCACGATCTCCATTGGGCATTACCGCGATTTTTCAGTGCAGTTAATGGGGTCTGACTTGTGGCGACTCAGCGCGACTTGACTGTAATAAAAGTCAATGCAAGTCGCCTGAAGTCTTTTCAAGTCGGAGCGACTTGAGTCTCAGGGGAGACAGCCAAGTCTGGGCAGAGAGCCAACTTCTGAGTCACCATTGATACAAAGTAATTTACTTCAAAGGCATGAACTCTGAGTGAACTCCCCTTGTATAGATGTTTGGTTTAACCATTTAAAGACTAAATCTTTCCTGACACTTGCTGTTTATAAATAAAAATCCATTATTTTGTGCTAGAAAATGACTTAGAACCCCCAAACATTATATATATATATTTTTTTTAGCAGAGACCCTAGAGAATAAGATGGCGGTTGTTGCAATATTTTATGTCACATGCTGTTTGCGCAGCGGACTTTTAAACGCAATTTTTTTTTTGAAAAATTAACCTTTCAAAAAACTAAACAGCGCTGTTAGCCCAATTTTTTTGTATATTTAATATATTACGCCGCGAGAATCGCAATCTTTATTCTAAGCAAAAAAATTGTGATTCTCATTTTGGCCAGAATCGTGCAGCTCTACTTAAGAATTATTTTTTTTCTTGGGAGGGTGCATGTGATCAGCACAGGGCCAATCAGCAATGTCCAGACAGAGGGTCAGGGGTCCTGCATCCTGATAGGACAGAATGAAAACTCCTCCTACAAGCTTTAAAGCGGAGTTCCACCCAAAAGTGGAACTTCTGCTGGTTGAATCCCCCCCCCCCAGGTGTCACATTTGGCACCTTTTGACAGGTGTCCTGTTCCACACATCAGGGAGCTCGGGCCGGCGGCCGCTGACGTCAGCAGCCCCGCTCCCTCCTCCCTCTGCTACTGGCCGCTGGGCCAATAGCAGAGCGCAGCAGAGCCTAGCGCATGCGCAGTAGGACTCCCGGCGTGAAGCTGTACCCTTACCCACAATGGACGTGGCAGAACCCGATCCCGGATCCGAAGACATTGCTGGACCCCAGGACAAGGTAAGTGTCCTATTATTAAAAGTCAGCAGCTACAGTATGTGTAGCTGCTGACGTTTAATTTTTTTTTTTTAGTTCTGAGCGGACCTCCACTTTAACCAGACACTTATAAAAAAAAAAAAAACTCACAAGACTGCTATATACTGCTGATAAAAAAAGTATTTAGCAGTTTATATTTACTAAAATAATTGCATTTCCATGTTCTGTGCACTGTGGGAGACCAGATATAGTGAATGCAAGGTCCTGGGTTTAGCAACACTTTAAGTTAAAAAAACACACACACACACACACACTCACTCACTATCAAGCAACAGCTTAGGTCTTTGCGCAGGGGAGAAAAGACGACCTCAAGAAATGGATGGCCTACCATAGAAGTGCAGATAGGTCAAGAATCTGCACATTACCCCATACACACTATTACATTTTCTGCAGATTTTTTCCTTCAGATTTACCAAAACCATATAATATGAGGTCAACCCTTAACAGTTTCAATTTGTATGCAATAAGACAGGCCCTTGCACTACAGTACATGGTTTTGGTAAATCTAAAGGAAATCAGACAGCAAAAGTTATATAGTGTGTATGGGGGCCTTAGGAGTTTCAATTTGTATGCAATCAGGCAGGCCCTTGCACTACATGGTTTTGGTAAATCTGAAGGAAAAAATCTGCAGAAAATCTAAGTGTGTATGGGGTCTTAGAGTATATTGCTAGCAAGGCCGATGCAAGGTTTTTGTCTACTTAGGTGAAGGTGCATTTTGATGCCCCCTTTCCCACCGTCCTTGCACCACCCCCTCCACAACGGCAGTCCTGCAGCCATTTTTTTTACATTTTTTGGTTACATGTTTTAAAAACCATTTTAGACACAAAGATTCCGTAAAACTCCCAAAATATTATTTTTTTGAAAGCAGACACCCTAGAGAAAAAAAAAATTAGAACTACCAACATTTTGAATGTTACACGACATTAGCGCAAGGGTTTATGAAAGGCAACATTTCAGTCAATGCAGCAATAATCAAGCGCTAAGGATTATCCAAGGACACAGTGAGGCTTCATCATTGGAAAAAATGGTCACATTTATTCATAAGTAACAGTTAAAAACAATGGAAATGATAAGATCATCAATTACCAAAAAGCCTGATGTAAAAAAAAAAAGTCCAAATATGGGTGAAAATGGTAGAAGTTAAAATTGGGGTTAAAACAGTAACATAGAAGAGTAATGAGCTGCGCTCCTATGGAGCTATCAGTGTCAACCAGCACTAGCCCCATCACGTCAGGCACCCTGTCACAAAGTGAAAACAAAGCCGCCACTCACTGATCCTGCGGGTAGGTATCTATCAGGGAGAGATCACCATGCACCGTCCAAGGGGGAAGGGAGGGTGGATTCCACCTGCTTTGTGATGCAGACCCGATGGTTGCAGACCCAATGGTTGTTTCTCACTCTGCGGGAAGTGAGCTTCTCTCCGCCGTAGCTGGTCCCGCCGTGATGACATGGGCGGGAGTGAGGTTGTCGGCTTGTGGAGGGGTGTGCACTGCGACTGGCTTGGACCTGCACTGACTGCTGGGGTGGCTGAATGCGATAGCCTATCACAGTGACGACATGTTTCATGCTACAGCACTTTGTCAAGACTATGCACCGGGTCTTTGCCGGGACATACACAGCGCATGCACCGAGACATACATTGCACCTTTGCCAGGACATACACAGCGCATGCACCGGGACACGGCACCTTTGCCAGAACATACACAGCGCATGCACCGGGACATACATTGCACCTTTGCCAGGACATACACAGCGCATGCACCGGGACACGGCACCTTTGCCAGGACATACACAGCGCATGCACCGGGACACGGCACCTTTGCCAGGACATACACAGCGCATGCACCGGGACATACACGGCACCTTTGCCAGGACATACACAGCGCATGCACCGGGACATACACGGCACCTTTGCCAGGACATACACAGCGCATGCACCGGGACATACACGGCACCTTTGCCAGGACATACACAGCGCATGCACCAGGACATACACGGCACCTTTGCCAGGACATACACAGCGCATGCACCGGGACATACACAGCACCTTTGCCAGGACATACACAGCGCATGCACCGGGACATACACAGCACCTTTGCCAGGACACACACAGCGCATGCACCGGGACATACACAGCACCTTTGCCAGGACATACACAGTGCATGCACCGGGACATACACAGCGCATGCACCGGGACATACACGGCACCTTTGCCAGGACATACACAGAGCATGCACCGGGACATACACGGCACCTTTGCCAGGACATACACAGCGCATGCACCGGGACATACACAGCGCATGCGCCGTGATGTTGCAGCTGCTTGGAGGGGGACTATCTCCTAAACCAGGGGTGGCGAACACGCGGCTCTCGAGCCGCACGCGGCTCCTGGCCATAATGAATGCGGCTCTTTGCCTCTTATCATATTTTGTATATACTGTGGCTCTTTGCCAAGTTTCATGTTTCTCTCAGGGCGATCTCAGACGGCTTGCATTGACTTCTATGATAGAAGTCTCTTCGCAAGCCGCCTTGAGATCGCCTCGAGCGCCGCATTGCGCCGCTCCAATGTGAACCGGCCCTTTGGCATATTGGATTTTGTTATGCTGCTTCTGACGTAAGGGACCGCCCATCATCTCCGCGGGTTACGTCTATGCCGGGAAATTAAGTAAACATACGCATGCAGGATGTTACCATTGTCGTCAAAATGGCAAAATGCAAAGCGAAACGAAAATATGAAGATGAATACAGGACATTTTTGGAAG
>BLSH010160854.1:88923-132634 GCA_018402905.1 Glandirana rugosa | reverse complement strand
CATACAGGGCCACGTACGCGACACATACAGGACCGTTTCCACGACACATACAGGGCCACGTACGCGACACACACAGGACCGTTTCCACACACACAGCGCATGCACCGGGACATACACAGCACCTTTGCCAGGACATACACAGCGCATGCACCGGGACATACACGGCACCTTTGCCAGGACATACACAGTGCATGCACCGGGACATACACAGCGCATGCACTGGGACATACACGGCACCTTTGCCAGGACATACACAGCGCATGCACCGGGACATACACAGTGCATGCGCCGTGATGTTACAGCTGCTTGGAGGGGGACTATCTCCTAAACCAGGGGTGGCGAACACGCGGCTCTCGAGCCGCACGCGGCTCCTGGCCATAATGAATGCGGCTCTTTGCCTCTTATATTTTGTATATACTGTGGCTCTTTGCCAAGTTTCATGTTTCTCTCAGGGCGATCTCAGACGGCTTGCATTGACTTCTATGATAGAAGTCTCTTCGCAAGCCGCCTTGAGATCGCCTCGAGCGCCGCATTGCGCCGCTCCAATGTGAACCGGCCCTTTGGCATATTGGATTTTGTTATGCTGCTTCTGACGTAAGGGACCGCCCATCATCTCCGCGGGTTACGTCTATGCCGGGAAATTAAGTAAACATACGCATGCAGGATGTTACCATTGTCGTCAAAATGGCAAAATGCAAAGCGAAACGAAAATATGAAGATGAATACAGGACATTTTTGGAAGAATGGGAAGATGCTTTCTTCTTTATTGAACGGAATGGGAAATCGATGTGTTTATTATGCAATACTACGATATCACATTTCAAGGCTTCAAATCTTCAGCGTCATTTTAGCACTCTCCATGCTAATATTGACAAGGAATTACCCAAAGGTACTGAACTACGCAAGCACAAATTGAGCACCTTGAAAAGCCAGGTAAAAAGACAGTCTCAAATGTTTCAGCAATTAACCAAGCATGGAGAAACTGACACTTGCATCCTATAAAATGGCGTGGAACATTGACCGTGCTAAACAACCATAAAATGAGGGCGAGTTGAATAATGTGGTTTTAATTCTGTGTTTTTGTGTGAGTCTGTTTTGGCAGGTCACTGCGTGGTGTGGCTCTCTGACTCTCACAGTTTAAAATTTTGGCTCTTTGTGTCTAACTTGTTCGCCACCCCTGTCCTAAACCATGTAGGTTTAGGAGATATACATTTTACCTACAGGTAAGCCTTATTATAGTAACTATATAACTATTATATAACTATAATAAGGCTTATCTGTAGGTAAAAATCCCTCTAAAGGGTAGACAACCGCTTTAATTATTTTAAAATATGTTTATATGTCTCCTTATATGCTTAAAACATTTTTGGTTTCATTTATATTTATTTTTACCCTTTATTGCTATCACATAGAGGACCAATAGCCCTCTATGTGATAGCATATAGGTGACAGGTTCTCTTTATGGAGGTAACTGGGGTCTATTAGACCCAGGATGTCTCCTCTCTAATCCACTGCAGCTGATGGAACACAGATCACCTTCCATCAGCTGCTTCCCCCAGCACTGATCCCAAAGAATGACAGCTCCGGTACAGGAAGTGATGTTACAGACATCACTTCCTGGTTTGTGTATAGGAGGGAGGCTGAGCTCCTGATGCCTTTCCCAGCGACACCCACCATGACAACACCGGACCCGCAGGTGGGACAGCGGAGCCTGGTGAACATGGCGGGGGGTTGCATAAGGGGGAAAGACGGCACGTTGTGGCGGTGGTGGAAGGGATAGGTGGCTTCACTGCTGCTTGTACTAAAGTACACACATGCTATAGCAGTCAGGAGTGTGCTGGGGATTTAGATTTTTACCGCCCCCCCCTATCCTGGCGCCCTAAGGTGATTGCTTAAGCCAGGACTTGACAAATTTGCCTTGAATCTAGGAGCCGGCTAAAAAAGTAAGGAGCCAGTTTTTTATAGCGTAGTGTTGGGATGTCAGCGCCCGCCCGGGGTAAGACAAGTAATTTGCGCCCCTAACCCTAACTTACTCACAGCAGAGCAGCCAGTCAATAACTCCACCGTTACATCAGGGTTATAGGCTGGCCAGAAAGAGTGACACTAAAAAATCTGTTATGGGGGAAACTCCTTATTATGCCGAATGCATAGTGACTGCGGCATGTAAAACGCCCTCATCTGCTGCCTAATGGAGCTTAAGGGTGGCAAAAACATGCCTCTACTGCACATTTTTACCACCCAACTTGCACATCTAAACAAAGCCTTAGTGACATTGTAAATAAAATACAAAAAAAAAAAAGGTGAAAAGTATTCCAGCGCTGCTGATCTTCTGCTGCCTCTTTGCAGCCACTTCCTGCCTGCATGTGTGTCCCCCACATTGACTTTTCATTGCTCTGGTGGGTTTCCGGTCACCATGAAATACCGGAGCCCAGCTGCACATAGAGTGGTAATTGTTGATGGTACACAGGGCTTTATCACAATTTTGCTGCTTAGAATAAAGGTCACGTTTCTCGCGGTGTGACATCATCTTTCATATTATACAAAAAAAAAAAAAAATGGGCTAACTTTACTTTTTAGTTTTCTTTTATTCATTAAAAGTGTATTTTTTTCCAAAAAATTGCGCTTGAAAGACCGCTGCGCAAATACCATGTGACATAAAATATTGCAGCAACCGCTATTTTATTCTCTAGGGTCTCTGCTAAAAAATAATATATAATGTTTGGGGGTTCCAAGTCATTTTCTAGCAGAAAACACTGGATATTTAATTGTAAGCCACTAATGTGAGAAAGGGTTTAGTCTTTAAATGGTTAAACTTTCCTGATAGCCCGGAGATAATTGCTTGAAAGAAGAAGATACATTGTTTGTTCCTTTATTCTTCTATCAACAACTATTCCAGGCAGACAGCCAAGTTTAACAGCTGTTCGATTAAGCAGAGAACGGCTCTCGGCTCTCGCTGAATCTGACTCGCTGTTTTAACATAGGGAGAGAAGGAACAGCAGTCACTCGCCAGGACGCGATTTCTGGTCGCCATGGCGACCTGGGGTTTGTCGAGGCCTGGCTTAAGCCACCAGTGGCAACCCTGGCGCCCTAAGCTGATTGCTTAAGCCACCAGTAGCGGCCCGGATTGCTAGACAGGTCTGGATTTCCACCGGCGAGCTTGAATCACTCCATTTGTTCCGGTGATATTTTATAATAGGAGGCAATCAGATTTTCCCTGGATCAACTACCCCCGATGTTATTACCTATAAGGCCTCATGATACTAAGGACATGATGTAAAGCGCTGCGTAAATTGACGGCGCTATACAAGTACCTAAAATAAATAAAGGATACTCCTGTTTAAGCATCTACTTTTTCAGACGTAATTTCAGGCATTTTTTGTATTTGCGCGTATTTACATGCATTTTCACATATATGCGTTCGCTCACTTTCGCATGCAGTCGCGCATTTATGAACAAATGCACGCAAACTTATTCTTGCGTTCTCTTTCTGCACATTATGTAAATGAACATTCGCACGCAAATATGTGCATGTATTGGCACGCATGAGGCGGAAATTACTGACCAAATTGCAGATTTTTCTTCTTTTTTTTTTTTTTATGAAGAGTACACGGTGCTTGTTTCAGCGCCTGTTTGCATAGGCACATTACAATTAGGCCTCATACACACGGACGTTTTTTGACGCCGGCGTTTTCTGGCATTTTTTGCAGCTCTCCATGTTAGTCAATGGCCCCATAAAAACGTCGGCTTTTTTGAGCTGTAGGTGGCGTTAGTGAGCAGAAAGTAGAACCCATGGCCATCGCGTTCTGAGGCTGTAACGTTTTGACGTTTTTTGACGCCAACGCCACAATATGCCAACAAACGCCAACTAACGCCAACAAACGCCACCTAATATTGTACCGGCGTTTTCCGGCGTTTTTTGACGCCGATGTTTTTAGGTTGAAAAATAGCAGAGGGATGATTTTCTTAAAAAAACGCCTATTGACGCCGACGCTCACTAACGCTCAAAAACGCCAATGCATAACGCCGAAAAACGTCGACTTTTTTCCTTGACGTCGGACCCGACGTTTTGTTTATTTTTTTAGATACGCCCATGTGCTGTATTTTAGCTCAGTTTAAAACAAAAAGAAGAAAAAAAAAAGAGGTACTGAGTTTTTTCAAACTGCACTGTGCAAGAGGCCTACATGTTAATGTCCAGTTAGATTTTGTGTATTTAGGAATGCATCCAGCTCTCTTTTTTTTTTAACCACTTCTGGAACAAGCCTATTTTTGACACTTCTTGTGTACAAGTTAAAATCAGTATTTTTTGCTAGAAAATTACTTAGAACCCCCAAACATACATATTTTTTTTAGCAAACAATAAAATGCCTGCTGTTGCAATATTTTATGTCACGCGGTATTTGCGCAGCGGTCTTTCAAACGCAATTTTTTTGGAAAATATACACCTCACTGAATTACAAAAAAACAAAACAAAAAAACAGTACAGTTAAACCATTTTTTTGTATATTGTGACAGATAATGTTACACAGAGAAAATAGATACCTAACATGTTATGGTTTAAAATTGCGCACACTTGTGGAATGGCGACAAACTACGGTACTTAAAAATCTCCATAGGCGAAGCTTTAAACAGGTTACCAATTTAGAGTTACATAGGAGGTCTAGTGCTAGAATTATTGCTCTCGCTCGAAGGATCGCAGTGATACCTCATATGTGTGGTTTGAACACCCTTTAGGCCTCATACACACGGACGTTTTTTGACGCCGGCGTTTTCTGGCGTTTTTTGCAGCTCTCAATGTTAGTCAATGGCCCCATAAAAACGTCGGCGTTTATGAGCTGTAGGTGGCGTCGGCGTTAGTGAGCAGAAAGTAGAACCCATGGCCATCGCGTTCTGAGGCTGTAACGTTTTGACGTTTTTTGACGCCGACGCCACAATATGCCAACAAACGCCAACTAACGCCAACAAACGCCACCTAATATTGTACCGGCGTTTTCTGGCGTTTTTTGACGCCGACGTTTTTAGGTTGAAAAATAGCAGAGGGATGATTTTTTAAAAAAACGCCTATTGACGCCGACGCTCACTAACGCTCAAAAACGCCAATGCATAACGCCGAAAAACGTCGACTTTTTTTCCTTGACGTCGGACCCGACGTTTTGTTTATTTTTTTAGATACGCCCGTGTGTATGAGGCCTTACATATGTGTTTGCTTCTGTGCGCAAGGGTGCAGGGTGTTTTAAAATGTATTTATTTTTTTTACACTGTCCCTTTAAAAAAACATTTTCTCTTTTGATCACTTTCATTCCTATTACAAGGAATGTAAACATTCCTTGTAATAGAAATAAGCATGCCTATTTAACGGTTACCAGTTTAGGGTTCCAGAGGGAGTCTTGTGCTAGAATTATTGCTCTCACTCTAACGATTGCGGTGATACCTCACGTGTGATTTTATCACCGTTTGCATTTGCAGGCGCAACTTACGTATGCATTTTCTTTGGTGCGCGAGCTAGCGGGGACGGGGGCGCTTTTAAAAAAAAAAAAAAAAGTTTTTTTCTTATTTTATTTTCTAACACTGTCTCTTTAAAAATAAAAAATCTGATCACTTTCATTGCTGTCACAAGGAATGTAAACATCCCTTGTGACAGTAATAGGCAGTGACAGATATTTTTTATGGAGGGATCTGGGGTCTATAACAGGGGTTCTCAACCTCAGTCCTCAAGCACCCCCAACAGGGCCACGTTTTGGGAATTTCTCTTAGATAAAATAGCTGTCCAAAATACCAAGCCATTGACTCGGATTTAAAGCACCTGTGCAAGATAAAGGAAAACCTGCAAACATGGCCTGTTGGGGGTACTGGAGGACAAGGTTAAGAACCAGTGGTCTATAAGACCACAAACCCTTCCTCTGCACTTAAAAGTATTCAAAAAGCCAAAAAATAAATAAATAAAGCAGCATTTTGGAATACTGGGGATTTAAAAAAAAAAAAAAACGGCGTCATTGCCAGCCAAGCAAACCGGAAGTGACATCACGTCCAGGTTACTACAGCGGAGACCAAATCAAAGCCAATTGCGGTTTTGTTCAGGACTCCGGCTGGTTGCTTGGGCCTCCCGATGGGGCGGGAGGCCCGATGATAACGGGCGAGCGGCTGCTGAGCCGCATCGGTTGTCACCGTAAGAAAGCCGACCGCCAGCTCTAAAAAACAGGACTGGGGTGAAGCCTGCAGGCTTCATCCCGGTACAACCACTTCCTCAAACCGACATACAGGTACAGTATGTCGTTTCGTGTGATGGGGTTAACCACTTCAGCCCTGGAAGGATTTCCCCCTTTAGGACCGGAGCCCTTTTTGCGATTTGTCGCTGAGTCGCTTTAACTGACAATTGCGCGGTCGTGCGATGTTGTACCCAAACAAAATTTGCGTCCTTTTTTTCCCACAAATAGAGCTTTGTTTTGGTGGTATTTGATCACCTCTGCGTCATTTCTGATCGCCGCTATAAACAAAAGAAGAGCGACAATTTTGCAAAAACAACCAAATTTCTTACTTTTTGCTAAAATACAAATCCAAAAAAAAAAAAAAAAATATATAAAAAAACCATTTTTTTTCATAGGTTTTGGCCGATTTATATTTTTCCTCATATTTGTGATAAAAAAAAAAATCTCAATCGGCGTTTATTGATTGGTTTGCGCAAAAGTGGTCGCGTTTACGGATGATGAGAATTAATTTCTGGGGTTTTTAATTTATTTTTTACTAGTAATGGCGGCGATCTGCGATTTTTAGCGGTACTGCGATATTTCAGCGGACATGTCGGACCATTTTGACACTTTTTTGGGACCATTGGCATTTATACAGCGATCAATGCTATAAAAATGCACTGATTACTGTGTAAATGCCATTGGCACTGAAGGGGTTAACCTGCAGGGGGCACTCTAAGGGTTAACAGTGTTCCCTGGGCGTGTTCTAACTGTGGGGGGACTTGCCTAGCTGGGGAAGGGAAGCGATCACAGCTTCTGTGTAGAGGAAGGCTGTGATCACAGCCCTTCCCCCTTCACAGAACGGAGGTCCGTGTTTACTTACACAGACCTCCGTTCTTTCACTCCGGGGGGGGGGGCATTGCGGGTGGCCGGCGGAGATCGAATCCGCTGCACCCGCTCCCTGGCCCTCCCCGGACACAGTGAGCGCACGCTCACTGCGCGCGATCTCGCAGCTGCGCCACACTGTTGCCGTCAATTGCCGATCAGCGGTCGGCAAGTGGTTAAACAACCTACTGAGTTGCCCAGAATTAGGAGTCTATCCCACATTTTCACAGCTCTTATTGTGAAGAAGCCTTTCTCTATGTGGAAGTTAGGGGGTTGATTTACTAATGGCAAATAAACTATGCAGTTGCTCCAGAGCTTAGTAAATGAGCAGAATCTCTGCTGACTTCCATCATCCAATCATGTGCAAGCAAAAATGCTTTTTCATTTTCCTTGCACGTAATTCTTTACAAAGTGAAGCTTTACCTCATTTACTAAGCTCTGGTCTATTTGCCTTTAGTAAATCAACCCCTAAATTTCTCTCCCTCCAGATGTAAAGAGCACCCCCTTGTCGATTATGAAAACATTTGCATAGCCATTCATCTAGCGAATTTGAATGTGCATGCGTTCTGTGCCAACTGGGCAAAAACAAATGTTCTTCAGGTTCTTTTTTGGTTCAAGAGATATTTATTGGACTTTTTTTTGCATTTTGTTACAAACATCTTGTGGTACAAAGTAACAATGGTTGCCGGTTATCACTGCAATAATCCAGGTTGTCTTTATAGAGAAAGTTGATAGGGAAAAGATACAATTCGTTGGCTGAACTGTTTAGAGCAGCCTTTCTCAACATTTTCAACATAGAGGAACCCCTGAAATAATTCTCTGGTCTTGGGGAACCCCTGCTAAAAATTTAAAATCTACAACTCCTAATACATTAGTGTGATGGTCATTGGGATGTGATGGTCATTGTGAAGAATTACCCCTTACAGATAGCTAAAAAGATCAATGATGTCATTGGGAATTTATCTGAGAGGTAGAAATTGACCATTGCTCAAGGAACCCCTAGAAACCTCTGGAGGAACCCTGGTTGAGAAACCCTGCTATAGATCCTTTCTATTTGAAGAAACTGACAAGGGATGGGCAATAGGAGACTATGAGCGACATCACTGCTCCCCGAAACTTAGCCATTGTTGGCGCTCAATCCTCTCCCCTGCAGCAGCCGCTGGCACAGGGGAGCCGGATCACATGGCAGGACCACAGCAGGCTGAAAAGAGGTAGGTATATACATCTTTTTCTTACACAGGTTAGTCAACATAGGTGTTAGGAAGGGGGAGGGAGTATTTTAGGACTCGTTAGGTTTAGCCTGGAATTCTACTGTAAGGCGTGAGAAGCTGCAACCCTGATAGCAAGGGTAACTTGCCACAAATTTGTGGCATTGTTGAATTGTAAGTCTTTCATCTTGCTGCACATTTTCACTGGCAAGTTGTGCACTTGCAGAGCACTTGAAGCACAAGCCCAAGTTGACACTTTTACAATGTGTAGCAAATCTGTGTGGCAAGTCTCTAGCAAGTTGCATTGGTGAGTCTACAGCAGGAGCTCTGCAAGTCTAAAACATGAAAATTCAGCCACAGTGCCCCCTGTGGTGGGAGGACTACTGCACAACATAACTGAACCAGAACTTGCAGCAGACTGCAGAAGTATTGCAAAGAAAGTTGATTTGGAGTCATGCAATGTTGATTTGAGCAATTGTACAACTTAGTAAGCCCTTTTCAAACTTGCAGCACAATTGCTTGCTATCAGGGACTGACCGCACTGTCACAGACAGCTCCTGGTCACCAATAGGACAGGCTCCCGATAGCCAATCGCAGTGATCCAATCAAGAGCCCGCCTAGTAGCCTCCAGTGTAAAGAACCCCTAAAGGGTCAGCAGGAGGCGGTGGTAGGTGGATAAGGTGACTTTCGTACCGACATAGATCACCCATCACAACATCCTTCACCCAGAGATCACCCATCGCACCTTCCATCACCCAGAGATCACCCATCACAACATCCTTCACCCAGAGATCACCCATCACAACATCCTTCACCCAGAGATCACCCGCCGCACCTTCCTTCACCCAGAGATCACCCGTCGCCCCTTCCTTCACCCAGAGATCACCCGTCGCACCTTCCTTCACCCAGAGATCACCCGTCGCACCTTCCTTCACCCAGAGATCACCCGTCGCCCCTTCCTTCACCCAGAGATCACCCATCACCCCTTCCTTCACCCAGAGATCACCCATCATTCCTTCCTTCACCCAGAGATCACCCATCACCCCTTCCTTCACCCAGAGATCACCCATCATTCCTTCCTTCACCCAGAGATCACCCATCATTCCTTCCTTCACCCAGAGATCACCCATCACCCCTTCCATCACCCAGAGATCACCCATCATTCCTTCCTTCACCCAGAGATCACCCATCATTCCTTCCTTCACCCAGAGATCACCCATCATTCCTTCCTTCACCCAGAGATCACCCATCATTCCTTCCTTCACCCAGAGATCACCCGTCGCCCCTTCCTTCAGTCAATGTTAGGTTCAGCTCCCCCTCCTGTGAGGTCACTACACCCCGGACCCACCTTGGTCATGCCGACTCCCACCACATACACCTTCCTGTGCACGGAGCCCATGTTCCCGGCGATGATCGGACCTCTTCCCGGACTCAGTACAGCGACAATCAGGACTCTGCGCCCGGACAGAACTCAGGCTGCGCTCTTAAGGCGGCGATCCTCTCCTCTACTCCGGACACCCACGGACTATGACCAGGGCTGGCTTAAGGGGCGGATCTGCTGTCAGGGCGTAGACCAATCAGGTGGCAGAGGCGTGTCAGTCACAAGGGTCAGCGGCGCCTCTGTGTGGTGCGCTTGGGGTTCCTGTGTGTGGCAACAGGTGGCGCTCTGTTACACGGGCCGGAGGCAATGGGGCTCTTGGTGCGGCAGCTGTGTGTGGCCCGGAGGGTTCTGCAGAGGGGAGTGAGCTCCGCGGCCGGGCACAGAGAGGTGCAGGTCACCCACCTGGAGGGCAGCGAGGAGGGTGAGTGCGACACGTGACCTGCTGTGGGCGGGGACTTCATAAAGTTTTGTCTGCAGACATTATCCAATGACAATCAGATCCTCATAGCCCCGCCCAGCTGTCATTGCAGTCACCCTTCCCCGGCAGGTGATTGTACGAGGATTGCAGCGCCCCTCCCCTCCTCTGTGATGTCATAGAGATGTATTCATTAACAGCCGTGCGAACTTTCCCCTGCCTGTGCTCATCACTGCCCTCTATATTGTGCAATGAGGCCCCATCAGATCTGTGCTGTGCAACTCTGCACCTTACTTTACCCTTTAACCACTTCAGCCCCGGAAGGATTTCCCACTTTAGGACCAGAGCACTTTTTGCGATTTGGCACTGGGTCGTTTTAACTGACAATTGCGCGGTCGTGCGACGTTGTACCCAAACAAAATTTGCGTCCTTTTTTTCCCACAAATAGAGCTTTCTTTTGGTGGTATTTGATCCCCTCTGCGTCATTTCTGATCACCGCCATAAACAAAAAAGCGACAATTTTGAAAATAAAACCAATATCTTTACTTTTTATTATAATAAATGTCCAGTAAAATATATAAAAAGACAAATCTATTCATCAGTTTTGGCAGATATATATTCTTCCTCATATTTGTGGTAAAAAAAAATTGCAATGTGCATTTATTGATTGGTTTGCGCAAAAGTTGCCACGTTTACAAACCATGAGAATTCATTTATGGCGCTTTTATTATTATTATTTTTTTTTTTTACTAGTAATGGTGGCAATCTGCAATTTTTAGCGGTACTGCGATATTGCAGCGGACATTTTTGACACTTTTTTGGGACCAATGACATTTATAAAGCGATCAGAAATGTAAATATCCACTGATTACTGTATAAATGTCATTGGCAGTGAAGGGGTTAACCTGCAGGGGGCGATCTAGGGGTTAACTGTGTTCCCTAGGCGTGTTCTGTGTGGGCGCTGGGATGCCAGGGGCATAAGAGATCTAACTGATCCAAGTGACAGGGATCAGTAGATCTTACATGCCGCCTGGCGGAGCGGGGAACCGGCGTGTTTACATCAGCGGTTCCCCGGTTTTCTTCTGTGCCAGGCAAGCGCAGATAACCTGCGGACATCGAGTCCACCCAACCCGCGGCCATACTGCTGGAGAGTGCAGCGGGCACGAGAGTGCGCCCACGGGAGCCGCCATTTCTAGGTGGCGATTCGCGCTATCCAGCCACTCTGCATTATTAATAATAAATAAAATAAAACATAAATAAAAATTATAATAAATAACCCTAACCTGAACTAAACTCAAACCCCTTACCCTAATGAAAAAACATTATTAATAAATGAATAATAATAAAAGAAGGAATAAAGGGTAATGGAAAAGCTAAAAAAGCTGAAATACCTAGTATTAAATTATGTAACAGATAGTTTACTCTATTGGCTGATCACTCAAAAACGCTACATACAAACGCGCGAAAAAACACTGGAAAAAAGCTCAGGTGTGAATGCGGCCTCAAAGCCCTGTGTCCTATAGCTTTCTCCTGCTCGGTAGCTCTGTTATCAGCCTGATAACTTCTGACAAGTTCTCCGAGAGGGGAGAATGAAGTTTGTGTCGTGGGAGGTTGCTATAAATAGATTAGCAGAGTGCTTCCCAGAACAGAGCTCTGCACATTCCTCCCTTCCTTTGCCAATGTGAAGGGGGGTGCCTTTCTTCCAATCAGCTGTCTTGGCTGTGTGCCCAGACTTCACTTCCAGTGCTGAACAGGAAGAGAAAATTTCTATCACAATCTGAACTTTCTAAAGAATATATAAAGCTGAAGACAGCAGATATAGATGTAACATTTATGTAGGGAGATTTGTTTCATCCCTGTGTATCATCTGAGGCTGTTCACTTCACTGGGTATAGGAGAGGGTTTACATCCACTTTACAGAGATCCCCCTCTCTATTTGCCCTGTTTACCATTATCATTGAAAGTGAAAGAAAATCCCAAATTTTGAGTTGTCCCCACAAAAGTAATAGAGGGGAAATCTTCCAATGGGGACACTAGTTCTGGTTACCTAGGAGTCCCCAAGGAATTCCCTTAACGCGGTTGTATACCCCCAATGGGATTTTTACCTACAGATAAGTCTATAATAAATAAAATGAGTATCTTCTAAACCTGCATGGTTTAGGAGATATTCACCCTGCATGCAGCCGCCTGACATCAGCAGCGCATGCGCTCTGATGATCCAACGGAGGCTGCCGGAAAATCAGAACTCACTGCCGCAACGAAGAGCTCCCGCGCGCACGCACAGGGAGTGACATCTCGCGGCTCCGGCCACTCACAGCGCTGGAGCCACGTACCTGGAAGAAAGAACAGGAACATCATGTCGGCTCCCTCAGAGCTGACTGTGTCGGGCATCGGGAACCTCGTTCTAAGGTAAGTATTTCATAATATGTTAGTATGCTATGCATACTAGCACATTATGCTATTGTCTTGCAGGTTTTTTTTTTTCACGGGTTTACTACCGCTTTAATTTACAGGGATTTCTTCCTACTTCCTGTTTGGCTATGGGACAGGAAGTAAAGGGAAATCTCCACTTGCCTACTGGGTACTTCCTCCCCCTTCCTGCCCAGGCCAATTCTCAGCTTTCAGCGCTGTCGCACTTTGAATGTCAGTTGCGCGGTCATGCAACGCTGTACCCAAATTCAATTTTTATAATTTTTTTGAGACAGATAGAGCTTTCTTTTGGTGCCATTTAATCACCACTGTTTTTTTTTTTTTTATTTATATTAAAAAAAGTTTTTCTTAGTTTCTGTTATAACATTTTCCAAATAAGTAATTTCTCTCATTCACTGATGTGCAGTGAATGAGGCGGCACTGATGGACAGCACTGGTGGGCACTGTTGGGGCTGCACTGGTCATCAGGGCCTTGATTATCAGTGTAGATGGCCCCTGTGTGGATTTGCTGGTTATCGGCTCTCCTCTCCATACGCGCTGTCAGCCTGAGGAGAGGACTGCCAATAACCGGCAAATCCTATGTACACTGTGATCAGCTGTGATTGGACACAGCTGTTACATGGTAAAGTGATTGGCTCTTTACCCCAATCTGTAACCAGCTGTATTCAAAAGATAGGGCGATCACAGATGCGTGCCGGTGTGCCGCAGGGGGCGCGCGGGAAGTGCGATCATCTGAGGACATCCATAGACGCCCTCCCAGCAATGTGTGCCCACGCTGTAGCTGTTTTCTGTTATAGCGCGGGAGGGAGATGGTTAAAGTAGAACTATATGCAAAACTTTTTTTTTTCCATTTTGGATAGAGTAAGGGAGGATTATAACCCCTGTCAGTTTTTTTTGCCATCTGTGTCCAGGTGAGCGCCTCACGGCCCCAAAAACGCTGCACAAGCTAATTCCACGATATTGGATGCCGACCCAGTTCGCAACCAAAGAATGTGAGGAGAAGTGACTGCACACCAAAAAGTGGAAGATCCAAAATCTGTGCACAGATCAACAAGTAGGGAATGATGTTGACGTTGCACCAGAATCTATAAAGCTTGTCTGAAATTTCAGAAAACAGAGGGTGGAGAGCTGAAATTACAGTCTACAGAGCTCAATGAGGAAAGGTCTGAGAGCTGATTGGAGGGAAGGGACAACTCCCCTCCTTCCCCCACATACACAGCCCACAGGAACAGAGCTGAGGCTGTCAATCACAGGCTGTGTGCTGGAGGTCCCTCCCTTGTCACCCATTTTTTCTCTTGCAGTCAGGAAAACTTGTCAGAAGTGACTCATGCTGATAGTAGAGGAATGGCGCAGCAGACAGAAATGACACTTAGTGCTCTTATTTGAGACATGTACATAGTATAGAGCAGGGATATGCAATTAGCAGACCTCCAGATGTGGCAGAACTACAAATCCCATGAGGCATAGCAAGACTCTGACAGCCACAAGAATGACACCCAGAGGCAGAGGCATGATGGGACTTGTAGTTTTGAAACAGCTGGAGATCCATTAATTGCATATCCTTGGTATAGAGGGATATGCTTTGTTCATATTTCATGTCTGTGGTTTACAACCACTTTAAGAGAAACTAAATGCCGGGAGGCGGGCCTTCCAATCATGTGTTTGGCTGTCACATCTTCTGATCGCAAGTTAGACCTTTTATTTACTGCGATGGGAGCGCGCTCTCAGCACAGAAAGCTATTTCCTATGGACGGGCCACGTGTATGTGGCCACTCGGCGTTGAAGTCCACCCAGCCAGAGGCTGCATACGTACAGCCTGGTTAAAGTGCATGTCAAGACATGATTTGTCTTTTAGTTTTGGAAAGAGTGCAGAAAGGTTGGACCCTTATCAGATTGTATTGTTCTCTGTCTCCACTGGGTAGATCCATTCATTCTGTAGAGTTGTAACCAGAACAGTATGGGAGGGGAAGTCATCCAGTTGAGGGACTCCTCTTCCCAGGACAACACTCTAAAATTCCACTTACTTTGGAGAGATTTTCTCTAACTTCCTGTTGTGTCAGCAGGACAGGAATCAGAAGTTTAGCGACAGTCATCTTCCCGCCCAGTTACGTCATATGACATTGCAGACTTTGAGCGGAGATATCCAAATGATGCCTGCAGCTACAGGCACCATTCTGATATCGTTTTTTAGTGCCGGCGATTCTGTGCACCGTAAGAACGATCATAGCAGTTCAGCCGCTTGATCGTTCTTACAGGCAGTGGGAGGGGAAGCCCCCCTCCCACTGCCCTCCGGTGCTTCTCTGGGTCCGTCCGTGCCATCGGCGGCCTGGAGAATGAATCGGTCACCGGTGGAAGTTGAGCATAGAGATGATTGGTGACCAGATGGTCACCAGTCATCTCTAGGCACCTCGGAGGTCGGGGCGCGACGTATTACGTCACGTCCGGCTGATGTAAACAAAGCCCAGGGACTTGGCTGGCAAGGCTGAGACAGTTCGTCTTTTGTTCTGATCTCGGTCTTTCCAGCCTGGAAGAGAGATGTTTCATCTTATTGACCCCATATCTCTCCATAAAGAGTACCTGTCACACTATTCTCATTACAAGGGATGTTTACATTCCTCGTAATAGGAATAAAAGTGATCAAAAAAATTTTTTTTAAAGAGACAGTGTAGAAATAAAAAAATAAAGTTAAAATAAACAGTAATAAAAAAAACAACTGTAAAGCTCCCCCATCACCGCAAGCTCACGCACAGAAGCGATTGCATTCGTAAGTCGCGCCCGCATATGTAAACGGCGTTCACACCACACACGTGAGGTATCACCAAGAACGTTAGAGCGAGAGCAAGAATTCTAGTCCTATACCTCCTCTGTACCTCTAAACATGTAACCTGTAAACATGTTTAAAGTATCGCCTATGGGGATATTTAAATACCGAAGTTTGGCGCCATGCCACGTGTGTGCGCAATTTCGAAGCGTAACATGTTAGTTATCTATTTACTCGGCGTAACATCCTCTTTCACATTATGGGAAAAAATGGGCTAACTTTACTGTTTTCTTATTTTTTAATACATTAAACATTTTCTTTTCCAAAAAAAAAACGCATTCAAAAAATTACTGTGCAAATACCGTGCATGGTAAAAAAGTTGCGATGGCCAGCATTTTATTCCCTAGGGTATTTGCTAAAAAAACATATATAATGTTTGGGGGTTCTAAGTAATTTTCTAGCAAAAAAATTATGATTTTTACATGTAGGAGAGGAGTGCCAGAATTGGCCGGTAGGCAAGTGGTTAAATTACTGCTGACAGTTTAAATTCTTATGTTAAAGTGGAAGTAAACCCTCCTTACATTTTCAGCAAGGAAGCTGCCATCAGCTTTGACAGTTTGGTTGAGAGCACAACAATGTGACAGTTACATTCCCAGCACGTGCCAGAAATGTAACTGTTTTTGGATGGGTTTACTTCCGCTTTAAGGACAGTTGTACTTTAACTGAAATAGTGTTCTATAATCTGAGATCTATGGCAGCCAATAGGAAATTGACCTTTTGTCTTTTGAGCAAGTGGTGGCTTTAGTGTGGATCTGGCCATTTAGGGCTACCGACTTTGGAGTCACTGGTTATCACTCACAGTTATTTTGCAACTTGTTGAGAAATATATCTCTTGCTAGTTCCCCTCCAGGTCGAATGTCATTTATGCGTTTAGAAAAATGGTTTGGGAAAATACTGCATTATGGCCACTAAGATGGAGAGGAAGATCATTGGAAAAAGTATTTATTTCCTATGATCTTCAGCTACATATAGTGGCAATAAAGCAGCATTTTCCCACTCTGATTTTTGCCCCATTTTCATAAAACAAATGTACATGCAGTTTTTCTGGATAAACAGCTATGCAATTTTTTTTTATAAATACACCCCTATGTGTCCTGAGCAATAAGAAGATACAAGAAAGGGCATAACTTTATGCTTGCCCCATCAGGCCATGGGTCAGATCACCTGAGGAGTCTGGGAAGATATCTCCTGTCAATGGATTGTCTTAAGGCGGCCATTCATGGATCGAAATTCAGCCGGTTCAGCAGGGACCGTCCAAATTTCGATCCATCTATGGGCACCCTGGTTGTACAGAAGTCAAACTATCAATCAACTTCTGTACAACCAGCCTGACATTTTTTTCACGCTCAACCAGTGCCGTCGGCTATAGCCAGCTGCACTAATCATTGTATTCTTACAGTGGGAAAATATCCCTGCTGTCAGAACACAATAGCTCAGTGGGAGCCACCGTTTCCCTAATCCACATAGAGTGTGTGGATTGTTGATTCGGGTCATCCTTTTTTTTTCGTTCAACCCGCTGATAGAGATGGGCCTTTGAATGAACAGTTCCAGTCTCCTCTAATATCATTCTTTATTTGGTGTTTTGCAGGCATTGCGGAGATTGTTATGTGCCGACCTCATGCTAAGAACGCTCTGGGAAGACTATTTGTCAATGAGGTATGTTCCTGACTTTTTAAGAACTACAGAATCCTTGAAATCATAGGGTTCCTCCAGAGGTTGCTAGCGGTTCCTTGAGCAATTTCTGTCTCTCCAATAAGTAATCGCTGTCATCAATTATCATTTTAGCTATTTGTAAAAGGGGCATTCCTGCCATTGGCCACCAATCTGTGAAGGCTCTTCTCCACTGACCACTAGTCAAAAAAGTCACCTCTGACCATCAGTGTGAGGGGACAATTTCCACTGACCACCAAGCCTCGGGGTTCCAGCGTCTCTTGTCCACAATTGCCAAGCACCAGTACCATTACATAAGCTGAAGGGAAATGAGTCACATGTTCTCCAAACTTGGAAGTGGCAGTAATTTCTATGCTCTCATTTGCCACCCATGGTCGCATGAATATTCATAAGAAGAGAAAAACTGTGTCAGCCAACCACATGATTAGGACTTCAATAATAGACCACAAGAGACACATAGTGGAGGAGAGTAAAAAGAATCCCAAAAATGTCTTAAACATATAAATAGTAAAAAGGCAGAGTCAGAGCATATAGGATAGTCAGGGAAAGTTGGTTAGAAGTGACAGTGTCAGGCTTACCTCTAACGCGGGTGGTCAGACACTATAGCTGGCCTCTGTGTTCTTCACCTTTAGCAGCCTCCTTTCCCACAAGGCAAGCAGGCTTACTGGTACTCTGTTGCCCCCAGGACTTGTACACAATGCTATAGTGCCTAGGTACCACATCGGGGCAGGTGTGAACTGAGCACAGAAAGCAGGTACTTTGCGGGTGGCAGACAGGCAGAGTTGTTCAGTGACAGTCCAAGTACATGGCAGGCAGATTTCAGAATAGTCAGGGTCAAATCCGTAGCCAAAAGGCAGGCAGAGTTCAGCGAGTAGTCAATATCTGATCCAAGGTCATCAACAAGGGAATCCAATCTAGCAGAGCAGAGCAGACAAACAGGGAGCTTGGAGCATGTGTAACAAACGCAATATCACAAGCATGAGATTGCAGGATCGGTTTACCCGCAGTGCTGTGCAGTGCACCTGTGGCTTTCCTGCGGGTGAGCTGCACTTTACCATAGACTTATATTATAGCCTGCAGGTGTAGTGCTCTTTCTAAAATCGCACCAAACCCACAGGTAGTAACAGAAGTCTATGGCTCAGTGCAGGTGCACCTGCGGATCAGTTTGAAAGCAGCCCAGTAACCCTGCAGATGAGATATGCCCATATATACATTGTGATTTTATAAAATAAACTGATCTTTAACTACTTGCCGACCGCCTTCCGCAAATATGCTGCGGCAAGGCGGCTTGGCTGCTCAACAGTGTGGGCGCGCGCATGCCATCGAGTCCGCCAGCCACCAACGATCGTGGTACAGAGAGGCAGAATGGGTATTTGCCTATGTAAACAAGGCAGATCCCCTTTCTGACAAGGGACAACGTTGAGATCTGCTGTTCCCAGTGATCAGGAACAGCGATCTTTATGATGTCCCAGGCAGCCCAGCCCCCACACAGTTAGAACACACCCAGGGAACACATTTAACCTCTTAACCGCCCCCTAGTGGTAACCCCTTCCCTGCCAGTGTAATTTATACATTGATCAGTGCATTTTTATAGCACTGATCACTGTGTTGGTGTCACTGGTCCCTAAAAAGTGTCACTTAGGGTCAGATTTGTCACAATGTCACAGCACCGCTAAAAATTGCAGATAGCCACCGTTACCATTAAAAACAATAAAAAAAATGTAAAGTCCCTAAATCTATCCCCTATTTTGTAGATGCTATAACTTTTGTGCAAACCAATCAATATACGCTTATTGGGATTTTTTTTAACTAAAATATGTAGAAGAACAAATATTAGCCTAAACTGATGAATAAATTAGATCTTTTAAATTTTTTTATTGAATGTGTATTATAGCAGAAAGTAAAAAAAATTGTTTATTTTTTCAAAATTGTCATTTTTTTTTTTGTTTATATCGCAAAAAAATAAAAACCGCAAAGGTGATCAAATACCACCAAAAGAAAGCTGTAAATGATGGGAAAAAAGGACATCAATTTTGTTTGGGTACAACGTCGCACGACTGCACAATTGTCACTTAAAGAGACACAGTGCCGTATCTCAAAAAATGGCCTGGTCATGGGGGTAAATCCTTCTGGGGCTGAAGTGGTTAATAATGATCTTCCATTCAGGAATCTCCCTTGATACAGGTATCGCTGGCTGTTGCTATCCCAGGCAGAGAGCACTTGGTATCACTCCGCCTGTGACAGGAACCTATACAGGAAGGAAGCATCGGCTTATGCAGCTCTGCTCCCTCCACAGCTGTGCTTCCTCTAGCGCCCACTAAATTCAGAACACTGATGCTCTGGGATGGTGGGTTGGGAACCCGTGATCTGTGCTTGCCGACCCACCATCCCAGAGCAGGAGGTCGCGGGCCACATCAGAGGGCTCCTTGGGCCACATGTAGCCCACGGGCCAGAGGTTGGACACCCCTGTCTTAGATGGACATGTAGTTTTACATGGACTTTAGTTAAGACTCAAATAGGAGCTGAACTCTAACATCGTTTATACAGTTGCTTTAGTCGTTTTTTTTTTTCTTTTAGAAAAAAAAGGGTTTATTTAATTTTTTTTTTTTTACTTTTAATGTTGTTTTTAGCAACAAAACATGAAATGTGCATGCATTGCAAAAAATGTATTGAATATATTTTATTTTGTCCATACTGTGCATACACTTTACCTGTAAATTTTACTGGACTGCTTGGAGCAACATGAATAAAAAGGCCCATCAAATTAAAAATAGGAGTTCTTATGCTGAATCCTATTATTACAATTATTAACCTCATGGGGTTACCAGAATACAGATTTTTTTGCCATAAGTGGCTTTTTTTTAAAGTAATCCTGTCACCAACTTAGACAATTCACACTGAGCGTATGATAAGCAGAGGATGAATTCAGTAAAAAGCTCATGTTAAAATGACTAGCAAAACCAGAGACACAATCAATGAAAGTTATATCAAAAATTCAGCTTTTTCCTGTAAAGTGAAACTTGGCCCAACCTCTTCTGCATCCCAAGCTCTCCTATGGGCATCGCTGATCTATAGTGAGGTGGAGAAGTCACGTTCCAAGTTTATGGAAAAAAGCTGAGATTGGCATATAACTTCAGCTGCCTATATCTCAGTATATACTCATCATATATGCTCAGTTTAAATTGCCTAGATTTAGATTCTTTCCCGGAGAAAAGAAGGGAAAGGGGAGACATGATTGAAACCTTTAAATATATCAAGGGGGTGAATAAGGTTCAGGAGGTCATGTCCCCGTGTTCTTAATCTTGGTTTCATATTGTAAACACTTTACAACCACTTGAACCTACAGGTAAGCCTATAATAAGGCTTACTTTACCTATAATAAGTCTTACCTGTAGGTTCCATGAATATCTCCTAAACCTGCACAATGTAGGAGATATACAGTGTACTCGCATGTACTGACATCATCGACACATGCGCAGTGAAGAAATAGGCCGCCGTGTCGTTTTTTCACTAACATCGTGCCGTGATTGGCGGCTCCCCCATGCAATGCACGGGAGTGACGTCACGCGACTCCGGCCAGTCACAGAGCCGGAGTCCGCGGCCCCGAAGATGGAGGCGGCCTGGAGCAGGTACAGCGCGGGCTTCAAATGCAGGTAAGTGCCACATAATAGGCTAGTATGCAATGCCTGGCAGGTCGAAGTCGATACGCATTTGATAGAAGGACTTAAAACCTTGCAGAGTATAAATGTGACATAAATATTTGACTCCTTTAGAGGACCATCTCAGTGGGTCAGGCAGGAAATATAGCTCTTGAAGGGTATGGTTAAACCATAGAGGAGTATTGGAGGATGTTGACGTTGTTACTCTTCTTTGTAATTTTGTGACAGGTATACTTGAGTGAATAAACGGTGTTCTCTCAATAAGATATACAAGTATATAACATTTTTATAAAATCCTTTTTTTATTCTTATCACATGTAACTGACATCCAATGTTTCCCATATATCTGGTCTTAGTTCTTCCATTCTGTAGACAGTCTCCGACATGATTCCAGTGTCCGTGTGGTTGTGGTGAGGAGTGCGATCCCCGGAGTGTTCTGTGCTGGTAAGTGACATTTACAGAACAATATTTGCTATCTATAGACAATACACAGCATTTCACATCCAGCTGTAGATCTTTGGTTCTCTGTCTTTTTTTAATTTATTGTGCAGCTTTTGTGAAGATATTCACAGTTTTTATTCGTATTTCTTTTGCTGCAGTGGAGCTAATCCTGTGAGTATTACATGCTCAGCTCTGTGACCCTGTAGTTTATTTATATGCTGTTCAGTCTCAGTGCTGGGAATGTATGTGCTTAGAATGCAGATAAGTGAAAAAAGCTACTCAAAATATGTCTTTGTGCTTACTTGGATTTAGGTGGCTGAGAAACATTGAGTCAACCTTTAAATGGCCTGTAACTGCAGCTACAGAAGCCCTCACCCACCAAAATATTTGGTTTGGCAAAAAATATATATATATATATATATATATATATATACATTTTTTTATTGTATTGCCATATATTATTTTTGTTTATATTTAATTTGTATTTGTTTTATTTTTTTATTTATTATTTCTATTATTATTAAAAAAAATTTTCTATTCTCTTTCCAAATCTTATCCAATTTATATTTGTATTTATATTGTATATTTTATTTTTTTATGATCATTTTAATTTTTTTATTGCCATATCTTCCCCGTAATAAATATATAATATTAATTAAAATAATAGGTTCGTACCTAAATAATGTCCCTGAGACATCCAGGTGACCACTATTACTGTGCAATGCTAGATGCTTACAAATCGTATGTTGGCTGATGTATCTCGCGTACCGACATGCACTAAGCGATCGTACGACCAAGCCCAACGTAGTGATGTGCTACGAGCGTATAAAGAGGAAGTCCAGGTGCATGTGATTTGTGAATTAGGAACGTAGGTTTACATGAACGCATACTTCCGAGTGTTCCTGCCTTCTGAGCATGCGTGTTTTGTACAGTACAACTTGTTGGACCAACTTCTCTGTACTCACAATACAACGGTCGTACAAAGTTTTCTAGCTTGCTCATCCAACTTCTGTTGTACGACCGTCGTACATTGGCTGTTCTAATCGCTCATACTAATGGTTGGATGATCGCACAACAAGCGGTCATACGAGCATTTGCATACGATCGTAGCACCGTGTGTACGAGGCTTAAGTCCCTGTGTGTTAATCCAATTTGCTCAAATGTTAACTGTTCCATCTGGAATAAGTAAGTTTATACTGTATAGAGGTAGGACCCCGCTGATCTCCATTCTCCACACATGTATTGTGGGTGGGGGAGATCATTTCCATTTTAGGATGATTTCATGTCTGGCACGTGTAGAAGGCAGTGTAGAAAATGAACAGTTTAGGGATTGGCTGGCCTGAATAATATCCATTATTCCAAGTATTAAAATAAGTGGGCCAGTCCTTAGGATCAGCCCCCCGAACTGTGTTTTATAGCATCTACCACCTCCCTCCTAAAGATCTGGAGCTGAGGACATGTCCACACAGCATGAGTGAAGATGTCCATCTATACACCACACCTATGGCACATCACCCCAATCATTGGGTAGATGGTGGAAAAGATTTTATGGGGTTAAAGTGTATTTGGGGTGTAGTAAGCTTAGTGAAGAAACTTAAGTTATAGGAATCTATCCCTGGCTGAGGTCATACATGGGAGACATTATTGCAATCATGCATCCCAGCCTTCCTCAGTTAGGGTTGGATTGCCAAACTTCCAACTCTGAAAGAGGGAATTCACCTTAGGGGTGTCAATGGTAATGAGTGCCCCATGATCTTTTTATTCCCTATTTTTTATTTATTTCTAATTTTTGCCAATTAATTCCCATGAGATGTCAGAGGGTAGTTGTGACTTGCAGAGACCCATGTATGCTACAGCTTACATGACTATTGATGACATTATATTCTTAGCTGGAGGTTCTAGGACTTGTCTGTCTCAGACCTTCAAGATAGATTAGGCTAGGCACATGTCTTTTATTGATGGTTGAAGAGCTAAGAGTTTGACGTAATTCATTATTTTAATTCAATAACTTTTGAAACTTGGTTTATACTACAACTTTATTTTCACTTAGGCGCAGATCTCAAGGAGAGAGCCAAAATGACCAATTCAGAAGCGTCTCTGTTTGTTCAAGAACTTCGAAAGTTAATGAATGAAATTGGTGAGTCCATTGAGTGACTCCATAATTAAAGTGATTCTAAAGGTTATCTTTTAAAAAAAACAAAAAGAAACTTGTTATACTTACTTGCTCTGCGCAGTGGTTTTGCACAGAGCAGCCCCAATCCTCTTCTTCTCGGGGTCCCTCGCCGGCGCTCCTGGCTCCTCCCTCCTGCCGAGCGCCCTCAGAGCAAGCAGCTTGCAATGGGGCACTCAAGCAGGCTGGCTCCCGAGCTGCGGCTCTGCGTGTTCATTCACACACAGAGCTGAGGCTCGGCCCCGCTCCCTATCTCTTCTCATTGGCTCACTGACTGACAGTAGCGGGGGCCAATGGCTTCCACTGCTGTCTCAGCCAATGAGGAGGGAGAGCCAAGGCTCTTGTGCACATTACTGGATAGAGATGGGGCTCAGGTGAGTATTTAGGGGCCGCTGCACACAGAAGGTTTTTTTTACCTTCATACCTTCATAAGTAGAATACATTAAGGTAAAAACCTTGAGCCTTTAGACTCCTTTCACACCAGGGCCACCCGAGCGTTAGCGGTAAAACACCGCTAATTTGCAGCGCATGGGTTAAAAAGGGGTTAAAAGTGCCGGTTAGCGGCGCTCCCGAAGCGGTGTTCAGCGCTTCGGGAGCACTGCCCCATTGTTTTTAATGGGCAGGGGTGGTAGAGGAGCGGTGAATACACCGCTCCCACACCACCCCAAAGATGCGGCTTGCAGGACTTTCTTTACCGTCCCGCAAGCGCACCGCCCCAGTGTGAAAGCACTTGGGCTTTCACATTGGGGTGTATTTGGGGGGAGTTTTTCAGGTGCTTTTCAATGGCTATTTTTAGCGCAAAAGCACCTGAAAAATGTTCTGGTGTGAAAGGGGTCTTATAAACGCTTTGAAGTATTATTAGGTAAGTTACACATAAAAGCTGACACAACCATACAGTTAAAATTCATGTAGGTGGGATGTTTTACTTTTCAAAGGATTTGTAATTCTGTTCAGCCAGTCTTGTGATTCACTTAACTTTACCACACTGACAGAAGATGACTCCACTATTTCTTAGTTCAGCTTTACAGCTTTGAAGGCTCGTTCACACTGATCGCCTGGCCGCTGGTGTGAGACACATTCCACTGTTTATTTTTTTCACAGAACTTTATTAAAATGTCACAAATTACTTTTCAATACAATTCCGTTCAGCATAGTGGTATTGCAGTGTGGCGGTTCACATTGCAAACCACTCAATCTACTCAAAATAGGCACTGCATACAGTATGTTTTTGTCAATGCACACCACAATAACACTGTAGTGTGAACTTTCACTGTTGGAAACAAAGCAACTTTGTCTCTGCATTGGGGCTGTGCTGGAAATAGCTGCAAGCATAGGCCCAACAAATCTGCTGTGAACAAGCCCTGATTATCACCTAAGCTTAACCACTTCAGCCCCGGAAGGATTTACTCCCTTCCTGACCAGAGCACTTTTTACGATTCTGTACTGCGTTGCTTTAACTGACAATTGCGCGGTCGTCCGACGTTGTACCCATACAAAATTGATGTCCTTTTTTCCCCACAAATAGAGCTTTCTTTTGGTGGTATTTGAGCACCTTTTTTTTATTTTATGCGTTATAAACAAAAAAAGAGCAACAATTTTGAAAAAAAATACAGCATTACTTACTTTTTGCTATAATACATATCCAAAAAATAAAAAAACAAATTTATTCATCAGTTTAGGCCAAAATATATTCTTCTACATATTTTTGGTAAATAAAATCGCAATAAGCATTTATTGATTGGTTTGCGCAAAAGTTATTGCATCTACAAACTATAAGAATTGATTTATGGTGTTTTTACTTATTTTTTTACTGGTAATGGCGGCAATCTGCAATTTTTATTGGGACTGCGATATTGTGGCGGACAGATCGGACCCTTTTGACACTTTTTTTGGGACCATTGACATTCATACAGCGATCAGAGCTAAAAATAGCCACTGATTACTGTATAAATGTCACTGGCAGGGAAGGGGTTAACACTAAGGGGGCGATCAAGGGGTTAACTGTGTTCCCTTACTGTGTTCTAACTGTGTGGGGGCGGGGCTGGGCTGGCAGGGGCATGACAGATCTAACTGATCCTGATGTCAGGGAACAGTAGATCGCAATCATGCCACCTGACAGAACGGGGAACCGCTGTGTTTACATCAGCGGTACCCCGTTCTTCCTCTGTATTAGGCGATCGCGGGTCACCGGCGGACATCAAGTCTGCCCGACCTGCAACCACACTCACGCATTGTGCGGCGAGCACGCTGGCACGAATCGCCGTTTATATATGGTGATTCACGCTACGCTGCCACTTCCTCCTAATGCACCCCAGTGTGAAAGCCGGTGTGCTTGCATGATGAGAAAAAAAGTCCTGCAAGCAGTATCTTTGGGGCGGTGCGGGAGCGGTGTATACACCGCTCCTCTACCGCCCCTGCCCATTGAAATGAATGGGCAGTGTTTTCCAAAGCAGCTGAACACCGCCGGCTCTTTTAACCCCTTGTTAACCTCTTCTTAGGGGTTAAAAGTGCCCGAATAGCGGCACCAAAGCGCCACTAAAACTAGCCCCAACCACCGCCCGAGTGTGAAACTGGCCTTAAGGACAGCTGCAATGTTTCTTGCAATCAGCAATTCAATGATTGATATGATTTGTTGGCCTTTAATATATCCATGTATTCAGTTTATATCTTCTCTCTGTTCAGCTGCCCTCCCAATGCCCACGATTGCTGCTATGGATGGTTACGCCTTGGGTGGCGGTCTAGAACTGGCGTTGGCTTGCGATCTCCGTATTGCTGGTATGTATTTATCAGTAGAGATGAAAAATAGACAAGGGAGGGCAAATTAACTCTTCTTCATAAGTAGGTAAGGGCACTTCTGTCATTGCTGCACACTAGGCAGCTATAAAATAGAATTTAAATCAAAGTGTGCTGTCTCAAAGTATTGTGAAGATACAAAACTTGCCAATAAAAAATTATAAATAGTGAACAATACAAAAACTAAAGTGTAAAAAATGACACAATATTTCATATATCAGTTGTAGCATATACAGTGCAAAGTGCAAGTATAGTTGTCCTACACAATCAACTATGGTAGTGATACAAAAGATAGCTCATATGTGCACATAATAATCAATTAAATATATTAATCATCGGATCTCTAAAGGTAGACATAAATAGTGAGAAAAGCCCAACTGGTCCTTTAAAGTGCAAAAAAATGTGCTCTATTGGTATTCTTTGTAAGTAAATCCCAAATCATCCACGGTTTCACTTCCACCAGAGTGCAGGTGCAGACAAACTGCTGATTCCTGCGGGATCAAACACGCTTAGAGAGTATCCCCTATAGGAAAAGCCACAGCTCACGCCCAGCCTGGTTCACAGATGTCCTGGTGGTGGTAAGCTTGTACTCCAACTCCAATGGATGTGTACATTAAAAGCAAGGAGGAGAACTCATAGTGCATTACTGACAATCTGTTTATTTCAAATGACAAGTATTACACATACAGATAAGTAGAGTATCAAGCCAAACATTTGTAAGCCTCAGACATGGCTGCCACACTTGATTGGCTTGGCTTGTGCATGCTGAAGTCACACTGCTGGCTCTGTCCGACGCGTTTCCCCTTAGAAGGCGTGAACTGGCCTTGGAGACTCCTATTGAGGAACCTGGGATTGGGGAACTGCTCTCTGCACTGCTGCAGCACTGGAAACATGTTACATGTTCCACCCTAATACCGGGTGGAACATGTAACATGTTCCCAAAGGTGAATTCATCCATTAAAAGTATTTTTTAAATGCAATTTGTGTAAGTACCTGAATTTGAGTTGGCATCAGCCTCATGCAATTCCCTCTATACAGCAATACTCAGACTGAGAGAGGGAGGGGAAGGATTGGGAGTCAGTCAGGTGTGTGCCATTCAAATATAATGAGAAGGAACATGCTGATAGGAGAAGAGAGCATAATCTGCGATTATCCTATTAATCTCCAGCTGCGCTTCTTTACTGTCCAGTCAGAAGGCTAGGTTGGAGAGAGGACACCACTGTATTTCTTCTATATTCTACAACAGGGAAGGTGGAGTCTTTGCTGTGTTTTGTGGCATAGCTGTGTAAATTTCAGAATTGGATGGACAAAAATACAAAGCCTTTGGTAGATAACTCCACATTTTTTTATGTATTTTATATGTGTATTTAGCTGTTAGCTTGGAGTTCCACTTTAAGTAGTCAACCTAGCATTGACATACACTTGATATAGGTCCTAGAAAGCAGAAGAGAATATGGCCACAACCGTGACTGTTCTGTAGAGGGGTAAAGTTCTTGAACCATAGTCACACTTGTATATTTTTCTCATATTCACACTGATAAACGAGTGAAGCTGGTGCATCTGTGGCATGGAACAGAGGTCTCCAAACTTTCTAAACAAAGGGTCAGTTTACTGTCCTTCAGACTTTGAGGGGGCCAGTGAGAGGAGAAAATGCCTTGGCGTCAATAATATGCCTCATCATTGGTGTCAGTGGGAGGAATAGTTCTCCATCATTGGTGTCAGCGGGAGGAATATTGCCCCGTTGTTGGTATCAGGGGAAGGAAATGCCCCATCATTGGTGTCAGTGGGAAGAATAGTGCCCTGCTGTTGGTGTCAGTGACAGGAATTATGCCCAATTGTTGGTGTCAGTGGGAGGAATGCAATGGCTAGATAAAGGCAAGCAAAGGGCCACGTTCAGCCCCCGTGCCACAGTTTGGAGACCACTGGCCTAGAACATTAGCTATATTCTAATAGAACTAATGGCAAAAACTTTCATTGCAGCATCTTCAGCTAAACTGGGACTGATTGAAACTACAAGAGGATTACTTCCTGGAGCCGGTAAGGAGAACCATCAGTGCTGTGGAATCACTATACAATCTGTCAGTACAGAGTGTATAAAGCAGTGTCTTAACACAGAGGTTTCCATCATTGGTAGGAGGATCTCAACGCCTTCCTCGCCTGATTGGAGTTGGTTTAGCCAAAGAGCTAATCTTCACCGGGAGACAGATTGAGGGGACGCAGGCTTATAACATTGGACTAGTGAATGACTCCGTTCTACAGAATGAATCCGGGGATGCTGCACACAAGAAAGCCTTGGAGCTGGCCCAAGAAATTCTGCCCCGGGTAAAATGCATGTTGAAATTCCCACCATTTGATTTCCTGGTAAAAATGATCACCAGGGCAAATAGAGAGGGCAGATCTCACCAGTAGGGACAAAGACAGCAATAAAAACCTTCCCCTTATATTTCTTCAACAGATCAAATGCTTTGTTCATAGAATGGTTAGGAAAAATACCACATTATGGCCACTAGATGGAGCTGAGGATCATAGGAAAAAGTATGATCCTCAGCTCCATCTAGTGGTAATAATGTGGTATTTTTCTGAACCACCCTATTTTTTGTGTATGATTAACATTTAACCTGTTTGCGAAATAGAAGAACAATCAGCTTTGCCCCTTTCACACAGAACAAAGGTATCAGCAGCTTTGCTGGATAAATAGCTATGTAATTTATTTATTTTAATAAATGAACCCCTATGCAAGGCCCCTAGTGGACATTTAAAGGAAACCTTGTATTAACATGAGAAAACTAAAATTGAGTATATGATGAAAAATGAATTAGCAGAGGCCTGCAGTGAAAATCATATAAATAAAAGATCAATAACTCTGATTCTGGACTATTAAAAAAAAATTATCCCCAGCAGTACCAGAAACATCTCAGGCAGCAATACTCACTTTCAGCCCAGAGCTGTCCCCTGCAGTAGTTCTTTTCTGCCACAAGATGTATGCAGTTTTTGGAGTTGAAATGATGCCCATCATCAGTCAACTTGGAAAACGGAAAACTAGGGATGAGCTTGGGTTTGGCTCTGGGTTCGGTTCAAACTCAGAAGACAGCTGTCAGTGCTGGGCCAATCAGCTGCAGGCAGGTGATTGACCTAATTTGGCCACATAACTATAGTAGGTCAATGACATTGACCTACTATGGCCAAGTAGCCATAGTAGGTCAATGATGTCACAAAAAAATCCAACCTACTCTGTCTATGTGCAGCTGCAAAGCATGAAATCCACTGCCTGCAGCTTATTGGCCTGGCAATAACAGTGGCTTTCTGGGTTTGGATGGAACCCAAAATCATCCCTACTAAAGATGCACTGTGAATGCAGGGTATCATGGTCTTGCCCCCTAAGGGAAGGTCACCACTGTGCCCTTTATTCACAGTATACTGGTGCAAAGAGATGCTCTGCATCACTTAGGCCCCTTTCATATGGGCGGCTGTTCTGCCGTTGTTAAAAGCATGTTCTGTTATTTTGAAATTCCAAGGCTCCAGGCACAACGATTACTTGCAGTTGTACATTGCGTTTAGCTGCATTTACATGCAGCTGTGTTTAGCTGCCATGGAACATTCTTAACATTTCTGATGTGCTTCCTGTTGATTTTCTTTGCTTGTTGCCGCTGTTATCCACAGATGACACAGTGCACTGCTTTTACCTGCAGTTATGTGCAGATAGCTGCGCTACATCATTCCTGGACGCATTCAAATCCATTTTTTCTAATCGCACAAAATCGTCTGTAACGAAACCGTTGCGAAATGCAGAGTGTGAATGGGGCCATAGGAAAGCATTGTCACAGTATAGCTGCTGTAGATAACTTCATCTATCCGCAGCTAAAAGCTGGATTCTATCTGTCCGTGTGAAAGGGGCCTTAGGTCCTCACATTGAAGATGGGTAGAAGAAAAGGATCCAATGGTGTTGATTTACTAAAGCTTGAAAGTGCAAAATTTGGTGCATCTCCACGCAGAAACCATTCAGCTTCCAGGTTTTATTGTCAAAGCTTGATTGAACAAGCTGAGGTTAGAAGCTGATTGGCTACCATGCACAGCTGCACCGGTTTTTGTACTCTCTAGCTTTAGTAAATCAACCCCAATGTGTCACATAATCAGCCAGAAGACATCTGAGAAAGGTAAATCAATTTTAAAAAAGTGTAACATACACATGGGTGGGGGAGAGTGGGTACAGAGCCGGGAGTTGGTCTTGGAATCCCTGATAGGTTACAGATCTGTTAACTCCCTTTGCTCTCTTGCAGGCTCCAGTTGCTGTCAGAATGGCTAAGCTAGCAATGAACAAAGGAATAGAGGTAAATTGGCACTTACAGTATGAGGCTGCATTTACATGACAGCGTTTTGAATCGCGGGCAGATTTGACAGTGCCGATTTGTGAATGACAAATCACATTTGAGATGCCCCTTCATTTGAAGGACACCTCAAATCGCGGTGTGGGCCTGCCACAATTGTTGCGCGATAAATAGTGCTGCTATCGCAGCAATCCTCATCACAGGATGCATGTTGCCCCATAGTAGCTTGTGAACTATTTTTGGGCAAAATGGGTCCCGCGTTTGCAGCACTATTTATCGCGCGACAATCACGGCAGGCCCGCACAGCGATTTGAGGTGTCATTCAAATGAATGGCATATAAAATGCGAGTCCCGCGATTTGTCATTCACACATCCGCGCTGTCAAATCGCGGGCAGATTTGCTTAATCTGCCCGTGATTCAAAACACAGTAGTGTGAATGCAGCCTTAGTGTCACTTCATCAGTATTCTCCTACTTTATCCTTGTGGGCTACATTTTTAATATTGTATTTAAGGGTAAATGCACCTCTAGTACTGGTATTTTTCACCGTACAAAACTGACCTGTCAGTTAGGCTTGCCAAATGATTGGATGAGTGAGGATTCTTAAGCCTCATAGACACGATTTTTGGACGACCGAATGTCCGTTTTTTGTTGGATGCTTGTTTCATGTCGAAAGTGAAGAGGTTACTAACCATACGAAAATTCTCGTACGACCGAAATCAACGTCAGAAGTGACAATGTGTTGAATAGCTTTGTATGTATTTAGTTTCTGAGAATGCGTAGTCTTGCACTTACGATTTTTTGCAGACAAAAACCATACTAAGTATACGAAAATTGGACGTTGTGGTCACATCTGACAAAAATTTTATTGTCTGCACATTTCTTTTTAGACAATTGAAATGATTGATGGCACAATCATATGGGATATTTTCCATTGACAGAACTTTTGTTTTTCGACCTGCTTAACTAAGCTTGAGAGCAATAACAGATGTTGCTTGATCACTGGCAATGCTGAACAGAGATAGGATTTGTGGGAGTTTTGCAGCTTTGTACATTTTTCTGTTAACAACTGTAGCAATTGTGCAAATTGTAAAACAAGAAAGGAACCAATTAGTGGTATGGTAGCAAAGTTTAACTACCCACTGTTAGCTATTCTGTGTATAGGCAATTATGCCAAAGTCTTGGAAGTGCCCTGTATTAACCACTTCAGCCCCGGAAGGATTTGCCCCCCTTAAAGCTGAGGTCCAAGGGCTGAAAAAAAAAAATTAAAGTCAGCAGCTACACATACAGTAGCTGCTGACTTTTAATATTAGGACACTTACCTGTCCTGGAGTCCAGCGATGTCGGCACCCGCCGCCGATCTTCGGATCGGGGGACGGGTGCAGCCGCCTCCATCGCGGGTAAGGGAACCCGGACGTGTAAGCAGCACAGCTTCACGCCGGGCACCTTACTGCGCATGCGCGAGCTCTGCCGCGCTCTGCTACTGGCCAGGCGGCCAGAAGCAGAGCGAGCAGGGAGGAGGGAGCCGGGCTGCTGACGTCAGCGGCCGCGTCCGCTGGCCAGAGCTCCCGGAAGTGTGGAAAAGGACACCTGTCTAAAGACAGGTGTCCTCTTCCCCCTCCCCCCCGAAAGGTGCCAAATGTGACACCTGAGGGGGGGAGGCATCCAACCAGTGGAAGTTCCACTTTAGGGTGGAACTCCGCTTTAATAACCAGAGCACTTTTTGCGATTCAGCACTGCGTCGCTTTAACTGACAATTGCGCGGTCGTGCAACGATGTACAAAATTTACGTCCTTTTTTTCCCACAAATGGAACTTTCTTTTGGTGGTATTTGATCACCACTGCGCCGATTACCGTTTATAGACTGCGGTCTGTGCAGCGCTGCCAATCTTTCGCTGTATATCCACACACCATGGTCAGCAAGGGATTTAAAGAAGTCTAATTTCTTTTATATTAACATACTCTGAAAGACTAGCTATGTGGTTGAATAGTACAGCCATCCAAGAACACAGTTAGCAAGGAAGGAAACATCTGCATTGATAGCCAGAGGTGGCGGTTATGTCAGTGCTTGAAGCTGGAGATAAGCACCGGCTATCAATGCAGCCAGGGCCGGCTCTACCACTAGGCGGCCGCCTAGGGCGTCCGGCCGCTGTTGATCCAAAACTGCTCTGCATGCATCGATCATTCATGTCATCACAGGAGAGCTGCGACTGGCAGCACCCCCCCCCCCCCCAGGCCGCTCTGCTTCGAGCGTGTCAGTGGAGAGCTGCGGGTGGCAGCACCCCCCCGGAGGCTGCTGTGAATCCTGGCATGTTATGTCATTAAGTCACTGGACAGCACCATAGCCAACCCCCACGTGGAGGGCGCTCTGCATTATGCATCCTGGCAATGAAGACAGAATGTCCAAGCAGAAGGCAGGAGCTGTGCCAACTTTTCAAGTTAAATTGCCTGTGATTTGTTGGAAGGGGTGGTCCTAGCAACCAATCTTCTGTCTGTTACATGGAAAGTTGGACAGCTCCCGCCTTCTGCTCGGACATGCCACATCCTCTGTCTTCTACCTGTTGTGTAAGGTAAGGGAGGAGGCATTCACATAAAGGTGACTGTGTTACAAGGAGGGGGTGGTGTGTTACAGGGGAGGGGGGCTGTGTTACAAGGAGGGGGGGCTGCGTTACAGGGAGGGGGGCTGTGTTACAGGGGAGGGGAGCTGTGTCACAGGGGAGGGGAGCTGTGTTACAGGGGAGGGGGGCTGTGTCACAGGGGAGGGGAGCTGTGTTACAGGGGAGGGGAGCTGTGTTACAGGGGAGGGGGGCTGTGTTACAAGGAGGGGGGCTGTGGAGGTGACTGGGATGTAAGAAAGAGGGGCTGTAAATAGGACTGGGATACCAGAAGTGGGAGTTCTGCCGTGCAAGTAAGGGGAGCAGCTGTGAAGGGGACTGGGATGCAAGTAAAGGGGAGTTGTAAAGGGGACTGGGGTACAAGGGGGGCTGTGAAGGAGACTAAGGTACAAAGAAAGGGGGATGTGAAGGGGACTTGGATACAAGGAAGGGGAGCTGAGGACATTGATGTAAATGGGGAAGGTCTGTGATGTAAGGAGGAGGACTGTGATGTGAAGGGGGGAAAGAGGGCATTGAGGTAAAGGGGCTGTGATGTAAATTGGGGGACTTGGATGCAAAGAAGTCTGTGATGTAAAGCGGGCGCTGTAATGTAAAGGGGTGCTATATTGCCACTATTTGTCTTCAGGCCAGGTCCAGCGTCCCAGATGTGGACCATGGCTGAAGAAATAGGTGGAGAGGCGCCGCAAAAAAATTGCACCCCCGCCACCTCCACCGTATACATGGGCAGGGCAAAGGGGGTGGAGCCAAGGGGGCGGCAAAATGAGGTTCCACCTAGGGTGACAAAATTCCTTGCACCAGCCCTGAATGCAGCTGTATCCTTGCTACCTGCGTTGTTGGGACAGCTGGGGGGGGGGGGGGGGGTGGGGGGGTTGACATGTAGCTATCCTACCACAGCATGTAAGAAGATGAGACAAACTGCTCTATGTACTTTGTTCCCTTTTATTATGAGACTTTTTCTTAAGGTCTGCTAAGATATAAACACAATCTATTAAAAAGGGAACTAGGACTCTTAATAAGTTTAAAATTATACCAGTGCTAACCTACCTATGAAAATGTATACAGTTAGGTCCATATATATTTGGGCACAATTTTCATTCTTTTGGCTCTGTATGCCACCAGAATAAAATTAAAATGAAACAATCCAAATGAATTTGAAGTGCAGACTTTCAGCTTTAACCACTTCAGAAGGATTTACCCCCTTCCTGACCAGAGCACTTTTTGCGATACGGCACTGCGTCGCTTTAACTGACAATTGCGCGGTTGTGAGACGTTGTACCCAAATAAAATTGACATCCTTTTTTTCCTAAAAATAGAGCTTTCTTTTGGTGGTATTTGATTACCTCTGCGGTTTTTATTTTTTGCGCTATAAACAAAAAAATTGCGACAATTTTGAAAAAAAAATGTTTACATTTTGTAATGTAATGTAAAAAAAATAAATTTCTTCATCAGTTTAGGCCAATATGTATTCTTCTACATATATTTTTGGTAAATAAAATCGCAATAGGCATATATTGATTGGGCTGCGCAAAAGTTATCGCATCTACAAACTATGGGAATAGATTTATGGCATTTTTATTTATTTATTTTTTTGCTAGTATTGGCAGCGATCTGCGATTTTTATCAGGACTGCAACATTACGGCGGCCAGATCAGACACTTTTGATACTTTTTTGGGACCAATGACATTTATACAGCGATCAGAGCTTTAAATAGCCACTGATTTCTGTGTAAATGTCATTGGCAGGGAAGGGGTTAAACTAGTGGGCGATCAAGCGGTTAACTGTGTTCCCTCAGCGTGTTCTGTCTGGGAGCTGGGTTGGCAAGGGCATGACAGATCTGACTGTTCCAGATCACTGGGAACAGTAGATCACAGTCATGTTCCCTAACAGAACAGGGATCCACCGTGTTTACACTGGCAGATCCCCGTTCTGCCTCTGTAGCAGGCGAATGCGGGTCACCGGCGGACATAGAGTCCGCCCGACTCGGGGGCACGTTCATGGAGTTCACAGCAGGCGCGCGCATGCTCGCCCACAAATCGCGCACATGCGGCCAATGCACCATGACAGCCGTTTGTGCAGCCGAGTAAAACTGCGGCGGCTGGTCGGCAAGAGGTTAATTCAAGGGGTTGAACATAAATATCAAGTACAAATTCATCCCGCTGCTTCTCTCACAACATCAATAAAGACCAATGACCCAGTGCCATTTGAAGCCATGCATGCCCATGCCATCACACTGCCTCCACCATGTGACCACAGATAATGTTGTGTGCTTTGAATAACGAGCTGTTCCAAGCCTTCTCCACGCTTTTTTCTTCCCATCATTCTGGTACAGATTAAGCTTAGTTTCATCCATCCAAAGAATGCTTTTCCAGAACTGGTCTGGCTTTTTTAGATGTTTTTTGGCAAAGTCTAATTAGGCTTTTCTTTTCTTCAGGCTTATGAATGGTTTGCACCTTGTGTATTTGCTCTCGTGAAGTCTTCTCTTGATTGTAGACTTTGACAACGATACGCCCACCTCCTGGAGAGTGTTCTTCACTTGTCTGGATGTTGTGAATGGGTTTTTCTTTACCATAGAGAGGATCCTGCGATCATCCACCGCTGTTGTCTTCCATGGACGTCCAGGCCTTTTTAAGTTGCTGAGCTCACCACCAGTGCATTCTTCTTTCCTCAGAATGTACCAAACTGTTGATTTGGCCACCCCTAATGTTGCTGCTATCTCTCTCATGGATTCTTTTTGTTTTTGAAGTTTTACAATGGCCTGTTTCATTTGCATGGACAGCTCCTTTGAACACATGATGTAGGTTCACAGCAATCGATTCCAAATGCAAATACCACACCAAAGCCCCGTACACACAATGTGATTTTCGGACGGGAATTTTTGTTCGAAATTGAAATTCTTACCGTTAGTATGCTCCTTTCGACAGGCAATTTTCATTTTTCGTCAGACAAAAGCTGGTTGTGCAGACCAGAATTTTTTTTCGTGCGGCAACTCGACATCCAATTTTCGTATCATTAGTATGGTTTTTGAACAAAAAAAATTGTATGATCACTACCACGCATGCTTAAAAATATGTACAAAACTATTCAACACATTACGTCACTTCTGAGGTTGAATTCAGTCACACGAAAACGTTCCTATTATTAGTACGCTCTTCACTTTCGACACGAGACAAGCATCCAACAAAAAAATGGACGTTCTGTCATCTGAAATTCCCATCGTGTGTATGAGGCTTTAGTATCTCCAGACCCATTTACCTACTTAATTGATGAAGAAATAATGAAGGAGTAGCCCATGCCTGGCTATGAAACAGCTTTTGATTCAATTGTTAAATTACTTTGAGGGCCCTTTCCGTTTTCGGATTCCGTTTTGCTCAGCGGGGATCGATCCGTTGATCCCCGCTGAGCCTACGGATGACAGTTCCATCTCCGCTCACTGAGTAGAGATGGAACTGTCAGAGCCCCGCTCTCCTCTATGGAGATTGGGTGAAAACGGATCACCTGTCCGTTTTCATCTGATCAGCTCAGATTCTACAGACGGATCTCCATCTGTCTGGATTTCACAGACCGGATCGGAGAGCAGCGGGTGTCAATGGACAGGTCTCCGCTGACATCCGCCACTCCATAGGGCTGCATGGAGCATCTGTTCAGGTCCGTCTGAAAAACGGACAGGCAGACCTGAACGAAAGCTTGTGTGAAAGGGCCCTTAGTTCCTTGAAAAAGGGGAGGTGGCTATTCTTAAGAGCTGTAATTCCTAAACCCTTCCTCCGATTCGGATGTACATACCCTCAAATTAAACCTGAGTGTGCACTTTCAGCCCATACCCATTATATAACTATAGCTTAAAATATGTTTTGGTAAATACCTAAACTAAAATTGTGCCTGTGTCCATATATATATGGACCTAATTGTATATCCCTTTGTACTAACTCCTAACTCTGAGAGTCAATGGTAGGAAGTCACTTGAGGTCTCACATTTGCTGCCTGTTATTAGCCTAATGCTGACAATACACAATAATTAGAAGGTCAGACACCTATCAAACCTAATGTGACTGAGGCCATAGATGAAGCGATTTTCTTTCCTGGAACCATGGGTTGCAGGAAAGCAAATCACACGGTTCCCCCATCAACACAGTCAGCTCCTGTGGAGCTATTGTGTTCTTCCGACAGGGAAGGGGGGGGGGGGGGACAAGGGGAGCCATCCTGGCTGGGAGAACACAGTGATTATTGCCAGTTGCTACAACTTGGGTACAATCAGCCTGCCCATACATGGTTTGAATCTTGGCTGGTCCCTGCTGAACCAGCCGAGATTTGAACCATCTATGGCTGTCTAGAGATAATATGTAAAAAATAAGGGTGTGAAAATCATAGGTCTGTAATAAACAAGCATGCTAAACTTTTTTATTTTTAATTAGGAAGGAAAGAACCTTGCAATGTAATGAAATAGGTGGTTTCCCAATTTTCCTTGAAATGACCAATAATTGTAATGTGCATGTACTGTGTTCTCTAATAATGAGAGACTTCAATGGTGACTACTGGTGGACTTTTATGTTTTGGCAGGTGGATATTGCATCTGGAATGGCCATCGAGGGAATGTGCTATGGCCAGGTACGTGTTGGTAATACCAAAGCACAATCTACTTTCAGATATTTACCTCTTCGGATAGCAGGCCAAGAAAAGGGAAAGAAGGTTATCTGTCCCACCAAGATAGCAGGCCAGAATTATGACAGAAAAAAGATAAGAAGAGGTTTAAAGTGGTTGTAAACCCATACATATACCCAGTGAAGTGATTGGCCTCAGGTGATACTCGGAGATGAAACAAATCCTCCTACATAATTTGCACCTGTTTATCTGCAGTCGTCTTTTCTCTACATCCCTTCAAAATCCAGAATTTAAAAAGCTTGTGTGATATTTCAGAAAACAGGATGGAGAGCTGAAGTCACGCTCTGCAGAGCTCAGTGCAGAGAGCTCTAAGAGCTGATTGGAGAGAAGGGAAACACTCTCCTTCACACAGCACACAGGAACAGAGCTGAGACTTTCAATCACCTGGCGGTCCCTCCCGTCACTATTTTTCTCTTGCTGTCAGGAAAACTTGTCAGATTCATGCTGATAGCAGAGGAAGGAAGCAGCAGACAGAAATGACACTAAGGCCTCATACACACGGACGTTTTTTGATGCCGTCATTTTTTGGCGTTATTTTCAGCTCTCCATGTTAGTCAATGGCCCCTTAAAAACACCAACATTTTTTAGCTGTAGAGGGCGTCAGCGTTAGAGAGCTGAAACTAGAACCCACGGCCAGCGCGTTCTGAAGCTGTAACGTTTTGGCGTTTTTTGACGCCGACGCCGCAAAACGCCCACTAACGCCGTACCGGCGTTAACCGGCATTTTTGATGCTAACATTTTTAGGTTGGAAAAATAGCAGAGGATTTTTTTTTTAAAAAAAACACCTATTGACGCCGACGCTCATTAACGCCGATGCAAAACGCCGGGAAAAAAAACGCAGATTTTTCCCTGACGTTGGACCTGACGTTTTGCTTATTTTTAAAACATACGCCCGTATGTATTAGGCCTGTGTACTTGTCTCAATTAAGAGCACTATACAGGGATATGCTTTGTTCATATTTCATGTCTGAGGTTTACAACCACTTTAAATGTTTGATAGTTATGTAATTAAATTGGAATCCATGAAGTCCTGAACAAGTAAATTATTGAAAAGACAGTTTCATTTGTCATAACAATGTCATGTCCCTTAGGTTATTCCCACCAAGGATCGTATAGAAGGCATGGCGGCATTTCAGGAGAAGCGTCCACCTCACTATAAGGGGGAATAAGGATCCTACTATCAACAAGCCTCTGTTTATGAATTCATGTTGATATCATTTATACCATTGAGAGCTGATATATTTTTGTTTAGGACATTTGATTTTTATAAAAATGATCTCTACAATGGTAGTAGTAACCACATGACTGATTGACTACCACAGCAGTAGCTGAGTTATCACGCAGCAAATCAAGCCTCAGCCTCAAGTGTCGGCCCTTCGCCTCTCTTTTATCTGGTCACTATGAGGAGTGGGCTGTTATCACAGCACCATATTTGCGGTGACGTGGGATGGACTGGAAAACATTGCCTCCTTTCTGAACTTCAGTATTAAACCTCATATTGCAACTGCATTAAAACCTGACTATTAAAAAAATTGCTTTGTGAGAATTTGTAAAGCTTATCTACACCCAAGAACCATATTGTAATCTATTACAGTTTACCAGTCCTTATATGTGGTGGCTGCATTAGTTTTCTTTTTTCAGGGTTTTGTTCCTTTATCTTCACTTGGTGATCCTGCCAGTAGGACATTTCCTGTCCTAGGGTGACAATGTGTACGCACCATATTACCTATTTGGGGAGGAACAGTGTGGTCACATTAAGATAGAACTCCAGCACACCTCGCCCTTTCTAGTCCACAGTGAAAGCTGGGAAAAAATGTAATGGAAAAGAATGTAGTCGAGGGCAGAGGAAGTTGTGAGCTCACTGTTTTTTTTGTTTATTTTTTTCCCCCTCAGAATCATCCATTTTTTTTTACACCTTTTTAAACCAAACCAAACACTTTCATGGGACCAAATATGAGTAGATTGTGGTTCATGTTTACATTCTTTAAAGTGGTCGTCAACTCTGGACAACAACTTTAACCTACAGGTAAGCCTATAATAAGGCTTACTTGTTGGTTCCCTGCATATCTCCTAAACCATATTTCCATGTGCCCACGTCACCGGGCACATGCACAGTGAAGAAACGGCCTCCGTTCCATTTCTTCACGGACATCGCACCGCGATTGGTGGCTCCCGTGCGCATGTGCAGGGGTGACGTCACGCGGCTCCGGCAATCACAGAGCCGGAGTCCGTGGCCCTGGAAGGAAGAGGGGCGAAGCTGGATGCTTCCTACTGCGGGGACAGCGCGGGCTTCCAATGCAGGTAAGTGTCACTTATGCATACAAGCCTATTATGCTTTTACATTGCAGGGTAATGCTGAGCAATGAAGAGGAAGTAAAATCCATCAGGATTACTTCCCTTTAACTTGCTTTTAGTAATCTCTTCCGAAATTTTCCAAACTCTAATGTAAATATGTGATGATTCACAACAATACATTTGTCATGCTACCTCTGACCTGTAGGCTGGATTCACACTGATATGGGTTTATCCGCATCCAATTCGCATGTCAGGAGATTGTGACCGGTTCTCAATGGAGCCGGTTCACACATCTCCAGAGCGGCTCCGGCGTGAATTGTACTGTGCGTCTACTAGTCCGTTTCAGGTCCGAATTCAGCCAAAAATTTGGGCTGCAATTGGACCTGAAACAGTGAATGGGGACGTCCCGGACCCCTGCTGGGAGCCGCTCCATATTGCGGTGTGAACCCAGCCTCATAAAATACTCAGTTCTGCCAATAAAGTATACTGTATGTAAACCCTCACCTTGTAAAACAACCCATTCAGTTTAAAATAGAAATGAAAGGCAAAACATTTATGTATACATATCAAAACCATTAAAATACAATTAAAGTGATTGTAAAGGTTTTTTTTTTTTTTAAATAACAAACATGTCATACTGCTCTGTGCAAGGGTTTGTACAGAACGGCCCTGATCCTCCTTTTCTGGGGTCCCCCGGCCGATTTCCATGGGGGCACTCATGCGGGCACACTCCGGAGTCCTGTTGCACAGACAGTAGGACTCGGCCCCAGCCCTGGCTCCCGTGTCACTGGATTTGATTTACAGCAGCGGGAGCCAATGGCTCCTGCTGCCATCAACCTGTCCAAGGAGGACCTGAGACAGCGGCTGGAGCTGCTGGACTCGTGCTCGTCGCTGGAACAATCGAGTTCAGGTAAGAAGAAGGAGGACTGCTGCAGCACAGAAGGTTTTTCACCAAGTGCACAAAGGTGAAAAACCGTGAGACTTTACAATCCCTTTAAATAATTCACCCCCCTTTTTAGAAGTGATTTTATTGGTTGAACCAGATGCACTTGTGTCTTTTTTCAACCTGACTAACTATGTAACATACCCTCTGTACTCAGCTGCATAAGGAGCTCAGGGAAGAGAAACAGCAGCACGCTGGTCTTCCCAGTGAATGGCTGTGCAGGGATTGGGGGGGGGGTCATGTCTGCACAAGCCTGATCATTGGAGGAGTGCAGGCTTAGTTCTCAGGACAGCTAGAAAATGGATACCAGTGATTTCACACAAAGGAAGCAATACAAAGGGACCAGGATACTTTTTCATACAAGTACATGGTACAGCAGCCAGGAATATGAAATGTGGGGTGTATATATTCTTTAAAAGGTAAACTGCAGTCAACTGAAAGTACATTTATGGGATTTATCTGCCCTGGATCTCTTCTGTAAACAGGCCACACCCGCCATTAAAAATCACAGTATTGCCCATAACGTTATGTTGGTACTTGTTAGTTAAAGCGTATATATAAAGCCAATCCCCCCTTTGGATGGTGTAGAGAAGGGTTAGAAAACCTGTCCATTTTTATTGCGGCCTGTTTTTCCACAGGGGAGATTAAAGCTGGCCATACACTCCTCAAATTTGCTACAATTCCTGCTACCTCGGCTGAAATCCAAGCAGTGTATGGCCCTGCTGGCACCCCTCCATTTGACAAAAATCGACTGTTCAATTGACTTTCGTCAATTTGAGAATTGTCAACTAAAACAGCACCTGCATCCCTTTAGGCGCAGGCGCTGTTTGGTGTATTTTGACAGCTGGTGGTGCCAGCTGTCAGGTTACAATTGTTTAGCAGGGAGATGCTGCCATCTGCACTGTTAGTGGATGTAGGAATCTGTTAGATTTCTTTTGTTCAGCTTGCAGGCTGCTTAAAAGCATTCTGTATGTGTATGGGTTAGCTCAAGGCCCCGTTCACACGTATGTGATGTGGGAGCATGTGTGATATTGTGCACAAGCCTGGTGCTATGTTCTGGCAAGTGTACTGTGAAGCCATTCATTCTTAATGGTACCCCAAAAACACCATGCAAAGCATGTCCACTAAATCAGTGGTTCTCAACCCTGTCCTCAGGTACCCCCCAACAGGCCACGTTTTGGGAATTTCTCTTAGATATAATATCTGTCCAAAATACCAAGCCATGGACTCTGATTTAAAGCACCTGTGCAAGATAAAGGAAAACCTGCAAACATGGCCTGTTGGGGGTACTTGAGAACAGGGTTGAAACCCACTGTACTAAATCACATGAAAACATAAGAAGTTCAGCTTCTGTTTTCTTTTTCAAAACCATACTTACTTGGGTGGATGCAGCATCTATCCCATGCTGGCTCTAAGACTGAGATCCGAGCGATCAAACACAGACGATCGGTCTGTTCTCAGAGCTCTGTGATTAGAGAGCTGGTGCCTGTCAGTCACCGGCTCTCTGCTCTGCCCTCCCCCCTCCCCGCACTAACTGGAGCGCTAGGCTGTGGAGGGGGCAGGAGCTGCTGGCAAAGGGTTGTGGGCAGATCCGACCATATTGTCACAATCTTTTCTCAGCCTGGATCCGCTCCATCACATCTGTCTGCTGAAAACGGGTCACAAGAGTGCAGAATGAGCTACACTCCTGTGATCCACAGTACAGCCAAACACGCTTTGGTTGTACTTCTCCTTTAATGCCATCCATTGTAGTGCAATGCAATAAAAAATAAAAAAAAAGGTGCTTGCACTTCTTTTGTGCGATTTCTGCGCATAAGGCAGCCTAAGGAATGGGCTGCCTGAACCATGGCTAGAAAATTTTTGTCCTGGGGAACATTCTCGATGCGTTCTGAAATTGGGGGAAAAGCCAACATATATAGTTATTTACCAGAATAGGAAAATTTCATCTCTATTGCTCTTCACCCTGTGAAGAGATTGTATGTTCTGACAATGACCAGTCTCATAGCCTTCCCAGGCAAAACAGCCTCTTCAGACTCCCAAAGGGGAAGATGTGGAGGAACATGACTGTATGAATGTTGCTTTGTTTAACCACTTCAGCCCCGGAAGGATTTCCAGCTTTAGGACCGGAGCCCTTTTTGCGATTCAGCGCTGCGTCGCTTTAACTGAAAACTGCGCGGTCGTGCGACGTTGTACCCAAACGAAATTTGCGTCCTTTTTTTACCACAAACAGAGCTTTCTTTTGGTGGTATTTGATCACCTCTGCGTCATTTCTGATCGCCGCTATAAACAAAAGAAGAGCGACAATTTTGCAAAAAAACCCAAATTTCTTACTTTTTGCTAGAATACAAATCCAAAAAAAAAAATATAAAAAAATATTTTTTTTTCACCGTTTTTGGCCGATTTATATTCTTCCTCATATTTGCGATAAAAAAAATCGCAATCGGCGTTTATTGATTGGTTTGCGCAAAAGTGGCCGCGTTTACGGATGATGAGAATTCATTTTTGGGGTTTTTATTTTTTTTTTTACTTGAAGGGAAGGGGACAATCCCGTAGGGGGTATGTCAATCTTGTGCGGGTCCCTTGTATCAATTGGGAATCGCGCGGGGGACGTCCAATTGGGGAAGTGACGGTTACCGTAAATGTGTCATTAGTCACGTAAAAATATGACTAGCGACATATTTACGGTTACCAGGGTTTTTTCACAGTTTTACCAGGCTGTACAGGCGACTTTATAGCGTGATGGCGTTTTTTAGCGTCTAGCGGCGGTAATAATCATTTTTTTTTTTATTTTTGGGGTTTTTACTTAAGAGTAGTAGGCATT
>BLSH010160854.1:58387-81202 GCA_018402905.1 Glandirana rugosa | reverse complement strand
CTGTCTACAATATCTCAGATGTTAGATACCACGGTTAGTGACTTTTAAATAGTGTTAGGGCCTCAAGAAATGAGACAGGCCGTCAGTGCATCAGGTGTGATAAATTTTCAGTGATTGGCACCATAGATTGTAGACTCTATAACATTCACAAAGACCAAATAATATCCACTAATTTGGGTTATTTTTACCAAAGACATATAGCAGTATAAATTTTGGCCAAAATTTACGAAGAAAAATTACTAATTTGCAAAATGTTATAACAGAAATAAAGAAAAATGCATTTTTTTACAAAATTTTCTGTATTTTTCCATTTATTGCTCAAAAAATAAACACCCCAGTGGTGATTAAATACCACCAAAAGAAAGCTCTATTTGTGTGAAAAAAAGGACGAAAATTTCATATGGGTACAGTGTAGTATGACTGAGTAATTGTCATTCAAAATGTGAGAGCACTGAAAGCTGAAAATTGGTCTGGTTAGGAAGGGGGTTTAAGTGCCCAGTTGTCAAGTGGTTAATGACAGTTGAGTTTGGCAGAGACATCCTGGCTTCTGTTTTTTAGCCAGAATTGAGGAGTGTATAGCATTATCCGACGAGTTTGGCTTGTTAGTTCCCAGCTGTGCTGACATGGAGGCATCAGGAAAACAGAACATTTAATTAAAATACTTACCGCAATTTTCCTTTCCTGACGAGCTCCATGGCAGCACAGATCCCACCCAGCTTGGTAGGCCTAGTTACAGAACACAGAGACTGTAGGTGGGCTCAAAATTATAGGAGTTAAGTCCTGGAGGCATATTGGGGGGGGGGGGGGGCATACCCCCAGCTGTGTTGCCATGGAGTTGATCAGGAAAGGAAAACTACAGTAGGTATCTGAATTCAATTTCTCGTTTTCCAAGCTTGCTCTGGGTCACTGAATGACAAATTGGTCAAGCCAGATGATATATAGTGCAGACTACCAATATCCTAGACCAGTGGTTCTCAACCTCGGCCCTCAAGTACCCCCAACAGGTCATGTTTTGGGAATTTCTCTTAAATAAAATATCTGTCCAAAATACCAAGCCATTGACTCTGATTTAAAGATTCATAAAGGAGAACCTGAAAACATGGCCTGTTGGGGGTACTTGAGGACCAAGGTTAAAAAACCACTGTCCCAGACAACTCCCATAAATTCATTGTGTCAGGCTTACGTGACCTAAGGGTAACTGCTGTGTAGTATTCTGTATAGAGCAAACATGGGCACTTCTGGACCTCCCAGATAACTTGAAAATGCATGTTCTCAGGCTGTAACCTGGCCAAACAATCCTAGTATAGCAGAGACTTAACCTAGCCTGAAAAACATATAGCTAGAAAAGATTGAGGTAGATTTATAAAACCTAAAAGAAAGGTAAAGTGGCTGTTCCAGTAGGAATCAAATGATGCAGTTCATTGTAAAACCAGCACCAAAGAAATTACTGTTGAACGGCGGTTTCTATTGGAGAGACAACCGCCATACATTCACTTTCATAGCTAAGCCTGATTGTAGGCCTGTAGGATAGGACACTTAAACTGGGCCAAAGTGTAAGTCCAGCCAGAACATTTTTAAAGAACTGTAATTGTAAAGAACTGTTTTCATTGCTGAATGTGTCCCCCATTGCAGACATGTGTCTTGGTCACAATCATTACTGGGGCAAGAATTGAAGAAAATACTGGCTTTTGGGGGCCAGCTAACAAAAGGTTCTAACCATTCCCCCCTCTATTAAAAAAAATAGAAGTTCTACCTTGAATCTCTGGTACAAGGTGGAAGTTTTGAAACTTCCTGAGCCTACTGGACTAATTGCTCCAGCATGAGTCTATTAAAGTGTTCCTAAACCCACAACAATAAAATCAGTCTGTATATGCAGTAAAGCATGCTTGTTATAATTACTGTGGAACCTAAGGGGTTAATCCTCTGCATTGTGTAAAAAGGCTGTTTGATTCTGTATGCACGGATCCTCCCCTTCTTCCACTGTACCCTAATATTTTCCTAACAACACAGAGCCTATGGAGTCAGGCTGCACATGCTCAGTTTGGTGTGTATTGCTAGACAGTGTTTTTTTTCTTGGGAGAGTGTGCATGTGATCAGCACAGGGCCAATCAGCACTGTCCAGACAGAGGGACTGATAGAAGTCACAAGACTGCTATATACTGCTGATGAGAAAAAGTATTTAGCAGTTTATATTTACTAAAATAATTGTATTTCCATGTTCTGTGTACTGTGGGAGACCAGATATAGTGAATGCAGGGTCCTGGGTGTAGTAACACATTAACTTTAGCGGTGTGAGTACTGCAGTAGCAACCAACAGCACACAAATTAATCAGCTAAATGAATCCCATAAAAAGCTAAAAATCTGATTGGAAGACATGTGCAGCGTGATATAATAGGGACTCATTCATACATGCACAGAGCCATACACCATAAAAAAATTTGCATCTCTTTGTACCCAGGACTGACAGGTGCTTGTATTCAGCTAGCTGTACAAATCAATGACAGGCTGCACCTATACACTGGTACCTGTGCATCTGAGCATTTACTTGCACACAGGGATGGACATGTGGCCCTGGACGCAATCTGTCTGTGGCTGGGAGCACATCTCTGCTCCGTACGCATTTATATGTGCAGTTATCAGTGTAAAGCCAGCTGAATGCAAATATGCATCACTCCTGGGCACAGAGATACACCAGCTTATTTTTCCATGTTGTGTGGCTCTCTGCACTCAAGGGAATGAGCCTCTACTGTATAATGCAAAGACCTGTCACTCCTGGACATAGAACTAGGCTTGTTTTTCATGGTGTATGGCACTTTTAGCCTGGATGGGCCCAATATAATAGTGCAAGCAGTACCTAGAAACTGCTTATTATTAATTGAACAAGACGTCAAAGCTGGTATCTGGATGCCCTGCACCATTGGTAAAGTATTTCTGTGACAAGTTGTTATCATGGATTCTGGCGCTGCTCACCCATGACAGTGACATACTCCATGACGCTCAGGCTTACTGCCCCAGGACTGCAGCCTGGGGATCTCAGCAACAATGGCAACTTCTACCTGAGCCTTGTCATGTCACATTCCTCTTCGACAAATCAGAGCACCCTTTGCGGTCAATTTCCTGAAAATTAGCATTACCATATACAGTACAGCAGTCAGACACAAAAAGAGAGGACCTATGCATGCATACATGGGATAAACGTGCACCTGTTCCCCTGACGATGCAGTTTGATGGCGAAATACGCTGGGTGGAGCTTGACCGGTGACATCATCATGCCCATCAAGTGATGCTGGCGAGGCACTGTTACTTGTTTGTACATGCTGCTTTTTGATCTACCTCTGTAAATACCTGATCATTTTTAATTAAAGTTAATGTAGTAGTTTTACGCTATGTGTGGCCTGTTTCTTGCGATGAATGTGGGCGCTGCCCGGCCTGACATGCTGACCTATGGAGTGATCAAGGTTGAAAGTTGGCAACTATTATCGGTTAGCAAGATGTTTGATAACAACATGCTTGCTTTATTTCTGTCACAGGCATCAATCTCATTTGTTTAGAGGCCATTGTTACCGGTGGTGGAGGGCACACTGTGTCTAGTTATTTTTTTTTCAAGATATTTTCACCTGATTGGTATATTGAAGAATGCTTTAGCGCTTAAGCTGGATACACACTACACAATTTTCTGTAGATTTTTTTTCCTTCAGATTTACCAAAACCATATAATATGGAGGTCAAACCTTGAGTTTCAGTTTGTATGCAATAAGGCAGGCGCTTGCACCACATGGTTTTGGTAAATCTAAAGGAAATCAGACAACAAAAGTTGTATAGTGTGTATGGGGTCTTAAGCCTCGTACAGACGATGCGACAATCGTACGACCAAATGGCCCAAATCGTATGTTGGCTGTTGTCTCTCGCGTACTGACATGCACTAAGCAATCGTACGACCAAGCCGAACGTAGTGACGTGTTACGAGCGTATAAAGAGAAAGTTCAGGTGCATGTAATTTGTGAATTAGGAATGAACGGACACTTCCAGGCGTTCCTGACTTCTGAGCATGTGTGTTTTGCACAGTACAACTTGTTGGATCACCTTCTCTTTCACACAGTACAACGGTCGTACGACCGCTTGCTGGTACAGCCAAAGTTTTCCAGTTTGCTCATCCAACTTCTGTTGTACAACCGGCGCACGGCGGCTGTTCTAATCGCTCGTACTAACGGTCGGATGATCATACAACAAGCGGTCCTACGACTGTTTTCAGACGACCGTCGCACCGCGTGTACGAGGCTTTAGTCTTTTCTTTAAGCAAGTTAAAGACTTCAGCTTACTGGACTTTGATATATGCAACTGTTGACTTTCCTTTATTGTTGATGTGCACATAGTATGTATATATACTGTATATTCCAGGTTTTGTCACAGGATGAGCTGAAAGTGGTTAAAGTCTCAAGGTTTTCCATCTTCATGCTTTCTATGCATGAAGGTAAGTCTTCTCTGTGCAGCAGCCCCCCTAATACCAGAGTCCAATCGCAATCGAGTGCTGTGCATGAGAGCCCCGGGTCTCTGGGGACCCTTCCTCCTCATTGTCCACTGGCTCTCGCTGCTGTCAATCACAGCCAGTGCGCCAATGAGGGGAGAGAGAGGGCGGTGCCAAGCTATGGCTCTGTGTGTGAGAATGGTAGATAATCTGTGTTGGGGTACTTATGCACTGCTAAGTAGAGAAATAAAAAGTGATGACAAATAGATTATTAATGTTGACTGTTCCTAATAGTTTGTGAACCAAACAGCTGCAACCATTCGATAATGAACTCAAACACTATGGCTAAAGTAATGGTAAGTATATAAATGTGCACCATTTATATACTTACCATCTGTGTGTGAATGGACACGCAAAGCCACAGCTTGGAAGAAAGCCTGCCTGGGTGCCCCACCCCACTGCAAACTGCTCGCTCTGGGGGCACTCGGCAGGAGTACCAACAAGGGACCTGAGAAGAGGAGGATCTGGGATGCTCTGTGCAAAACCTCTGCACAGAGCAGGTAAGGAGAACATGTTTATTATTTTTAAAATTTAAAAAAAAAAGCCTTTAATATCACCTGAACCACTTGTTAGTGAATCTTTCAAAATGGTCAGGACAGAAGGCAATGATAGTGGCTGCACACAGACCATTATTTCATTAGTATATTATATTAAAAAGTCATATTGAAAACCAAAATTAGTGCAGATGATTGAAATACTAGGGTATACATGTTCAATAGACTATGAGAGGCATTCAGAATAACTTTGGCTGCAGCATCAAGGATGATGACTACAGATTCTGAGTGCCCTTGTGTATTTAGCTATTTCACCAAAATTTAAAGCCTGTGTGTATGGGGCATTGTGCTGAACTTCTACCCCACTGGGCCTAATTTTACTCTTGCTTTTGAGGAACCTGCTTGTTGTCAACCCATAATGAGACAAATAATGTGTTTTTATTGCGAAAAAAGGCTAGTTGACTTGTTATACTACCCAACACTCTTCCTTTTATTCCTAGTAAGAGAACTGGGACAAGTTTTTATAAGATGTCATCATAAATCAAGATCTGCATACTCATTGCAGGATGTGGACATAAAAGGAAGAGGGACAGCATATTAGCCAGTAACCTGCATGTTCAGAAGAAAGTAAGACCAAGGGTAGCCTCCATATTTTGCCCTTGAGAGGTTTACAAAGACACACATACAAACACTTTTTTCGTTTTTGACAATTGTATTACACCATTGAACATTAGATCCTCCATATTTTTTTAATACACAGTGTACAATGTCAACTGTTATTTCATTGGCCCTGTAACATAGAGCATATAATATTCCCCAAAACTGCACCGTAACAGGGCCAGGAAAGCTACTCATTAAAATACAAAAGATAGTCAGATTCATAATTAAAACTATAGTTTACGTATGAATTTTATTGGACCACATTCTCTAACTGGACAAGGTGTTGTCACTGCCCACCTCATCCTTTCAGATAATGCCATGCATTCATTTAATAAAAAAAAAAAAAAAAAAAATGCAAGGCATTTTCGTGAACAGTGGTAGTGCCAAGTGAGTTACTATGCAGAAGGGCAGGTGCTTGGCACTGAAACCGAAAGACTGCCATCACTGTAGTAGAGGTGACTACTGCAGTGTTTTGCATCTTCCATTCAGCTATGAGATATGCATATTTACATTGATCCAAGCTAGAACAATAAAATTCAAACCTAAACTTCCGCTTTAAAGCCAAAACATTTGTTTTATTGTTCAGTTTTCGATAGAGGCATCACTAGATAGCAGTAAAATGGGATAGGAGTTCTAAATTATTCGTTACTCTATCCACAAAAAAAAATAAAAAAAATAAATAAGTTTTGGCTGGACAAGCATTAAGAAAAAAAACAGAGTTGAAGGTGCTTGTCGAAGCTTGCCCTAAAGTCAGCAAGGGGCACATTGTAGTGGGCTGACAACACAACCCACAGTACTAAATTGATCTTGTAGGTAAAATGGCTTTTTTTTTTTTAAACATAAATTCAGTTTCCTTCTCATTAACATGCTAGCAAACCAAAATGCATATAACTTACATTGTTAAATAGGAAACTAATCTTCACTCTTGCTAGAACTTGCCAGTTAAAATTCAAAATAATTAAAATTTTGAGTACTCCACATATATACAAATTTTCAACTTTTTTTTTTTTTTCGTTTTACAGGCTAATGTGTATTCTCTTTGAGAATGCTAACATAATGATGTACAGACAGTGATCTATGCAAAATAAACATTTACATGCATGTCTGGCTACAAACTTATCACTGCAAATCAATTTACCAACTAGCTGGTTAGAACAAACAAGGTAATCCTAAACCGGTCACAAAGCACCCCTGACAGCATGCTTAGAGGTGTACTGAACTCTGGAAGCTGTGCCCAAAAAAGGCAGGTAGAGGGCAAAGGAAACACTCACCCAAGCTCTACTGCCGTATCTCCCGCATGTGAGCAGAGTATTGGTGCTCTGGCTGCAAACGTCCACTGCAGGTTTAAAGTAAAAAAAAAAAAGGCGGCCACTCTATGCTTCTTCCTTATTAAAACATTATTGAAGCCCAACAGCAACAGAATCCATATGTGCGAACGTGTTTCGGCCGCAGCCTTACTTAGTATGCTATGAGTAAGGCTGCGGCCATATAGACTATGAAGCATCGAGTAGCCGGCTTTTTGTTTGACTATGCACCAGTATGGTCTGTGATTTCCCTGCAGCTAATCTCTCCCTCATTACCAGGAGGTGGCAATGTTGCTGGAGGCAGAACATCACTTCTTCCCGTTAAAGCCTCCAGCAAGACCAACTAGCGGCACAGTAGTGATATCACCAAATGTCACTCCTAATCTCCTGAGAACAGACGTCAGAAGCAGCAGTGCCTTAGATCTCACACTGCAGATATACAGTTATGAGGATGTAGACACAGGAATGCCTATGCACCCACACATACCAGAAAGCACACTGCTGTTTCTCAGGAGACAACAAAAGGGTACATTTTTTGCTCAGGCACAAATTAACATTTCAAAAGGTTTCCTATAACATAGTAAATCTGTAGCTTGCGAACTCAGGAAAAAAAAAAAAAAAAAAAAAGGTTTAAATGCATTTACCCCCCCCCAACTGTACCTCTTTTGTGGCTGTAGCTCCACCCCATTCTGAAGCCCAATTTATGGGCATTCCTGTGTGAAGAGATACAGTCAGCATTGAGCCCCTGTCCCTCTCTAAGTTTACTGTTTTTACTCTTAACAATGAGCAATCAGTGCTGCTGGTTCAATCATAATAGTTCAATCATGCAGGGTCATGTAGGTTTACATGCAGCTCCAGACAGATCATGCAGCCCTACGGGGCTGAAAAATCTATTACTATTGTGAATAAACAGGCAGTACTGCTTGTTCATTAATAGTAAACAGTTTTTTTATATCCAACTGCCTGGTCTTTGTATGTTTACAAGCAGCTGCAAAAAAATCACACAGAACTGCATCACTGAATTATCTTTTGCTATGACAAATGTATAGGCAGTGCTGCTCAGCTATGTAAGCTATCTGCTGCTGCTTGGAAATACACAGCCTCGGTAGAAGGATCACACAGCTCTGAGTGACCTTTTTTATGAAGGATCAGCACTGTCAGAACTAGTGACACTGCCCAGTAATGTTGCCTGTTCATTCAGAATAGTAAAAGATCACTTGTTAGGTTGCTGTGTGATCCATCTGCTGGGACTGTGTTTTTATAAAAAGCTGCAGATAAATCACACAGTGCCTCAAGCTGTGCGATCTTTTGTGAATAGCTGTGTTGATTCTCAAAGCAGCCCCTGCTGTCAGAGACCAGTGCTGCCAATCACAGTACTTCTTTTTTAGCAGTGTGGTTGGACGGCAGAGGGGAGGGCCAAAATGTCGACCCTGCTTAGAATTAGATGGACAGAACTGAAATGGGACCAACTGCTACATGCACTTGTAAGGAAAGAAACTTGTATGCAGTCATTGCCAAGCTATCCTAGAAAAGTTGGTTGCATGGCTGTCATATTGACCCTCTTTATTTTAATACACTAAATCTGACCATCACCCCCTACCTATACGGCCAAAAGTATGTGGACTCCCCTCAAACTAATGAAGACATTTTAGACATTTGTGTGCTTCCAACCTTTTGGCAGAAATTGGGTTTCTGTTTTTGCATGACTGTACACCAAGCCAGCTCCATAAAGACATGGTTTGAGGTGTTTGGCAAAAGGAACTTAAGTGGCCTGCACAGAGCCCTGTCATCAACCACAGTGAACATCTTTGGTATGAACTGAACACCCATTGATAATTAGGTCTTCTTGTTCAACATCAGTACCTGACCCCGCAAATGCCTTTTTGCCAGAATGGGCACAAATTTCTACAGACACACTCCAAAATCTTGTGGAAAGTCTTCCTAGAAAAGTGTAGGCAGTTATAGCCACGTGTGTGTGTAAAAAACTCCACATTAAAATGAAGCCCATGCTGTTGTGGTGGGTTGTCCAGCAAGCTCATGTACTGTATAGGTGGCCATAGACTCTTAGATATATAGTGTACACAGTCACGGATTAGGATTTCTGACTTTTTTAAAACAGCCTCTTGCTCTGGGTCGCCGTTACTGCCAGGCAACTAGAATTGCAGAAGGGCATTTCTCTGAAGCCAGGTTTAATGTTAAAGCGGAACTGATAATGCTTTTTAGGAAACTAATGTAAACTAAGTTTAGCAATCTGTTGTATAGGGTCCGATGAGGTGCATTCTAGGTGCATTTCAGTTTCGGCTACATAACCCCCCAATCAGCTTGTTATACAGACCTAGCCAGAGCAGCTAGGAGTTCTCAGTTCTCTTCTTGATCCCTGTTTATAGAGCTAAAATGTACTAGAACACAGGAAAAGCCCTTAGACTTAGGCAGGCCATAGATTATGCAATTTCTTTCCTTTCACCACCCATGGGAATGAAAGAAAATTGCTCAATTCCTCTATCAACAGTCAGTGGTGATGGGGAAACCCCTCCCAAAGCGTTATTGAGTTCTGCTGGTGGGGAGCCTTCCCTGCCGGAACAACACAATGATTAGTGCTGCAAGCTATAGCCGGTGGCACCAATCATTCTGGAAAAAACAGACAGGCTGGCTGTACACAAGTACAACCAGGTTGCCCCATACTGGAAAATGTGTGGACCAGCCTAATTTTGATCCATGTATGGCTGGCTTTACTGTAATGCTATTCCAAGCTGTCTTCAGTGGTCACATTTTCCAGATCTTTTCACAGAAGCAGATTAAATTATTTTTAAGCAGAGTTTAAAAAGGAGCAGATTATTTCGAGGAAGTCACCCCCTTACATCTTTTTTTTTCATGCTCTCTTACCTGGTTTGCTTGGATATCCTCAAAATACACATCCACATGCATGCCAGGCCCCTCGTCTCCATCTCCTTTGCTTACAGGAGGCATACAGGGATGAATGCCTTAATGCAGAATGCCCACATTCAGTGCATACAGGCCTATATGCAAGTAGCACTCGAAACAGCATACAGCAGCTGTGTATTGCAACCGGTCAATGATTTTGACTTGCTTCTGGCAGCGGGCTGTATTCTGCACATCTGCCTCCTGGGCACTGAAATACGCCCGTTTTTTTTTTACACTTACGGGCTAAACCCCCAGTATGCATGAGGGCTAAAGGAAAGTCGGGCGATGTTGCCCACAGCAAATGGATTAAAAATTGTGAAACATGGAGAGGGAATTTGATCACTTCCTAGAGGCAATGCACAGTTTTTCCTTCAGAAATCTTCATACAAAAAGCCCAGAATTGCTCTATGAATGTGGACTACAGCTCCATAGATATAATTTAAATCTTAGTCCTTAAACAGATTATAAAAAGATGAACCTTGTAAAGACTTATATCAGCAGTAGCTGGGCTCAGTTCTTTAATAAAAATAAAAAAAAGACTTGAAAAGTACTATCTAGGTGGCTGCCATGGGATCCACCTCAACTTTTTTGTGCACAGCTTTAATTATATTAGGGCCAGTAAGACCTAATTTAAAGTGATCCAGTCACCTCTGTACAAAAATTCTGGTAGTTGGACTTTGCCCTCTTTGTTTTGTAGGGATGTAGCAGCCAGCAGGGGGAACCACCTCATGCAATGGGGGACCAAGCATCCGACACAACCAAAGAGTTGGACAGCGACAATGACCAGGTTTTACGAGCCCACCAGTAAGACACACATACTGTCTCTCCATTTACAGACTTTTAAATTGTATAATTTTTGTACTGTGGCTACAGGATTGCGTTAAATGGTGAGTCCATCCAAAACTGATATTTCTGTTCCTGGTAGGTTAGTCACCAGCTTCTTTCATCTCGTCTCGTTGGAGGAAATTCCTGCAATCTGTCATCCTTGGCATTTCAGTTTTGCTGCAGCAAAGGGAAATTCACTCCCTACTGCATTATCAATCATGAAAATACACGAAAAATTCAAAAGGCTGAGTAGGGCCCTTTGGTAATGGCAAAGCTGGGAACACCCGGTTATCTACCAGAGAATCTAAGAGATGAGAGGTGTCTATGGGAAATTGCACTTTCCAGCATCCAGGAAAACTGGGATATCTGTTTGGATGGACCAAAGTATAAAGTTGTGTAGCTGCATCAAGCAGACGTTTAATCCCAACTACCCAGCCTGTATACAGCTGGTGCAGAATCTTCATCCTGTGTTGCTCCTTGCAAAGTCAGCAGTGCCTCATGCTGCCATATAATGGGCAGTATCAAAAGGCTCCCTCACTTCTAGTAATCACCTTTCTGTGCCTTTACAGACACTGTAATGCTAGGTACAAACTATCAGGTTTTTTTTTTTTTCGTTCAACCCAGTGGGGAAAAAAAACTGAAGTGCTCAGGAGGAGCTCACTGTACTAATTATGCAATGTTAGTACAGCAATCTGCCCCCCATTCAGAACACATCAGTCAGCGTTCACAGCCATTGGCTGCCAGCGGTGATCGGATGCTGGTTTTCCAGCATGCCTGTTCAACAGAAGCCAGACGTTAAGCCGGCTTTTGTCGGACAGGCTGGTGTACGCACGGGCTGAACGTCGGACGTTTTTGCCAAACAGGCTCGCGTGTACCAGGCTTAAAGAATATTGTACTAGCTCTGTATAGGCTGGGCACTTGAGATAAAGCTTTCTGCAAGATACAGGTACACCTTTATATTTCCACCATGGCAACATATGGGCTGCCTAATTTACAATGCATTTTTATAAAACTACAGTCATCCTTTAAAGCCCAGATCCATGCACAACATTTCTTTTTTTTTTTTTGTAACCTTTTAATATTTGCTATGACTTTAATCTATAACCGAATTCTTACGTAAATAGCAGTTTCTAAAGTGGACCATAGATTATGCAATTTTCTTGCTGGATTCCCCCATTAACACATTCAGTGTTTATGGGTGAATACCTCCTGCAGCACTATTGTATCTTGCCCACAGAAAGCATGGGGAGCCTTCGCTGTGGCAGAACACAATGATCAGTGTTGCCGGCTTATAGTCAGAGGCATGAATTGATTGGGAAAAACCCAGACAGGCTCATTGCACACAAGTCAATCAATAGATTCACTTGAGTACAACCAGGGTGCCCCATACATGGATCGAAATTCAGCTGGTCCCTGCTGAACTGGCTGAATTTCTATCCATAGATGGCCAGCATAAAAGAGAAGTAAGGGGTTTCGTTTTTTTCTTTTTATTTAATTTATACTTACCTAGGTGGATGCAGCATTGGTCCAATGCAGCATCTGTCCCCCCGGCGCCTCTACACTGAGAACCGAGATTGAAAACCGCCGATCCCTTGGTTCTCACAGCTCCCCGAGCAGAGAGCTGCTGACTGTTAGTCAGCTCATCGCTCTGCCCCCTCCTCGCTCTCTGGAGCGCTGAGCTGTGGAGGGACGGGGAGCGGCCAGCTCAGGCTCTCAGTGGCTCACGGGTGTCAATCCAGGCACCTGGCCGATTCAGACTTCTACTGTCGCGATGACACGTGCCTGGACTAATTTCTGTGACGTTCTCTGCTGAAAACGGGTCAAAGGAGTGGAAAACTAATTGCACTTTTGTGATCCATAGAAGTACAGCCAAATGGGCTTTGGCTATACTTCTCCTTTAAGCTCACCTGAGCTAGTAATGGAAAGTACAGGATATTGTACTTGACTCTTCACTACATCAGAAGGGGTCTATGATAGACACCGGTTCTGGTATTGTCTCTTCGCCCCTTCCTCTTTGCTAGTCACAAAACACAGCCTGTGATGAAGCTGCAGCCATGTTCTGTGAATGGCAAAGCAGAGAAAGGCACGGAGGTACATCACCGGAACCAGCATCGATCATAGACACTGACCCAATGCAATGGGGAGCCACCAAGTACAGCTCTCTGTAATTTCCACCAGCATAGTGGAGCTTAGAGACAGTTATATTAGTAAAAAAAAAAACAGTTATGGATTAAAGGAAAGACTGCAAATATAAAAGAAAAAAAAAATGGACCTGGAATTGGGCTTTAATAAAGGAACACAATTTGTTTACAATCAGGCACAATTTCCCAGAGGACCATGCATGGACACAACAGTTTCTGCAGTCTTTGATGCTTCCATGTCATATCATGCTGATGAAGGAGGCACAAAACCCCAAATAATAGACATACAGAGAAAAGCAATTTGGACTGCCACGCATCCACAAAAGGTGATCCAGTTCAAAACAAAAGACTATTCCCAGCCAGGGTCCATGCAGAGCAAAAACCAAATTCTCTGTGATGTATATTTGATGCCAAATATTTCCTTATTGCACAACGGCTTATAAATGCTGTACAACTTGGCATCTATTGCTGAACTAACTCTTTTGTTGACTGCAACTTTTCGCTGAGGGTTGCCAGTATTCCTTTCTGTTTCCAACAGTTGTGATGCCCAGCTAGTTAACAAAAAAATTCAACTATATTTTCTTACAGCAAAATCTCCCAATATCACATATTTACAGTATTTAGGCTCCCTTGATGGTTTCAACCTCTTTCAGAGCATTTTATGAACCAGGCAGCTCCTTAAGGACAAATGTCAACTATCCATTCTGTCCAGGATGTTCATTTGTTTGTATTATACAGTCCAAGCTGAGCTGTGCAAATGGCAAGTGCAGTCCAAACACATGAATGTCCATATTTCGTGAGATTCGCTTTATAAAGAGTCCTAAAAGAAACCTTAAAAAAAAAAAAAAAGAACAGCGGTGGCTGCACCAAATGAGGAAGGTAAAAGGGAAATAATTTGCAGTGGCCTTTTAAAAGTGAGGTCTTACAATAGATTCATGCTCACAGCAACACAGCGTAATGTAGCAACCAGGTGTATGATAATACTGACATGCTCATCCTTTACAAGCCTTGTCACCTAATTCAAAAGCATTATCTACTTCGTTCTAGAACGTTTTTTAATACATACAACACACAGACCTCAATATATACTAGGCAGATTCTCACAGGATGGCTCCATGATCACTTGCAGGGTGGTGGACTTGGAAATAAAGAATTGCCGTGCCGCGTAAGGTGCCTTTCAAGATTATCCAGGATGGAGATGGTAGTACGCAGAACATCCACATTGGCACCTGCATGGTCTCTGATATTGTGCAGTTTCATCAAACCACCCTCTTCGATTAACATGCTGCAGTATCGAACAGCTGTAAAGAGAGAAGCAATGAGGTTATAAAGAAACAGGAATTGTGTTCAACGAACGCATACATCGATCAGCCATTACATTATGACCATTGACAGGTAAAGTTAATAACATTACATGATCTCGTTCCAATGGCATTTGAAAATGGGTGGGATATATTAGGCAGTATTATGTGTTCAAAGCAGAAAACAAATGGGCAAGTGTAAGGATTTGAGTGACTTTGACATGGGTCAAATTGTAATGGCTAGACAACTGGGTCAGAGCACTTGTGGGATGTTTTTGGTCTGCATCTACCAAAAGTGGTATAAGGAAGGAAACCTGGAAAACCAGTGACAGGATTATGTGCGGCCAAGGCTCACTGATGCACATGGGGAGTGAAGGCTGGTCAGTGTCTGATCTAACAGAAGAGCAACTGTAGTTAAATTGCTGAAAAAGTCAATGCTAGTTCTGATAAAAAAGGCATCAGAACACATAGCAGGTTGTTGCGTATAGGGCTGGGTAGTCACCGAACGATTAGAGTGCCCATGCTAACCCATGTGCACAGCCAATAGCGCCTACAATGGGCACATGAGCATTGGAACTGGTCCACAGGAGCAATGGAAGAAGGTGGCCTGGTCTGATGAATTCAAGAATGGTTTGAGGAACACAAGAATGAGTTTAAAGTGGATGTAAACCCTCACATATAACCAGTGAAGTGAACAGCCTCAGGTGATACACAGAGATGAAACAAACCTCCCTATATAAGTTTTACATCTATATCTGCTGTCTCTTCATCTGTATATATCCTTTAGAAAGTGCTCTTCGGGTTATGGTTTTTTCTCCTCCTGCATAAGACTGCAGAGAAGCCTAAGCACACAGCCAAGACAACTGATTGGAGAAAAGGCACACAACCCTCTACTCATAGGTAGAGAGACTCTCAGCTCCGTTTGTTGTTTTGTTCAGCATGGTGCTGAGCTATTTATAGCATCCTCCCCACTTGTCAGGCTGATAAAGCTACAGAGCAGGACAAAGCTACAGGACACAGTGCTTTGAAGAGAGATAAAAAAAAAAACTCTGCAGATCTATGTGCCCAGCTCAAATTTCATGAATCAGGTTTACATCCACTTTAAGGTGTTGGCTTGGCCTCCAAATTCTCCATATCTCAATCCACATCCATGGGATGTCCTGGAAAAACACATCTGATCCATGGAAGTCCCACCATGCAACTTAAAGGATCTGCTATGGACAGTTTGATGCCAGATACCACAGCAAATCTTCAGAGTTCTAGTGGATTCCATGCCGCGATGGGTAAACCACTTGCCCACCATGTAATATAAATACATGGCCGCAAGGTGGACTCATTGTTCTGGGAGAGTGTATTACAACGTCCTCTTAGAATCAGGCGGGTACTCTGCAGTAGCATCACGGATCGTGGTAAACGGCTGCTCACATCAGCCCTTTACCACGTGATCGATCCATCAAATGACGGAGCGATCAGATGTAAACAAGCCGGCGGATTTCCGGCTTGTCTCTCCGCTCTCTGTACCGATCTGTGCAGTGTGAGAGGAGAGGGGGAGAGATCGGGTGCAGCAGCGCTGTGGGCAGGATCTGTAATGCCCACAGCGCTGCTCTGTGCCAGTTCAGTGACACTCGCCCCCATCCATCTATCCTCATCCATGCTCACCCATGCATCCATCCATCCGTGCTCAGCCATCCCCATCCGTGCTCATTTATGCCTCATTCATACCACATCAGTTCTCCCATCCATGCCAATACAGTGCCTCACAATAGTGTAATAGGTAGTCAAATTAGATTTGAAATGTATGCCCCTAGAATGCCTGATGGTGCTCCCTACATGTTGGGCCTCTGTATGTGGCCAGGCTGTGTAAAAGTGTCACAAGTAGTATCGCCATACTCAGGAGGAGTAGCAGAATGTATTTTGGGGTGTAATTTTGCTAGGTACATGCTGTGTGTTAAAAATATTGTATAAATGGACAACTTTGTGTAAAGAAAATTTAAAAAATAAAGCGTTTATTTTCCAAAAACTTGTGGAAAAAAATGACATGTTCAAAAGACTCATTATGCCTCATAGAATATACGTTGGGGTGTTTACTTTCCAAAATGGGGTCCTTTTTTGGGCGTTTCAATTGTCCTGGTGCTCCAGGACCTTCAAAAGTGCAAAAGGGAGTCAAGAAATGAGATGTGTAATTTAAGCTCCTAGAACGCCTGATGGTGCTCCCTGCATGTTCTCTCTCTATGTGGCCAGGCTGTGTAAAAGTCTCACACATGTGGTATCGCCATACTCAGGAGGAGCAGCAGAATGTGTTTTGGGGTGTAATTTGTGGTATGCATATGCTGGGTGTGAGAAATAACCTGTTAATATGACAATTTTGTGAAAAAAAAAAAAATCTTCACTTTGCAAAGAATTGTGGGAAAAAATTACCACTTCAAAAAACTCACCATGCCTCAGCCCATAAACGCCTTTTATGTTAACCTATGTGTCCATGCACACATGAGCGTTTATTGTCATTTAACAGCAGTGGCGTTTATGGGCTGTTATCTGAATGCCCTTAATTGGCGCTTAAGTGTCGTTCTTCTGACCACAAAAAATGCTGGAGGCTTAAAACCACTGATAAACGCTCAAAAACGTTGCTCATCAGCATTTTTGGTAGGTTTGGTTCCATTAGAAAAAAATAAATAAATGACACTCAAAAACACTAGTGCATTAACGCTGATAAAAGCTGAAAGATTCACTACAAAGCTACTGACGTTTTTAGATTGTTTTTTTAACGTCCAGTGTGTATGGAGCCTAAAGCCTTATACACACGGTGCGATGGTCGTACGAAAAGGGTCGTACAACAGCTTATTGTATGATCATTCGACTGTTAGTACACGCGATTAGAACAGCCGACGTGCGACGGTCATACAACAGATGTTGGATGAGCAGACCAGAAAACTTGTTGTCGTATGACTGTTGTATCGTGTGTACAGAGAAGTTGGTCCAACAAGTTGTACTGTGCAAAACACGCATGCTCAGAAGTCAGGAACGCTCGGAAGTGTCCGTTCGTGTAAACCTACATTCATAATTCACAAATCACATGCATCTGAATTTCCGCTTTATACTCTTGTAACACGTCACCACGTTAGGCTTGGTCCTACGATCGCTTAGTGCACGTCAGTACGCGAGACACAACAGCCAACATACGATTTTGGACGTCTGGTCGTACGACCGTCGCATCGTGTATACGAGGCTTTAGTGTCTCAAGAAATTAGATAGGCCATTAGTACATCAGGTGTGATAAATTTTCAGTGATTGTGAAAGTTATAGTCTACAAGCTATGGTGCCAAAGACCAAATAATATCCACCGATTTGGGTTATTTTTACCAAAGATATGTAGAAAAATTTTCCAAAATGTTCGGTCTTTTTTCATTTATAGCACAAAAAATAAAAAACCCAGGGGTGATTAAATAACACCAAAAGAAATCTCTGTTTGTGTGAAAAAAGGACAAAAATTTCATGAGTACTGTGTAGTGTGATTGAGTAAATGTCATTCAAAATGTGAGAGCACTGAAAGCTGAAAAATGGTCCTGTTAGGAAGGAGGTTTAAGTGCCCAGTGGTCAAGGTCATATGTTATAGCTGAGCAGTGTATATTGGTATAAGAGAGGGGAAGTGTGCCATTTTTCCCCAGCACAACATGCCCATGAATACACAATTTAAAGCAAAACTCTGCTTTGCCAAGTCAGGGGTTTTAAAAAAAACACTGCCCCTGCATTCATCTACCTTTCTGTTCAGCCACCAGGTATGGAGGTGCCAAATACTTTACATATTTCAGTTTACCAGCCATAGATGAATCAATTTTCTCTCCTTCCACCACAGGTGGAAAGAAAGAAAATTGCTAGATTCCCCTAGCATTATTGTTTTTGTTTATGGGGGAATGCCTCCTGCAGCACCATTGTATTCTGTTGGCAGGGAGCCTTCCCAGCTAGCAGAATACAATGATTCCTGCTACCGGCTACATCAACGGCAAAATCCGACAGGTTGGTTGTACCAAAGTAGATCGATGAATTGACCAGCCTGCCCATAGATGTATCAAATCTTGTCCGGTCCCTGCTGAAGCAGACAAGACTAGATCCATCTATGGCCAGATTTAGATGTGGTGGCTACATTTGTTTTCCATTTTCAGGTAACACAGCATGTCCTAAACCCAAGGTGACAGCCTCAATCAAGTACTGTATCTACTGGATGCACTTGGTCTAGATAACAAACACCCCCCCAAACCCCCTCCTCATTATCATAAGGCTAGGTTCACATCTGTGTGAGCGGTTCCTGCTGCAAGTTTGCACCTGTTCCTGCAGCTGCAACCACCCTCACAGAAAGATGCAGAAGAGGTGTGTGAATGCCATTAATCCTAATGGCACGCCGCACAAACTGGAAATCGGAACCGCACCGCACTTGTGGCTCTCGTGCGGACTGCGATTCCAAAAATGGAGCAGGGACCTTTTCCCTGCATTTCAGGAGTCACAACAGCCTATTCAAACGAATGGTCCGCCGTACCCACACAAAACAGCATCAATATGAACCTAACCTTATGTGGAGTTGAGGGGTTTACAGAAGATAGCCGAGGAAACTCAAACATTGTTTGAGATTTCAATTTAGTGCACAGAAAATTTAAAGCAATTGTAAAGCTTCATTTTTTTTTTTTATAAATAACAAACATGTTATACTTACATCCCCTGTGTAAGGGCTTTGCACAGAGTGACCCCAATCCTTCTCTTCTGGGGTCCCTCCGAGGCGCTCCTGGTTCCTCCCCGCATCGAGTGCCCAGACGGAGAAGCGCTCTTCCTCGGGGCACCCGTGCAGGCGCACTCCTGTGTCCTGCTGCTGCGTCCATTGACACAGACAGCAGGGCTCGGTCCCGCCCCACCCGGTTCCCGCATCATTGGATTTGATCGACAGTAGCGGGAGCCAATGGCTGTCTGTTATCAATCTATCCAATGAGAACACGAGACAGCGGCTGGAAATGACTGCTGGGCTCTTCCCCGACACTGGAAAGACAGGGTTCAGGTAAGCATTAGGGGGGCTCTGGAGGGCTGCTGCACCAAAGAAGGTTTTTCACCTTAATGCATAGAATGCATTAAGGTGAAATACCCCGAGGGTTTACAACCCCTTTAAGGATAACAAAACTCCGGAACAAAAAAAATGCAATAGATTTCGAATAAGACTAATTAAATATAGAAAATACCCAGTGATCTTGCCAAAAAAGTGGAGTCCATGTCACTTCCTGTGAGCCAACAGAAGAATATTTTCAATCCTTGTTATTTTATATAATCTACCAATTGTCTTGCCTCCTATGTAATAGAAATTACGCAATACTGACAGGTCTTTAGTCTATATCAGGAGAGCAGCACCTAGGGTGACAAGCATGGCTCCCTCCATTGATATAGTGGAAAAAAGTGGTAGCCACCCAGGGAAAGGAAGTGTGTTTTTTACAGGTTTACCAAGTTAAAACGAATGCAGCTATCACACTAAGGACTTGTAAGCTGCAATACACTGCATTTTTAGTTTTGGGGTTAGAAATATTTTAAACTACCCATACACTGATAGATTCCTTTTCTGCAGCCTGTGAGTTGAACAAAAACAAATCAAACAGATTCCTCCATCCACACTATACAGCGCAGATTGATAAATCCCCCAGCTGGGGTGTTGTATTCCGACAGCTGCTGGCTGATTGGATGCAGGCACAGCCTGGGCGTCAATTTTTAAACAGGCTCCTTTTACAAAAGTGAATTGAACAATTGACTTTTGTCAAATAGAGCGGGGCTGTCAATGCCATCCGCTGAGAACATTTTTGCCGCTTTCCGATGAACCTGCTGAAATTTGCTAAATATTTGGCCAGCTTTACAAAGACACTAGAAATCTAGAAAGAGCAGGAATGTTCTTAGTCTGAAAAAGAAAACTAATGCAGCCACATCTCAGGGCTGGCAAGCTTCAATACAAGCAGAAAATACCCCAGCTCAACTGCACAACTGGGAAATACTTGCCGAGATTCAGTGCTCGGGCCTGGGGACCTCCACTCCCCTGTTCAAACGTCCAAAGCAGAAATGAAGCTGGCAACTCGATGACTCCTTGGTATGGTCCTTTAATTTGCTACATCATATACACAGAATCAATGCCGACATGTTTTGGCTATTCTAGCCTTAGGGCTTGTTAACACTGGACTAAATGTCTAATGCTCGACCAGCGCACCTATAGCGTTTGTACGGCTTTAGTATGGGCGTCAATGAGCGTTAGTATGGGGTGGTTTACAAGAGTTAACAATGCTCTTTAAACGCCCTATGCTCAGTTTCGTAGCGTTTGAAGAGCGTTAGGGGGAGTTAAAACTGCTCCACAATGGAAGTGACTATTTTTAATGCGCCGCAACTGCAGCGAAAACGCCGAAAACGCTGCAGAGAGGCGTTACCATAGACTTGAATGGGAGGCGTTGAAAGGCTTCAAAGCCTCCTAAACTCGACATGCAATGTGATGCCAACGCTTAGTGTGAACAGCACTATGTGCGGTCTATTGTATCTTGTGCATAGGCGTTTGAGGGGCATTTATAAAGCCTCTCAAACGCCTGCTCTTAATGCCAGTGTGAATGGACCCTAACGCATGGCAAGCTTCAATATATTACATTTTTGTTTTAGAGTTTAGATATACTTCTGCTATATCCAAAAGGTACAATTTTCTGCAGAGTTGTATATTGGATGGCATATAGTACCTATACTGTCCAAAGGAATATTGGAATAATGCAGCCACAACCATAAGTGTGCCAAAGTGAAGCTTGCATATCACATACAGTACATGAAAAGCAAGTACAAATGAGAATCGCCAATGCTTTCCAGGTATGGTCCCTTTCTCAAAGCAAGCTGCAGAAATTTCTACATACACACACACACGCTGCATAAACAGATATATCACAGAGCAAAGAAATACATACGGTTTTTGCTGCAGACGTGCTGCATGGCCCATACAGCCCAGAGCTGTACACCGGGTGTGCTGAAACATGCCAGCAATGGGAAGAAAGGGTTAAATGACCTGCAATGAAAACAGGCGGTCAGTTTAATGTACTAAACCCTCAGACAGACTTAAAAACCAACTCCACCCAAAACTTTTATTCATTTTCTGGTGTTAACCAGTTTGCCAAATCTACTGTCTTTCTGTATCCTTGCAGCAGTTTGTGCCTCTACTGTCCACTTACAAAGCCATGGTGGCAGCGTTTCTCTCACAGCTGGATTCCCTACATATGTATAGTACTGTGCAAAAATTTTAGGCGGGTGTGAAAAATGCTTTAAATTAAGAATGCTTTCAGAAATGGCCGTGTTAATAGTTCATTTTTTATCAATAATAAAATGGAAAGTAAAATGAATACAGAAGAGAAATCCAAATCAATATTTGGTGTGACCACCCTTTGTCTTCAAAACATCATCAATTCTTCTAGGTACATTTGCACAGCTTTTGAAGACACTCGGAAGGTAGGTTGTTCCAAACATCTTGGAGAACTAACCAACCACAGCTCTTCTGTGGATGCATTGCCAGACAGATTCTATGATGTTAAGATCAGGGCTCTGTGGGGGCCAAACCATCACTTCCAGGACTCCTTGTTCTTCTTTACACTGAAGATAGTTCTATAATGACATTGGCGGTATGATTGCGGTTGTTATTCTGCTGAAGAATAAATTTGGGGCCAATCACATGATGCATAAATATCTGGCTGTATTTCTCAGCATTGAGGACACCATTGATTCTGACCAAATCTCCAACTCAGTTTGCAGAAATGCAGCCCCAAACTTGCCAGGAACCTCCACCATGCTTCACTGTTGCTGCAGACACTCATTATTGTACCAATGTACAGCGTTCGGCGAACAAACTGCCTCCTGCTACAGCCAAATATTTCAAATTTTGACTCATCAGTCAAGAGCACCTGCTGCTATTTTTCTGCACCCCAGTTCCTATATTCTCATGCATAGTTGAGTCGCTTAGCCTTGTTTTCATGTACAGTACTTTTCAGTATAGAGAATACTATACATCACCACTGAAGACCCTGAAAATTGGGTGGAGATGGCTTTTAAATTGTGAAAAAAAATCAAATAATTTAAAAAGCTTTCCAGTAAAGTTGTTTTGAAATGTTAAATCTGTTAATCTGAAAATTTCTTGCAGCTTCCCTTTAAAACTGGTAGTTCATATTATGAAATCGTAATCTCACTTCCACAATATTGTTACATTACAATGAAAGCACATACACGGCATAATTGCAAACGGGCTAGCTGCAACAAATTTATAAGTCGTATATCCAAAATGAAATTACTTGGACCAGAGGCGGCTCTAGGCTTTGTGAGGCCTTAGGCAAAACGTAGATATGAGGCCCCACTCACGCCCATAATGGGAAAATTAAAGTGATAAAAATTAACTGTATTAGGAGGGTACAGTATAGGGGGAGAATAAGTGGACAGTACAGGGGCAGGAGAGCACAGAACAGGGGGAGGGTAAAGTGGACAGTACAGGGGGCAGGAGGGTACAGTACAGGGGGGAGCAGGAGGGCACAGAATGAGGCGAGAGTAAGTGGGCACAGTACAGGGGGCAGGAGGATACAGTACAGAATGAGAGCGGAGTAAGACACGGGAGGACG
>BLSH010160854.1:39276-50788 GCA_018402905.1 Glandirana rugosa | reverse complement strand
AAGGAAAAACTGAAATATAGAAACGTCGTAAGAAGGTATGATCCAACCGGTTGCGGTCTTACACTCTACCAACGCATATCCATTCTCGGTTATGTAATGACGACAGGTTCAGTCTCCGCCGAGAAATTAATCCGTTTAATCCGCCAGCGGAATCCGGAGCGTGGATGTCCCCGGAGCGCCGGCGGATTAAACAGATTTCTAGGCGGACACTATTAGTAGTGTCTAGGGGACGGCAGTCGACTCGTGTCTGAGACAAATAACTATAGTCCCTTTGCGACGCTCACCCCTTCCTTGTCACACTACCTCGCTGCAGCTGTCCACTGACTGGCTGTGCGGGCTGCAGGGGGAGGGGTCAGCACTCACTGCTCGCTCTGATGAGCTCAGCTGAGTGTCTCTTTCTGGCTGTGATCGGAGCGCTACGTGAGCTTCGCTCCATCACACTGTTCCTTCCCCACTCGCAGCGTTTCCCTGATATCAATAAACAGAGTCTGTGCTCAGCTGACGGCAGGGGATCTGTGATGATTATCACAGGCGGATCTTTAGACAAATTAGGCGGCCGCGAGGCCCCTGTAGGTGCGAGGCCTAAGGCGACCGCCTAATTTGCCTAATTAAAGAGCCGCCTCTGACTTGGACAGCAGTAATGTATTGGCTCTTACCTATACGCAACCATCTCACATTCTGGCGTTGGCCAACCTAGTATGGAAGAATGCTGCAAAGATATAAAGTCAAAAAGGAAGTAACTAAGAAGCCTGAAGTTACACATTCTGAATCTGAAGAACAGACAAGGGCATGCACCACAGCAGAAATGAACATTTAGCTATAACAGCTATAATTGGCAAATCGAGGTATGATAGATATATAGGTGGCCACTGCTGACTTCCATTATAAAGCGACTCAGTCTTGAAAGCAGTATGGGGAGGGGGTTGCCATTACATGCCTCCTTCTGAAAATGCTAGAAGCCTGGCTGCTTCTGATTTCAGCATGTTTCTGTCACAGATACAGAACAAGGTGTGCCATAAAAAGTCTGACTTTTTTTTCTATGCTTGTTCCAGGATAAGTGACTCAGAACTGAATTCAAAAGTATGAGAAGGACAGAGAAGTAGCAATTTCAAAAGAAGAGTTTAGAATGGCTGCTTTTGCCCTGACTGGACAGTAAAAAGGAAAGCAGCAGACTGATGAGCTCATCTCTCCATCACCCTGCCCTTCTCTACAATCAGTATACTCCTGGCACTAAGGAAGCACTTTGTAGTGGCTTTACCCTAGTCTGAGCTCTGTTGTACAGGGCATGCAAAAGGCTGATAGCAAGTTAAATTCATGTACTTACATTTATTTTGTTAAATGCAAGTAATTATGAATACAGAGCTGCATTAATTTGTGTCTTTTAGATGTGTATAGAGTTACGCTTTTAATAAATGGGCCCATATTGCCCACTTTTTTATGAAAATGCTAATTTGCCTGGCTGTTATTGTTAGCCTTTAGTTTTAGCGCTTTGAGTCAATACCCTAAACATTTATGCAAATCAGAAGGAGTTATTACTCCACTTGATACATAATCGTTCCAGATCAGTGATTTAAAGCTGTTGTCTACCCTTTAGAGGGATTTTTACCTACATGTATGCCTATATCAAGGCTTACCTGTAGGTAAAATGAATATCTCCTAAACCTGTACGGTTTAGGAGATATTCCCCCTCCAAGCAGCTGCGGCGTCACTGCGCGTGCGCGGTGTATGTCCCGGCTCATGCGCCGTGATGTCCCGGCAAAGACCCGGCGCATACCTTTACGGAAAGACGGCTCCCGCGCGCAAGCTCCGCCGGAGCTGTGTACCCGGAAGCAAGTTCTGAGGGAAGATGTCCATTCCCTCAGAGGGGACCGAGCAGCCCGGTCGGATCTTCGTTGCAAGGCAAGGATTTCATAATAAGCTAGTATGCAGTGCAGGTTTTTTTTTTTTTTTCACAAGGTAGACAACCGCTTTAAAAGCAATAAAGTTCTCGTTCACACAGGGAGTTTTAATGTGTGCCCCATGTAAGTAGGGATGTCCCCATGCATCCCTGTTAATTGGGACACAGTGACTGCATAGCAGACAGCCAATGTTCCCAATGTGACATCCGTGCATGTCAGTACCTTAGGCGCGTTTGGGGCCTTTCACCTTCATGGATGTCACAATGAAAGTAGCGTTTGAACTTTGTCAAATAAAAATTCCAACCAAATCAAATTTCTGTGTGCAGTGTCCTTATTCACCCAGGTAAAAACACATAGAATGATGTGCTCCTCTCCACCATGCTCTTGTGCAAACACGCAGTCTGCACTCATCAGAACAAATTGATTCTTATTGTAAAACCAAAAAAGTCAAATTGCGCTTGCTGATGTATCCATACACCAACATATTAATCCCCAATGCTTGGGGATATCACTTTAATAGCCACTTCTGCCGATCTCACTAATGCGTTCAATGGCTCCGCTCAGAACATCAAACCTCATGGCTCAAAAGGAAAATGAGAAGCCTCCCATAGTACAGCTTTAAGGGAATATAAACACACATTACTATGCAACCAGGAAAGGTTGCTGGCTCATTCAGCGTGTGTTCCACAATGACCAGAAGTGACATACCAATGTCCCGGAAGCGATACTCCTAAGCATTGTGGACTTTTGGACAACAATCCAGGTTCCCTTCCATCTTTAATATATCGGTGTATGGACACATCAGCAAGTGCAATTTGACTCTTGTTTTACAATAAGAGTAAATTTGTTCTGATGAGTGCATAGTGTTTGCACAAAAGCACGGTGGAGAGGGTGAATAAAGAAACTACACGCAATAAAAAAAATTGATTTTGTTGGACTTATTAATTGACAAAGAGCAAGGGCTGTTTTTGGTTTATTATGTTTTTATTCTGACACTATAGGGTGTTTGAATAAAGCATCTGTACATGCCCATTAAGTATGGATTGAAAAGGCGTGGGTGTATTATTGTGTTTTACATTGGGTGCAGCGCCTGTGTCTCAATTAACAGCTGTGGAACTGCTGACATGGTAATGCACACCACACCAGTGGTAAAACACGACTCTCCAGAGATTAAAATGCCCCATGTGAACGAAACCTAAAAGGAAAAGATTATCCAGCCTGTTCCAGAGAAAATCATTAATGGAAGCCAGGTACTGTATCTTTCCCATTACAAATGCCCTCCTTAACTACACCTGTATTAACTAAGATGTCTGAGAAGAGAGCAGGTAGATCATTTTTGGGAAGACTGAAGGGCCAATTTGAAATGAAGAGGAGATAATGCTATCCGCTATACACCACAAAGTTACTCCCTACCATGGCCTGCAATTTAGGATCCATTCACAAAATGCTGCAGAGAAAACTTTGCAATTGAGAGCAGAGGCCAGGCCACATGATCACTTTAGTATAGATAAGGACAATCCGCAACTCCATACATGCTCTTAATCAGTCCAGATTTATTATATCTCCACAAGATACACGGTAGATGTTAATGCATTTCAGCCATCATGGCCTTGCTCACAACATTAAAAAAGTGCCTTTTATTTATTTTTAATTTTTTTTAAAGCAACAGTAAAGCTGCGGTAGGACCATGCTGCGGCTTTATAAAACAGAGCCAGAATACTTCTTGGCCCACTGTGAAGTAAGGCATAGAGGTAAAGTGATAAATCATGTGTGATAACAGAGCTCAGGTCTCTATTTTACTCACCAGCTGCTCTAGAAGTGTTTCCCTCAAACCCGTGCTGAGGGTCCAGGTTTCTTCTCCCCGGGATACTAGATGTGCAATGATTCCTGCTGCAAAATAACTGACCTCCACCTCTACACTGTGCAGGAGCTTGCTGATTTGATCAATGAAGTCCTTCCACATAAGCTCCGAGTGCAGCTCCTTCACCTCCGCTATGTTGTTCTAGAAGGTACATGGAAGATTTGTAAGTGGAAAAAAAAAAAAAAGAAAGAACGAACACACACACCAAACCCTGGTTTAAAGAAAAAAAAAAAAGTCTAGATTCTAAAAGCAGAGTTGTTATAAAATCTAAACCTAAAAAAGGAAAAGTTCACCTTTTGCCAAAAAATAATTGCACATTTTTGCAGGTAAAAAAAAAAAATGTGCATTTTTTTTTTTTTTTTTTAGTGTAGGAGCCTGTAAAGCATTGCTCCAGCAATCAGCAGATCACTGATGCCATGCAGCTCTCCTGCAGACCTCTCAGTGTATTTGCTTGACCGTACCTTGTACGAGCAAGCCTATACACGCTGACAGGAAGAATCAATGAACTACCACAGCCCCGTAGTAGTTCATTGAGAACTACAAACCGACAGCCGCTTAGGCTGTTGGGACTTGTAGTTTTCCATTCACAGAACACTGTGAATGAGTGACGCAGGCACGCAGCGTTTTTCTTAAAATTGTGACATCTAGCGCTCGGGGGAGAAGATCTTCCGCTAGCTGTCATAGAGGGGGAGCGGGGGCCGGTCCTTTGATAACATTTTACAGAGACTGTGTACAGGCAATATATATATATGCATGCATAAATTTCTTTTTAGCAACCTCACTTTCTGTCCTTGAGAAGTCAGAGGAAGTCTCTCCAAATCTCTTTTAACAGTTGTCACCATTTGAAGATTTTTGTATTTCCCATCACGTTCTGACAATAGTGACCAAGACAACAGATAAACCTCCCTAAGAGGTCTCAACACATCCCCACTAAAGGTTTTACATATAAACTTTAACAGCACTGGAAGTCAACAGAGTCATGTGGTGTCTGCTCGTTTACAGGTTTTGTTGCTTTAATAATCTCTTCAAAAGATTACAGAATATACGATAAGTATTTCTTCATTGCCCCAGGCCTTAAATGTATTAGCTTGAAATCAGTGGGAACACAAACATTGCAAACAAGCAGTGTTCTAACATGATTACCATGAGTGCCAGCACCCATCCAAAGAGCGACTCCCTAGACTGGTATAAACACGGCACAAATGACCAAGGGGCAAAAGCTCAGAACGCTGCCAAGACACAAAAACATGAAGCCATTGTTTATTTCTTACCAGCAAACCCAGAACTTTCTGCTGGATGGACGACTCCGAGGGAAAAGTCTTAAGAAGAGAGAAAAGAAAAAAAAGGGAGACGTTAATTATAACTGTTGAGTGTAAACTTTGCAAACGCAAACAATTCACTTATTTTGTTTGTTCCCTTTGGGTCTGTTAAATATATCAATGAAAGTGTTTTGTTATGTTTGTTCAATAAATGTCACATATCACCTTTTGATCCTGCCAGAAATCATGTAACCTGATAACTGTGCAGCACAGGCAGAGGGCAAAGAAAGTTATCATTTAGTACTGTTACAAGAATTATTCTCTTTGGATTATAGAACACCTTCCCCCCTTGTTATGGAGATAACGTAAGGAGAGGTGTTCTGTGGTCCTAAATCACTTCATGTCCTAGGGCGATAACACCGCTCTTCCATAGAGACAATACAAGGAGCAAGCGTAGTCACTGCAGGATTGCTGGGTGAAAATAAATGGCTAAAGAGCTTGAGAAACGAAAACTAGTGCAGCTACCACATCTATGGATTGATAATTTTTATAAAAGCAAACAAAATAATCACGCAAAAGGTAATACAAAATAGTGAGAACCAGAAGCACACAAAGAGGTACCGGGCATACCATAAAGATAATTAATGTAAACACATGACACGCTCATTAAACAAGTGTAATATTCAAACATAAATAAAATGAAATTAAATAAATAGCATTACATAAAGTCCAAATATTAGACAAATGCCCACGCAAGAGTGAAAGGTTTTTATCCACCAACGTGAGAATCCTCTTTTACAAAGAAAAGTGCATCCACCAAAGCACATTGGGGGCACTGGTCATGGGGGAGGAGTTGGGAGCGTCAACGGGGAACCTGAGAAGAAGAGTATTGGGGCTCCACTGTGCAAAACCATTACACAGTCATTGACTGGAGCAACTCAGACAGAGTATATGCGACCAATGGTTTAGATGCCACTAAGGTTGCGGGTATCAGACAGAGAATCTGCAGGAGAGGGCGCACAAACACGTAAACAGCTGGGCGATTTAGGCCATAAAAAGTTTTGACGGAGCTAAAAAAAGACTAAGGATGGAATAGGAGTGTTAAGGAGAAGAGCGCAACATGACTTCAGGCTGCAGATGTTGGCACCGTTAGTAGGTATGCTGCAAACAGCTCCGGAGCGATTAATAGAAAGTTACATAGTTGGTAAGGTTGGAAAAAGACACAAGTCCATCCAGTCCAACCTGTGTGTGCTTATATGTCAATAGTACATTGTATACCCCTGAATATTGTGGCCGTTAACCACTTCAATACCAGGCACTTAGAACACTTTCCCGCCCAGACCAATTTTCAGCTTTCAGTGCTGTTGCAATTTGAATGAGAATTGCGCGGTTGTGCGACGCTGTAGCCAAACAAAATCTTTTTTGTTCCCACAAATAGAGCTTTCTTTTGGTGGTATTTGATCACCCCTGCGGTTATTTTATGCACTATAAATAAAAAAAGACCAAAATTAAAAAACAAAAAAAAAAACATTTTTCTTTGTTTCTGTCACAAAACTCTTTATAAGTACATTTTCTCCTTCATTGACGGGCACTGATGTGGCTACACTGATGGGCACTGATGAGGCTAGACTGGCGGGCATTGAGGAGGCAGTACAGATTGGCACTGATGAGGTGGCAGTGATAAGTTTGCACTGATGATGGGGCACATATATGCAGCACTGATAGGCGGCACTGATAAGCAACACTGACGGGCACTGATGGACACTCATAGGCGGTACTGATGGGCACTGATAGGTGGCACTGATAGGTGGCACTGCTGCATATAGCACTGTTAGGAATGGCACTGGCAGGCATCATATATGGGCACAGTGCCATCCCTACAGCGCACTGTATTGCCCTTACCTGGTGGTCTAGTGGGGGCTACCTGGTGGTCCTGGGCGGCCTCCATGTTGTCTCCCTGGTGGTCCTGGGCAGCCTCCTCATGGTGTCCGGGGGGGTAGGCTCCCTGGTGGTCCTGGTCGGCAAGATCCTGAGGGGGGCTGCGCTGATAAACGTTCAGCACAGCCTCCCCATCAGTAGAGCAGCCGATCGGCTCTCCACTGCTCAGGTCTGCAGACCTGAGCAAAGGAAAAGCCAATAAACGGCTCTTCCCATTTACACTGTGATCAGCCGTGATTGGTCACGGCTGATCACATGGTAAAAAGCTTCTGAAGGAAGCCTTTTACCTCGGTCGGTAATGCGGTGGGTCAGACTGACCCACGGCACCACCGATCGAGGCACGCGATCGCGGATTATCCTGAGGACGTCAATAGACGTCCAGTCAGGATAATGAACCCCCTTGTCCGGCCATCATATGTCAATAGGCCGGGCGGGAAGTGGTTAAGATGCTCATCTAATCATTTTTTTTAAATTATCGATGCTCTCCGCTGAAACCACTGCTTGTGGAAGAGAATTCCACATCCTTATCGCTCTTACAGCAAAGAAAACTCTGCGCAATTTAAGGTTAAATAATTTTTCTTCTAATTTTAGTGAATGGCCACATGTCTTTTTAAATTCCCTTTCACGGAAAAGCTTTTTTCCCTATAGTGGGGTCACCAGTACGGTATTTGTATATTTAAATCATATCCCCTTCTCAAGCGGCTTTTCTACAAAGAGAACAAGTTCAATGATTGTAGTCTTCCTCCATAGCGGAGATCCTCCAGTCCCTTTATTAATTTTTTTGCCCTTCTCTGGACCCTCTCCAGTTCCAGCATATGCCTCCTGAGGACTGGTGCCCCGAATTGGACGGCATACTCAAGATGTGGCTGGACCAGAGTCTTGTAGAGTGGGAGGATTATCGTTTTATCTCTGGAGTTAATCCCCCTTTTAATGCATGCCAATATTCTGTTGGCTTTGTGGGCAGCAGCTTGGCATTGCATGTCATTGCTGAGCCTGTCCTCTACTAGAACCCCCAGGTCCTTTTCCATCCTAGATTCCCCCAGAGGTTCTCCTCTTAGCGAGTAAACTACATTAATATTTTTGGCACCCAAATGAGTTGGGGGCACCAGGTACAGCAAATCTGTTGCACGCTTGCCCAATCCTGTGTCCAGAATTAGACAGATTGTGACCATGTAGCGGTAAGGCAACATATTGGCCCATGGTAAGTGCCAAGGTCTCAGCTACTCATTAATACCAGACTGTTGGTTGCAGGCGAGGATGGCTGAAGATGACCAAAGTCACTATAGGCAGGAACGGAACAGAGTTCCACGTAGATCTTACAAGTAGGAGAAGTTAGAAGATGCTTCCCTGACTGTACAGCAGGAAAGAGCACAGACTGTGCATGTAACATTCCACCCAGAAGGTGACATCAGCGCTCAGGCGCACAGTGTTACCTCCTTCCACAGGAGAGAAAAATACACAAAGCAACAACAGGTAACTAACTGTCAAAATCAATTTGAAAAAAAATAAATAAATAAAATACATATTTTATTTATACTTTTCGTGTAAAAATAATTTTAAGCATGCAAACTTAGTCATATTGCCAAGTTACCAAACAAGTTCTCGCAATGACGATTGGCCTGGACATGTAGGAATCAATGTAGGGTTCATTTTGCTTCTATACCTCTTGCAGGTATGTTAAAGAGTAACATTTTTTACCTCTAGGACCTTCATGAAGAGCTCCAGGCCCTGGTTCTCTATAAAGTGGCGACATGTGGTTGGAGATTCATCTGTCAAGTTCCACAAGGCACTCAGGGTGAACTTTAAAGTTGTGTCCACCAGGCTCTGGCTGGTCTTCTGTCGCACGATTTGCAAAAGTTGCTAAATGCAAAAGAGCACAAAAATGTTTGTGAACAATCAAAAAAACAAAGGTAATCACATACAAACTGTTAGGAGGGAACACCTCTATATAGTGAAATACATACCCTTACGATGAATAGCTCTGCTCCTAGCTGAGCTGTCTGTTCTGTTGAAAGCTGCCAAAGAAGCACATTGAATTCTAAGCACATAAACGAAAAACCTTATTCATTTTAAGTAAAAAAAAATTAAAGTGATTGTAGTCTTTTTTTTTTTATATAAAATAACAAACATGTTATACTTTCCTGCTCTGTGCAGTGGTTTTGCACAGAGTAGCGCAGATCCTCCTCTTCTCTTCTCAGTGAACTCTGCCAGCTCAGCGGGAGATCGCTCCTTTGATCCCCGCTGAGCCGGCGGATGACAGGTCAGGGACGGACCTGTCAGAGCTCCGCTGTGCTCTATGGGCAGATCTGGACGGAAGGCGACCGTAAATCGCCAAACGTCTGTTTTGAGCGGAGCTTACCGGATCTGATGGCAGATTGGTATCAGCGGATACATCTCCGCTGACATCCGCCTGCCCATAAAAGTGAATGGGTGGCCTGCTCGGATCCGCTTGAAAAACATTCAGGCGGATCCGAGCAGGCCAATCGTCTGAAAGGGGCCTTAAAGAAATCTCTTAAAAAAATAAAAATAAAAAAGATAAAATCACACTTATATGCAACTTATTGTGCAAAGAATGTACCCAATATGAATAAAGTGCAAGTGCAAATTAATAGTGCAAACATATATCATGAAAGTGCTTATATGATAATGTAAACAATATTTTTACAGATGGCTGACATCTCAAAAATGACAACTAAATAAAAAAAATAAAGAAATATTTTCACAAAGTTCTATTAAAAATTATAATGTGAAGTTCCAAGAAAATGTGAAAATACAAAAAAAGGTCTTCAATCTCCAGATTATCAAGTGCTATGGGTATGTGGTCCGTATCCCATCTCATAAAACACAGTGGTCAATGTGGAAGAGAAAAACAGAAGGAAAGAGGCTTCCATAGTGTAAAACCGTCTCCTAGACTATTTATTAAAACGATAAAAGGTTCTACTCACATATTAAGAGTGTCAGCCCAGCACTAGGGAAACACGCTCAGCTTTGTTTGACGTTTATCTCTGGGTTTTTCATAGACCACAAGTCTGAATTGGCACATGCAATGGCATCAGCATCCTTGCTCTGTCCTACGTATGTTTCGTCATGTGACGTCTTCAAGGAGCAGCTCTCCTGAGCCTCCTTCCCTGTTTTCTCTTCCACATTGACCACGGAGTTTTATGAGATGGGATACGGACCACATACCCATAAGGTAATTGAGCTACAGTTGGTGCCGTTTAGGAGACAATTTTCGGCATGTCTGCTGGTTTATAATCTTACCAGCGTAACGATCTGGTGAGTTTAATTTTAGTACATGGGGTGAAGGATTCCCATTGCGGTGGAGCACTTGATAATTGAAGACTTTGTATTTTCACTTTTTTGGAACTTCACATTATCATTTTTAATAGAACTTTGTAAAATATTTGAAAATATTTCTTTATTTTTTTATTTCGTTGTCATTTTAGAGATTTCAGCCATTTGTAAAAATACTGTATGCATTATCATATATGCTGATATAAAAAAATGATATATTTTTGCACTATTGATTTGCACTGATTTTGCACTTGCACTTTATTCATATTGGGTACATTTTTTGCACAATAAGTTTCATATAAGTAAGATTTTTTACAGAGATTTCTCTGAAGGCTCCCAAACATTATACCTGCCCAGGGAAGTGGAATGCACATAAAGAAATTAGGCGTACACTGTCCCCAGAGACTGCAAGGGTGTTTTTTTTTAAGTTTCTATGTTTTTATGGCTATTAGCCTTTCTGTAAGCTGAATAAAAAGTTTTTAAGATTTAACACATGTAAGATCTTCTTTTAACAAGCACCATACCTGCAAAAGAATGATTCCAGGAGGTGTGTACACAGTGCAAGGACCGGAACGAAGGTAGGTCACCCACACCGCGCATAAGGTCCAAGTCTCCTAACAAATGACCCAAAAGCCTGCAAGACTCCTTCTGTCGTACAGCACAGGAGTCCAACCTATCTGGTGAGTGCGGGCTGATGGCATGTGGATCACAAAAGTCACAGTTTGAAGAAGCACATAGAGCACTTTATTGGGACTATATATTTTTATCACATTTAGTTGATTACAATATTTTTTTCTAAATAATCGTTATTTGTGCACAAATTGTTTGTTTTTTAACCACTTGACCACTGGGCACTTAAACCCCCTTAACAACCAGACCAATTTTCAGCTTTCAGCGCTCTCACACTTTGAATGACAATTACTCAGTCATGCAACACTGCACCCATATGAAATTTGCGTCCTTTTTTTCACACAAATAGAGCTTTCTTTTGGTGGTATTTAATCATCTCTGGGTTTTTTATTTTTTGCGCTATAATTAAAAAAAGACCGAAAATTTTGTAAAAAAATTAATTTTTCTTCGTTTCTGTTATAAAATTTTGCAAATTAGTAATTTTTCTTCATAAATTTTGAACAAAATTTATACTGCTACCTATCTTTGGTAAAAAAAAAAAAAAATTAGTGTATATTATTTGGTCTTTGTGAAAGTTATAGAGTCTGCAAGCTATGGTGCCAATCACTGAAACGCGACTTTCGACTTTTAAC
>BLSH010160854.1:14631-37553 GCA_018402905.1 Glandirana rugosa | reverse complement strand
GACTACATTTGTGCCACCAAAGGGAAAGACAGTCCATCGTACTGTCACTAGATGACTAGGGACAGTAGTCCTAGTCAATCTAAACAGTACGGGGACGGTCGGGTCGAGGGTGTGTCACTCCTTTGTGTCAATTGGGGAAGTGACGGTCACTCTAAATATGTCCTTAGTCACCGATAAGAACAACTTTCTCAAATGTCGCGAGGAGGTGGGGTGTCAACTATGATGTGCAAGGAGGAATAAAAAAATTACACGATTTATTACTACGATATAAATAATAATCGCGCGGGAACCGCGATTCTGGGAGGACGTCAATAGACGTCCTCCCAGAATTAAGCAACCGCTCTGTAGACGTCATTTGTCTATAGAGCGGTTGTTAAGCGGTTAATTTTTCACTGCATTTTCAATTTTTTTTTTCATTTATCACTGTAAGCAATCTTTGCACACCATAAATTATCCTTTGTAATTGTTTACATAGTGGCACTTCCACCTTTACTGAGTGGAATAATAATAAATATAGCATCATTATTTAGCACATTAAAAAAATAAGGAGGAACGTGTAGTATCAACTGTGGGGTGGAGGAGCGCTGTAAACTCTTTCAACAAGAATAGCCACTGATTCCTGTATAAATCTCACTGGCAGTGAAGGGGTTAACTGTGTTTCCTCACTGTGTGGGAGCTGGGCTGGCAGGGGCATGACAAATCTAACTGATCCTGATGACAGGGATCAGTAGATCACTGTCATGCTACCTGACAGAAAGGGAAACCACCGTGTTTACATCAGTAGTTCCCCGTTCTTCCTCTGTAGTAGGCGATCGCGGGTCGGCAACGGACTTAGACTCCGCCCGACGAGCAGCCACAATCAGGGAGCGTGCGGCGGACACGTGCGCCCGCCAGCTGTGCAAATCGCCATTTACATATGGCGATTCGCGCTACGCTGCCACTCTGCAGCAGTATATGTACGCAAGCCAGTCTGCAATTGGTTAAATAATCTTTATTGTAAAATCATACAGCTCCAGTGTTCTAGCCTGTTAAAACATTCCTCACCCAGACACTTAAACAGGAATGCGAAATGCAAAAGCATAAGGCACATACAATTTATTCAATGTGCATCATGGTATCTGGTTATATACAGAATTACAAAAGAAAAAAAAAGCCCAAGACACAATCGACAAACCTTTGCAGCGAGAATCGAGATAATGGCTACTGCCATCCTTTGCATGTTTTGGTCTTCATGATTACACAACCATTGCATTACAAGCTTTGCTGCATCAAATCTGAAAGAAAAAATGTACAACTTGACACAAGGCTCCATTGTCCTTTAACAACTATCAGAAAGAGAAGCCCGTCATTGCTGCCATTGAAACTTAGATGACTTTTCTCTAACTACTTAGACACACAAACATTAAAAAGTAATTCCATTTTTGTTGAGAAAAAAAACATTTCCCTCTGGGTGATCTATGTACATTGCAGGGATTTTAACAAACTTTGTTGAAGATTCCTACCTTTTGTTATTCTGAAGAAATCACTTTTTGTCTGTGTCCATGTGCAAAATGAATGTGAACAGAAGTGATTTTATAATTATCAAAAATAGATAAACAGCGGGTAAAACTAAGTACTGAACAGGTCACAATTTTTCTAGGTAAATATATTTCTAAAGGTGCTATTGACATGAAATTGTCACCAGATGGTCAGTAACAACCCATGCAATCCATACAAAGAAACCAAAACAAATAAAAAATAAAAGTGCAGAAGTTAAGTTATGTGTAATACAATGGAATGACACAGGGAAAAAAGTATTGAACACATGAAGAAAGGGAGGTTCAAAAAGGCATGGAAAGCCAAGATACCAGCTGAAATCTATCAGCAATTAGAAAACAATCCTGCCCCTTGTCAGTGCAAATTAATATCAGCTGGTTCAGTCTAAACTGAGGTCCTATAAAAAGGTGTCTCATTACCAAGGTGTCACACAAGAAACGTCTCACGATGTGTAAAAGCAAAGAGCTCTTGCAAGACCTTTGCAACCTTATTGTTGCAAAACATACTGATGGCATTGCTTACAGAAGGATTTTCTAAACTTCAGAATGTTCCAGGGAGCACTGTTGGGGTCATAATCTGGAAGTGAAAAGAACATAAATTTCACCATAAACCGGCCATAACCAGGTGCTCCTCACAATATTTTGACAGAGGAGTGAAAATAATTAGCAGAAGAGTAGTCCAAGAGCCAAGGACCACTTGTGGAGAGCTTCAGAAAGACCTAGAATTAGCAGGTACAATTGTTTCAAAGAAAACAGTTAGTAATGCACTCGACCGCCATGGTCTGTATGTCTTGTGCTCACCATACAAGACTCCATTGCTGAAGAAAAAGCATGTTGAACCTCGTTTAAAATTTACTGCATATTTAGAGAAGCCTGTGAAATACTGGGAGAATATAGTCTGGTCAGATGAGAGCAAAATTGAACTCTTTGGATGCCATAATACACACTATGTTTGGAGGTCAAATGGCACTGCACATTACCCCAAAAACACCCCCATACCAACTGTAAAGTTTGGAGGAGGGGACATCATGGCATGGGGCTGTTTTTCAGCATATGGTACTGGCAAATTTCATATCATTGAAGGAAAGAAGAATGGAAAAATGTACCAAGACATTCTTCATACAAATCTGCTGCCATCAAACACAAAGCCAAGGAAACTCTAAATTGGCTGCTAAGAAAATAAAGCTGCTGGAATGGCCCAGCCAATCACCCGACTTGAATCCAATAGAAACTCTATGGAAAGAGCTAAAAGGTCAGAGTTCATAGAAGAGGCCCACGGAACCTTCAAGATTTGAAGACGGTTTGTGTGGAAGAATGGACCAAAATCACACCGGAGAAATGCATCAATACTTTTCCCCTGTGTCATTCCATTGTATTACACATAACTTAATTTCTGAACGTATATGTTTTGGTTTCTTTGCATGTATAGATTGCATGGGTTCTTCCCGACATTTGGTGAAAATTTCATGTCAATAGCAACTTTAGAAATATATTTACCTAGAAAAATGGTGACGTGCTCAATACTTATTTTATCTGCTGTGTGTATACAGTATATAACTTATTCCATAATACAACTTAAAACATGCCATTTGACATGATTAATATATACAAGAAGAAGTTTAAAAAAAAAAAAAATGTTGTTCTCAAAGAGGTCATCCTTTAACCATCAACTTGTCCATAAATCATATGATGGAGTGAGAATACGCTTGATGTGTCATGGTCAACGAGTTTTGTGGGATCACAGCTTCTTCAGGACCTCTGAGGCCTTTAATATCTCCACATAAGTATTATGCAAAATTTAATATACACAGAGACAAAGGTGAGAAAAAGAAAAATATTTATTCTTCAAAATTATGTTATTTAGGTATTTTTCAATATTATGCCCCCCCCCCCCCCCCTTGCCTCCATAGGAGGATAGATTCTATTTGATGCATGTACATGAAATTTTGTGATATGTATATTTTGCATTTTTGTTTATTTTCAGTTAATTTTGCATCTTACTTGTGTGGCGATATTAGAGGACTCAAAGGGTCCTGAAGAAGCTGGGGATCCCTCGAAACATGTTGACCACGACACATCAGCTGCATTCACATTTCATCATTGTGTGATTTATGGACAGATTGATGGTTAACCACTTAAGGACCGAGCCTGTTTTTTACACTTGCTGATTACAAGTTAAAATAATTTTTTTTTGCTAGAAAATTACTTCGAACCCCCAAACATTACATTTTTTCAGATACTCTAGAGAATAAAATGGCGTTCGTTGCAATACTTTAGGTCACACCGTAATTGCCCAGCGGTCTTATAAATGCAAAAAAACAGTAAAGTTAGCCCAATTTTTTGTATTGTGAAAGATAATGTTATGCCGAGTAAATTGATACCCAACATGTTATGCTTCAAAATTGCGCCCGCTCATGGAATGGTGACAAACTTTGACACTTAAAAATCTCCATAGGCGGTTACTGAGGAGGTCTAGTGCTGAAATTGAATTATTGCTCTCACTCTAATGATTGTGGCGATACCTCCCATGTGTGGTTCGAAAACAGCTTACATATGCGGGCACGACTGACTTATGCATTCGCATTTGTGCGCGAGCACAGAAGGAAGGGCGATTTAAATTTTTTTGTTTCTTATTTAATTTACTTTTCATTTTTACACTGTCCCTTTAAAAAAAAAGTATGGATCACTATTATTCCTATTACAAGCAATGTAAACAACCCTTGTAATAGAAAAAAAGCATGACAGGTCTTCTTTAATGTGAGATCTGGGGTCAAAAAGACCTCAGATCTCACATTTACACTTAAACGCAATAAAAAAAAAATAAATAAAAGGTCTTTTTTTCCAATAAAAAAAAAGTCCCTTTAAGACCGTTGGGCGTTAGTGACGTTTGACGTTGCTTCCGACATCCAATGGTATGGAGCTGAGTGGGGCCATCTTCCCCTCACTTGACTTCCTGCCTCTCAGGGGACAGCATCGGACTGTCTCTGCCGCCACCAACGGCTCTCACGTGGGAATCCTCCGCGGAGACCACTTTTATCAGAAAGCAGACCGCCCGCCGTTAAAGAAAATACCGGAGTAGCTGCCATAAACCCGGTACCTAAGGTCAAAATACCAACGTATAACGATGGCAGGCAGTCCGGAAATGGTTTAAGGATAACCTTCATGATAAAAATATGTTGATTTTTTAAGAAATCCTTCTTGTATGTATTAATCATGTCAAAAGAAACGGTTGTGGAATAAATTATTTACACATTTTAATTCTTGTTTGTTGACCATGTGAGACACATATATAGTCCCATTCAACTGGGTTCTGTAAGTGGTTATTGTTAAGGGATGATGCCTCCCATGTCGTTCTAATCAGTGGTAGTAAACTCTCCACCCACCTTTAAATGTATACTTCATAATTATCAATCAGCTGTTGCAGTTGCAAGGTTCTAATGAGGAGAGCGGCAGAGTCTGAATCCCTTTAGATGTGATTTTCCTTTGGGAGTAGCTTACCAAAAATTAGATTTTTGTTTTATTGCAGGGGATACCCAAAATCCGACTTGAATCCTAGTAAACACTTCTGGGAAAATCAGTGAGCCAATCACACAAGCAATAAATTAGATTTCTGGGGGGCGTTCTGTAAACCAACTGTGTAAAGAATGCCTCTAGGTTGGTATATTGCATTTTACAGAAAATTACAGAGCTACAGTTTGGAAAAGGAAAGGTAGTTTTTAAGAACATTCAACTATAATATGACTTGTGTCGCAATTGTATATTCTATATATTTTTTTATTTGCTATTACCCTTTAAATATACGATAAAGAATCCCCAGAGCACAATGACTTACACAGGGAGCAAAGCTGCCTGCTTTGAAGCGTTGTCTGAAAATAACTTTGAACAGAGGTATCTGATGAGGTACTGGGACGTGTCAGTCGGTACAGAGTCCTAGGTATGCCTGTCAGTTCATTATTTTTTATTATATTTGTCACTGCTTGTTTTGCACTTTTATCACTACCCAGAGCAGATTTTTAGCTGGCATATAGTACAGAGTCCTGTTCTAACCACAAAGACAAGAAAATGATGAAATACCTGTTAAATGGGACATCTTGCAAGATTCTATCACTGCAAAGGGACAGCAAACAGTTTTTCTGCAACTGAAATACAAAGGGTAGTCATGTGACCATCACCATTTTAAAGTGTTACTAAACCCAGTAATATGAAAATAGTTCCTCTGACCCCCACAGTGCCCACAGACTTAGAAATCTTCTTTTCACATTAAAATACTGCCACTATATACCTTTTTGCTGGTCTGTATACCATGGTCACATAATAAACTGCACAGTTTGTCCATAGCTGTGTGTTCAGGTAGGAGGAGACCCTAAGCCTGTATACACGCCCACATGTTCGATCTCAGTATCATGTGACCTGAATAGTGCAACTGAAACAGGAAATGTACTCTCCAGCAATAGATACTAAACTGAGCATGTGCAGGGTGGCTATCCTCACTGTATTATATGGCCTTGCCAAGATACACAGTGCAGGAGGGAAGGATCTGTCCATGTAGGATCGTAGAGCCTTTTACACAATGCAGAGGATTAACTTCTTAAGTTCCACAGTGAGTATAACAAGCATGCTATGCTGCATTTACAGACAGATTTTACTGTTATGGGTCTAGTAACACTTTAAGCTGTCAAGGCTATGCAAAAGCTAACCATTTGTTCACAAACTGCTCCCATGTTTAGAGTCTGCAGATTTAAAAGCTTGCTGCTGTACTATTAGCAGATACCAGGGATAGTGTAAACGTGCCTAGAGATATAACAGTTGCCCAAACCAGCCAGTTATGGCAATATTGAGAAAGAGTCCTATGTCTGAACAACCTATGTGACCTCTCCAGATATATCTATCTATATATTCTTTTATATATACACACACATCATTTGTTGGTAATGTGAGGGTCAATACACAAGCATACATTGGCAGTTACATTTGTTCATTATATATTGCAGGCTGTGCTTCCTGCTCGTTAGTGCTGCACAATAATTCTTCTTAAGGCCTCATACACACGGGCGTCTGCAAAAAAAAATAAGCAAAACGCCGGGCCTGACGTCAGGGTAAATCGCCATTTTTCTCGGCGTTTTGCATTGACGTCAATGCACGTTTTTTCACGCTACCTTTCAGCTGCATTTTCTGCCTGACGAGGCTTAACGCTGTGTATTCAACGTTAAGCAACGTTATTGAGCGTTTTGCCGGCTCGGCGCCAAAAACGCCATGACGCTGCAGCTTCAGAACGCGCTGGCCGTGGGTTCTAGCTACAGCTCACTAACGCAGACGCCCTCTACTGCTCAAAAACTTCAGCGTTTTTAGAGGGCCATTAAAAACATGGAGAGCTGCAGAAAACGCCTAAAAACGTGGCATTACAAAACGCCCGTGTGTATGAGGCCTTACTGTTCTACCTCTCTCTGCAAAGTGATCAGTCTGCTCAGATTAAAAGGAAACACTGTGTGTGATTTATCTTGTAAAATTCACATTACAAAATTACAAACAAATGCTAAAACAACTTCAATGTCAGCAGATGAGATAAATGCCCCATAGTTGCTAAAATAAAAAAATTGATAAGCAGGTGCAATGGCCAAGAGATATAGAACTAGTGCAGAGATACGGTGGTGTGTTGTCTGTTCAAGCCACGGATGCCAAGTCAGGGGTTCTGGGTAGATATGTGTGTGTCACATGTATAAATGGGCTCTCTTTTCCAAGTTTTACTTTTAGACAAGGAAGAAATTTCAATCACATTCAATCTAACTACTGGCAGACATAAAAAAAAAAAAGACAATAATAAATAAAAAAGAAAAAAAGAGAGAAGCCTAGGGCTACACAATAACTAGGTGGTTGGCACTTCTGCCTAGCAGCACTAGGGTCGTCGGTTTGAATCCCAACCATGGCACTACCAGCACAGAGTTTGCATGTGCTCCCTGTGTCTGCGTGGGTTTCCTCCAAGCACAACAGTTTCTTCCCACATTCCGAAGACATGCTGGTAGGCAAATTGGCCCTAATACTGCATTGATTTACTATAACTGGAGAGTGCAAAATCTGGTGCAGCTCTGCATAGAAACCAATCAGCTTCCAAGTTTTCTTGTCCAAGCTTATTTGAACAAGCTGAAGTTAGAAGCTGATTGGCTACCATGGACAGCTACACCAGATTTTGCACTCTCCAGTTTTAGTAAATCAACCTCAGTGTGTATGGTGTATGTATGAATGTGAATTAGGGACCTTGGATTGTAAGCTTCTTGAGGACAGGGACTGATGTGAATGTACAATATACATGTAATGCTCTGTGTAAATTGCTGGCGCTATATAAAGTACCGGCAATAAATAATAAAAAATAAATAAGATCAATTTGATTTTATATACCAGAAAAAAAAAAACACAACTTGCTTATAATTTGCAGTGCATACTATGTTCCTCCTAGAATATGCTCAGCCCTGTGAAGGATGTAGGTGTACAGAACCTACCTGCTGGTGATTTGGAAAATGCTTCATGGCTTCTAAAAGTAAGTGGGTCACATCTGCCAGGAGTTTTACAGGCATCCCTGCTGCCAGGTCCTGCTTGGTCAGGTTGAAAACACAGGCACTGGCCGCTAGTTGTACAGGAAGGTTTGTTGGGTGATTTCTCATGCCTACCACAACTAACTGGAAAAAACAAAGATAAATGCTATTGTAATTATATATACATACATATATACACACACGCATATACACACACGCACACACACACACACACACACACACACACAAAAAAACTGCTGATTTGTCCAAGGTGTCAGGAGCCATTCATTACCTTCAGCATCTCTGGGTTGGCTTTATCCATGACGTGCGTCAGACTGAACAGGTGAAACAGAGCCTCCCGCACAAAGAAGGAGCGCTCACTGTAGCGCCGCAACGCCTCGGCAATCTGTGTTTGATTTGCTTCTCCAGACACCTTTAAATAAAAAACATACAAAAAAAAATAAATAAATCAAACAGAAAATACAAAAAAAAAAAAAAAAAAAAAAAAAAAAAAAAAAAAAAAAAAAAAAAAAAAAAAAAAAAAAAAAAAAAAAACACAAAAACAAACTGGATCCATCACAGTAAGGCAGGAGTCACATTATATGTGTCTGCATTTTTCAGCATATTTTGTTGCAGTGGATGGGTGTGCTATTTCAGTCACTAGGCCTTTTTTTTTTTTTTTTTTAATGAGGACCAGAAGGATTTACCTCCTTAATGATCAGGCCATTTTTTGCGATACGGCACTGCGTCGCTTTAACTGAAAATTTCACGGTTGTGCGACGTTGTACCCAAACAAAATTTATGTCCTTTTTTTTCCCCTCAAATAGAGCTTTCTTTTGGTGATATTTGATCACCTCTGCGGTTTTTATTTTTTGAGCTATAAACAAAAAAAAGAGCGACAATTTTGAAAAAAAAAATGGGCAATCACACACGGGAGTAAGCTTAACTACTTTGAGCCCGCAGGCAGTCATATGACATCCTGGACTTTGAGCACCGATATCTGAATGGTGCCTTCAGCGATTCTCTGCAAGATAAAAGTGGTCTTAGTGGCGGATGCGCCGTGAGATCACTTTTATCGGTGGTGGGAGAGGAGCCCCCCTCCCGCCACTTTCCCGTCATCCCCACCACTTACCGGACCACAGGCAGCGGCGGAGATGATCGGGTCTGTTCCCCCCCTGCACAGGAAGCCGAGTGAGCGGAAGATGCCGCCCACTCGGCACCATAACATTGCAGGGCGAAAGAGACGTCACACACTTCCGCCCATAGCTCTTAAAAGGGGACATTTCTTTGGGGGAGATTCAGGACAAGTCTGATCATTGGAGGAGAGCAGGGCAAGTTCCCAGCACAGCTAGAGAACTGACCACGTTGTGCTCTCCTGCTTAGTGTGGTCAGTTGTTAATAGGAAAGCCGAGGGACTGGCAGAAACACCAGGGATTTTGCACAAAGGAAGCAATACAAAGAGAACAGGATTCTTTTTCATACAAATACATGGTATAGTAGGAACATATCAGGAATATGTTGGGGTAACAAACACTTTAACGTGGTTCAAAACGCAGACGGTTTTTAACCTTAATGCATTCTCTGGATGAAGGTAAAAAAATGCCCTTCTAGCTGTCCTAGCCTCCCTGTTCCTTACCCATCTCTTATCACAATCCATCAGTGTCCTGCTGCTCCTTCTTCCTAGACTCACAGAAGACTCCGAGAGCGGTGGGAGCCACAAGTTTCTGCTGCTGTCAGTCAAATCCTGTGGAGGGGGAGCAGGGAGCTTGGCCAAGCAGCGTTGTGTGTCTATGGGCACACATAGCCTGGCTTAAGAGTGCGCCCACATGAGTGCCCCCTCAGCACAGGGCTCGCTGAGGAGGCACTCGGAAGAAGGAGGGGAGGACTAAGGGGATTCCAGAAGAGGAGATAAGCAACCGCTTTGTGCAATATCGTGCAGAGCAGGCAAGTAGAACATCTGCTTTTATTTTTAAAAACCGTGTTAGTAGTAAAGCGCCGCTCGTTTTAGCGGCGATTTACCGCTTTTAACCCCAAAGGAGGGGTTGAAAACTCCCGTTTTTTTCGGCGCTTCGGAAGCGCTGCCCATTCATTCCAATGGGCAGGGGCGGTTTGGGAGCGGTATACAGCGCTCCCAAACCACCCCAAAGATGCTGCGTGCAGGACTTTTCCCAACGTCCTGCAAGCATACCGCCCCAGTGTGAAAGCACTCAGGCGGCATGGGAGGCAGTTTTCAGAAGCTTTTTCTAGCGAAAAAACACCTGAAAACTACCTTCAGTGTGAAAGCGCTCTAAGTATACCCACGTGAATGAGGCCTTAAAAACAATGTAATACCTGTAAAATGATGGCAAGATTGTGTGGCATAAAATGTATGCTAGATAGTCTCAAAAGTTTGTGGAAAACTGATAACCAAAATTGTGCATAGACAAAGCTTAAAGTGTAACTAAACCCAGGGGCCCTGCATTCACTATATCTGGGTCTTCCACAGTACACAGAACATGGAAATGCAATTATTTTAGTAAATATAAACTGCTAAATACCTTTTATCAGAAGCAGTATGCAGCAGTCATGTGACTTCTATCAGTGTCCAGCCAAGCACTGGTTAAAGCTTGCATGAGTTTTCTGACTGACCTATGAGACTACAAGATCCCTGAACCTCTGTCAGGACAGTGCTGATTGGTCCTGCTGAGGACATGCACCTTCGCAAAAAAAAAAAAAAAACAACCTCTCTAGCAATACACACTGAACTGAGCATGTGCAGCCTGACTCCATAGACTCTGTGTTATCAGGAAATTATTAGGAGTCAGTGGAAGGAGGAGAGGATCAGAGAAGACAGGATCAAGCAGCCTTTTTACACAATGCGGAGGATTAACCCCTTAGATTCCACAGTGAGTATAACAAGCATGCTTTACTGCATATACAGACTGTGGGTTTAGTAACACTTTGAAAAAACATTTTACAGCTTACAAGCCTTAATGGCCTTAGAATTCTTCCTCTCACTCCGGAGTGTGCAGTGATACCTAATATGTGTTGTGCAATCAGCATTTATGTACTTTTTTTGCATCACATTTTATCACATGGACTTATTTTTTATTTACGCTTAAACGTTAAAGCATCTTTTAGGGGTCTGTTGAAGCGTGTTGGAGGATTACAGTAGAACTTCTTTCATTTTGGATAGGGCAAGGGAGAGTTATAACCTCATTTTTTTTCAACATCTGTGTCTCATTGCTAGGATTTCCCTTCACTTTCTGTCCCATAGCCAAACAGGAAGGGAGAGGAAATCCCTGTAAATTAAGGGAATTCCTTGGGGACTCCCAGGTCACCAGAACTAGTGTCCCCATTGGAAGATTTCCCCTCTATTACTTTTTTGGGGACAACCCAAAATTTGGGATTTTTTCTTTAAACTTTCACTTTTAATGATAATGGTAAACAGGACAAATAGAGAGGGCAACTCTTCTTAATGGGGGCACAGGCAGCAAAAAAAAAAAAAACTGACAGGGGTTTTAATTCTTGTGCACTCTATACAATACTAAAAGTAAAGTTTTGCCTTAGGTTATACTTTAACAACCACCCAGATCACTTCTACAATATACAGCAGAGGCTGCAGATTGATTGTAAAAAAGGTTCATGGCAGCCATGAATGAGCTTGTTTTAAACACCTTGACGGCCAGGACATGTAGGACACATCCTATTCACTAGGTGATGGTTTTAAAGTGATACTAAAGGCTCACAGTTTTTTGGCCTCTGTGGCCCCTAACCCCGTCTTCTGGGGTCCTCCAGCGGTGCTCTGGGCTCCTCCTCTTCTCGAGTGACCACCACAGGGAGGCGCGTCCCTGGGGTCACCCGTGCAGGCTCGCTCCCGTGTCCTGTTGTGTGTATTCACACAAACAGCGGGACTCGGACCCGTCCCCCGTGTCACTGGACTTGATTGACAGCAGCGGGGGGCCAATGGCTCCCCTGCTATCAATCTGGCCAATGAGGACCGGAGCAGCTCGGGTGAGCTGCGAGGCTTGTCCACGCCGCGGGATCGTTTTGGGCTCAGATAAGTAAAGGGGGGCTCGGGGGGGCCTTGAGGGTTTACACCCCTTTTAATATAAGTAAGCTTGCAAAAAATAAAAAAAAATAAAAACTTTTTACTTTTGTTGTTTCTTCAAAAACCTCTACTCCAGTTCTTAAAGTGGTTATAAACCTCTGGTATGAAATATGAACAAAGCACATGCCTCTATAGTGTGTACTTGTCTCAGTCCAAAGCATTAAGTGTCATTTATGTCTGCTGCTTCGTTCCTCTTTGTCATGTTTTTCTCTTGGTGTCAGGAAAACTTGTCAGAACTTATTTATGCCTATAGCAGAGGAACAAAGCAGCAGACAGAAATAACACTTTGTGCCCTTAAAGCTGAAGAAAACTACCAGAAAAATAAAAACTAATGGGCCCCTCTGCAGGTTTAAGCCAAAATGTACAAGCATGCTCCGCATACTAGCACATTATGACAGACTTGCATGTACATGGAGCCCTCTAGCGCAGTGCTGTCATGGCTCCCCGGCGCTGACATCTTTACCTAGTCTTTCTTCAGGGTTCCCGGACCTCGGCTGTATGAATAGTTGGGGCCGCAATGACATCACTCCCATGCATGCATGCGGGAACCTTTGCCTTCAGCATGGATATGCCGTCCCTGCAGAGCGCATGTGCTGGTTATGTCACCAGCTGCAAGAAGTGTGAAGATCTCCTAAACAGTGCAAGTTTAAGAGCTATGCACTGTGCCTACAGGTAAGCCTAATTATAGGCCTACCTGTAGGTACCAGTTCAAAAGTGGAGTTGAATTCCACTTTAACTGAGACAAATACACACTATAGAGGGATATGCTTTGTTCATAAGTCATGTATGAGGTTTACAACCATTTTAGCCTGCTGCTTTGCCCTGCATAGTAATAGATCCTGGAAAAATCTCAGGAGGTGGGAGGAGGGTCACAAACAACCAGAACTAATGCAATATGCCATCACGTGATTGGTTTCCTGGATTTGGGGGTCTCAGGATGTTGAACAAAAAAAACTTAATGGCTGCAAGAATAACTATCAGTAAAATACTTGCCCAAAAGATTTTCCCTGCAAAAAAAGAAATACTTACTTTTGCTGCCTGTTAACCAAAAATTATCTAATTGTAATTCGCACCTTTACATTTCCATCTCCAGAAAGAAGCTCTGAGTACCCAGCCTCTGTGGCCAAAAGACCAACAAACTGGATTTGAGGGCGCTGCGTGAGAAAAGCCTCCACTGCCTTATCCGTAACATGCTTCCTTCCAGAGATGTCCAATGAAACCAGACTGAGCAGAATATCATTTTGCTCTAGCAGGCGGCAAGCTATGTCTGAAGTGAACTGCTTGTCATCGGATATATCTAAATGGTTAAGGTGCTTCAGCTCCTTGATCACTTCCAGGATCTGTGTGGTTGTCATTTTTAAACACTTCAAGTGGTGCATAGTCAGGGATTTCAGTCTGTCCTTGCACCCCAGAAGGGCAGTGATGTCAGTCACTGAGGTATTGGAGATATCTAGGCTTTCCAGCCTGGGAAGTGATGCAACATCCACCAGGTCTTCATTATAAAACCGAACGTTGGTGATGCTCAGAGCCCGAAGTCCAGACAGGCGGCTAAAGCATTGTTCATATGGATCCTCCAATGATAGAGTAAGAGAGTTCAGGACTAGACACTGGAGGTTTTCCCGGATCCATTTACTACTGCTGAGCCCACTGATGATGTCAGTAATGGTTATGTCAGCATTGACCCCAGTAGCATCTAGCTCCACCAACTTGTGGTGACAGAACGCCCTACGAAAGGCAACAGCAGATATTTTGGCCTTGCGGATGCAGGCACGCTTCAGCCTTAACTGGTTTCCACGGAAAATCCCTACAGACACTTCATTTAGTTTTCCTAAAATTGAGAAAAACAGCAACATGTTAAAAAAAAAGTTGTAACCACCAGCAATTATTCCAGAAATAAAAAAATAAAAAAAGGGAAAACAATTTTTACCTAAGCAAGCCCCTCATAGTTCTGTGATCTGTTTTAAATGGATGGGGTTAAAAATACTGGTGCATGTTATTCAAAAGCTGCAAAAGCAAGCTTCCTGCTGAGGGTAGAGTGCAAAGGGGGTGGGATCACTGAGGAAGGGGGGCACAAAGAGCAACCAGTATGCAACACACTAAGGGGTATATTTATACATGTTTTTCACCCAACATTCACACATATTGGATATAACCAGACCTAACAGACCACTAGTGTCTGAGGCTGGGTACACGCAGGCTGATCATTGGCCAAAATCGGTCAGTTCGGCAGGAACCGGTTGACTTTCGGCCTATGCATGCAGCTCCCTGCCTGACAGAAGACAGTCTCATGAGCAGCTTCTGTTGGACGTGCATGCTGGAAAACCAGCTGATCAGTGTGTTCTGGTGGGGGCCTCAGAACACAACGGCTCACTGGCGGAGATCACCGCACTAACATTGATTGTGTTAGTACAGCAATCAGTTTATTATTTTTTTTGTTAAAGCGGAGTTCCATTGGCTTTTAAGTTTATTAAAAGTCAGCAGCTACAAAAAGTGTATCTGCTGACTTTTAACAGACACTCACCTGTCCCACGGTCCAGCGATGCGGCCGCCTGATGCCTTGCTCAGCTCTCCCTCCTCTCTGCACCGCCGGCATTGGAAGTGTGGGCAACTGGCTGTGACAGTTGCAGCTTCACAGCCAGGCACGAGTCGCGCTGCACTCTGTCAGTGGCCAGGCAATCTTCTGGGACCTGTAACGTATTCCAGAAGATTGCAGGGAGGGAAGGGTCACCTAGGCGGCCAGACCAGGAAGTGGGAGCAGGGTACCTGTCAAAACTAGGTACCCGCCCCCTCACCACCAAAAAAAAAAAAAAGGGAAGAAGGACATGCCAATCGTGGCATGTCAGGGGGCGAGGGGTACTTAAAGCAGAACTTCCACTTTTGGGTGGAACTCCACTTTAAGCCCGCTGGGTTGAATGAAAAAAAAATAAAACTCAGGCGGGTTTACTACCGCTTTAATACAGTGGCAAGAAAAACTATGTGAACTCATTGGAATTAACTGGCTTTCTGCAGTAATTTTCCAGAATATGCGATCTGATCCTCATCTAAGTCACAATAGACAAACACTTAGGGGTTGATTTACTAAAGGCAAACAGACTGTGCACTTTGCAAAGTGCAGTTGCTCCGGAGCTTAGTAAATGAGCAGAAGCTCTACTGACTTCCATCATCCAATCACGTGCAAACAATGATGTGTATTTTATTTTCCTTGCACGCGATTGGGTATTTTTTGCAAAGTGAAACTTTACCTCATTTACTAAGCTTTGGAGTAACTGCAAAGCGCACAGTCTATTTGCCTTTAGTAAATCAGCTCCAATGCATTTTATTGAACATACACCCATTAAGAAAGTGAATCCTAGGCAAGCTTGAAAAAAAGCTGAGACCATACCGCTGTGTCCACATGTGAGGCTGTGTGAAATGTACCCAGGGTAGGTGAATCGCCAATCATGAAAGTCGGAGCTGTGCGTCACCAGAAGTGATATCTCAAGACAGCTGAGGACAGGAACCACTAACTAGAACAAGAGGCCATTCCCCAAAACGCATTGTCATGGAGATGTCTCGTCACTGGCGTTGTCTGCATTCCAGCTTGTAGCTCACCCAACTGTTCTGGTTAGCAGCTCCTTGGGACGTCAGTTTTGGCACATCACTTCTGGAAATACGTGGTTCCAACTTTTGTGATCAGTGATTCACCTAGCCGTACATATGGACATGACGGTATGGTCTCAGCCTGCCCAAGGCACCCACACAAACCTGAATCCACTGCGCTATACTTACTGCTACCAGCATAGATCAGAGAATTTGGGTTTATGCAAGCATACATGCTTGGATGTTCCTACAGGACTTTATGGTTTATCATTAGATGAATTCCGAGCGCTTTTGGTTTAGGAGTTTGGATTATGGCTTTTGAAAAAAAAAAAAAAAAAAATAATAACCGACAGATCATCATAGCTGGATCATCATATGAAAATATAGGACAGAAAGCCTAAAAAAAGAGAAGGAATGCAGCCATCTTCTCAGAATAGGCAAGCTGCAATATAATAAAAGTTTACTTTTGGGTTTAATATTGCTTTAAGGAATGAGGTAATAATCATATTTTGAGGCCTGAATGGTCAGGGTAGCCTTCTAAAAGGAGAACAATATGTACTATTCCCGTATTAAATAAAAGTCCACACATTAAAAGTAACAAGCAAAAAAACACACATACATACACTTTTATTAATAAATACAGATAAATTTAATTTTTTGCATTGAAACCTACACACAATTGCAACAACTACCACAGTGCATTGAAAATGAACCCGCAGACTATTAAAGTGGAGGTCCTGGCAAAAATTGAACTCTTTGAAAACATAAGCACACCCCACCCCCCTCGTTTTTGGATATTGCTTTTTTTCCATACCTTTTTTGTATATTTCCTAAGCATGGTGGCCTGGCAAGGAATGTCACTTTCGCATTTTTTTTTCCTTTCACTCTTCCTCCCCCAATCGCCGACGGGACCATTCAGAAAGAGCAACGCTACTCGCGCAGTAGGAAACAGGCTGTGAAGCCGCAAGGCAAGGCTGTTTCCCTTAGTAAAGATGCCAGTGCCCGACCCCGAACCGATGCCCCCCGGCACCCCTTGCCGTCATCGCGTGCTCACTGGACAGATAAGTGTCTTTATATTAAAAGTCAGCAGTCGAGGCATAGCCAACAGGCCTTCACAACTCTCGTTCTCCACTTCTCAGTGGATATTCTGCTTATTGTTCTTCTTTTGTAAATTGTGAAATCTTCAATAAACCTATTTCAAATTAAAAAAAAAAAAAAGTCAGCAGCTACAGTGTTGGAAGCTGTTGACTTTTAATTTTTTTTTCACCCCTTCTGGAACTCCGCTTTAAGCCCCATACATATGGGTCGAATATTGACCGAAACCAGACGGTACAGTAGGCTTTCAGCCCATGTGCACAGCTGCCTGTCAGCCAGAAATTGATCTCTTCTGTTGAACAAGTATGCCGAAAAACCAGCATCCAACCAGCATTTGATCACTGGTGGCCAGTGCGGACTAGGGTATTCTGGGGGGGGGGTCCCCCTGTCAGAATACAATGGTCAATGCTGGTTTTTTCGGCATACCCGTCCAACAGAAGCTGGCCGTGAGATCAGCTTCTGTCAGACAGGCAGCTGTACACATGGGCTGAAAGTCTACTATACCGGTTGGTTTTGGTCGATATTCGCAAAAACACAATAGAACACAACAGCACAGTAGGAGAGATCGCTGCACTAACATTGCTTGTGCTAGTATAGCGATCTGTCAGTTTTTTTTCGGTCAGCTTGCTGGGATGAACAAAAAAACAAAAACTGTACCCAGCTTAAGAGTCCCCCTGCTGCAGCGGTAGACGGGCCCTGTAGTTTTTTCATTTAGATTGCTGGCACAGCCGTGTCAAATTCAAACAATGAGAGGAGTCGGAGGGGAGAAGTACACCTGGGAGGGGGGAGGGAATGCTGCAGACTGGCCATGTTATAGGTTACACCCTAAATACGGGTGCAAGATGAACATGGTTAGAAAGCTTGGATTCTCTTTAAAAACATATCAGCATCAATTATAATTAAAAAAAAAAAAAAAAACCACGAAAAAGGTCTTACTTTGTATTGCCATTGTTTGTAAAAGCCGATCCGCAACTTCCTGTGGAAACACTGCGGCATCTTGTAAACAAAACGTTCCATCTGGTCTTTCCCTGCAAAACTTTTCTAAGTTGGAGCTCAAGTAGTGCAGAGTTATATCAACTAATGAATTGGGAGAGGCTTCCTCCTAGGAGAAGGATACATAGAGAGAAACATTACAATGCTTTTCTATACAAATCTAATGTGACCTTTGAAAAGAAAACATCATAAAAATGTTCACAAAGTGGATGGACACGCAGGCCAGAGAATGGGGGGACCAATACAACGGAACCTAGAGACTCTAAAAAAATAAGTACAGTAGATGTACAGGGCTTCTACATATGAATTCCAGGAATTACCTTTCACATCTAACATTCACTGTAGTAGCCTGTGCTACATACATCTGGTGTTGGCCATTTCCAGGTGCTTCTTAAGCGACCTGCCTTCAGTCAGGTTGATTTACTAAAACTGGAGCATGGAAAATCCGGGGCAGCTCTGCATGGAAACCAATCAGCTTCCAGGTTTTATTGTCAAAGAACAATTGAACAAGATGAAGTTAGAAGCCAATTGGTTTCTATGCAAATCTGCAACCCCCCAGTATACTGTCACTAGATCGGCACCTCCACTATTCAGAGAACGGCTTGTATTTTTTCAATAAACACAAGGCATTCTTTAATTGGATTGGAAATCATAGCACATCCACTCCTGGAGTTACACTTTCAGTTTTTGTTCCTCAATAAATATATGAAAACCCAGCTTAAAAAAAAGTGACCCCCACTATAAGACCCCTTTCACACTGAGGCAGTTTTCAGGCATTTTAGTGCTAGAAATAGAGCCTGTAAAGTGCCTGAAAACTGCCTCCCATGCCACCCCAGTGCTTTCACACTGCAGGACGTTAGGAAAAGGTGGCAAAGTGACACGGCTGCGCGAATCAACGTACCTGTACGTCGTTTCGCACACTAGTCCTTTTGGGCGCGCACATGCCGATTGGCCAGAGGGGAGCTAATCAGCGGGTCCGGTGGACACAATGTCCGCTGGCCATCTGCGATCGTTCCCCACAGAGGCAGAATGGGGATCTGCCTATGTAAACCAGGCAGATCGCCCTTCTGAAAGGGGACGTCATAGAGATCTTGTTTTCTTGCTAAGCAGGAACACGGATCTCTGTGTTGTTCCAGTCAGCCCATCCCCCCACATAGTTAGAAAGCACTCCCAGGGAACACACTTAACCCCTTGATCGTCCCTGATGTTAACCCCTTCCATGCCAGTATCATTAGTACAGTAACCGTGCATATTTTTAGCACTGATCACTGTAATATGTCACTGATTCCCAAAAAAGTGTCACTTAGTGTCCAATTTGTCCGCCGCAATGTCGCAGTCCCTCTAAAAATTGCTGATCACCACCATTACTAGTAAAAAAAGAAAAACAAAAATTCCATAGTTTGTAGACACGATAACTTTTGCTCAAACCAATCAATATACGTTTATTGGGATTTTTGTTTACCAAAAATATGTAGCAGACCATTGGCCTAAACTGATGAAAAAAATTAGATTTTTTACATTTTTTTTTTATTGGATGTGTTTTATGAGAGAGAAAGTCAAAAATCATTTGTTTGTTTGTTTATAGCAAGAAAAATAAAAACCGCAGAGGTGATCAAATACCACCAAAAGAAAGCTCTATTTGTGGGGAAAAAAAAAAAAAAGGACATCAATTTTATTTGGGTACACCTTCGCACGACCGTGCAATTGTCAATGCCGTATCGCAAAAAATGGCCTGGTCAGGAAGGGGGTAAACCTTGCTGGTCTTCCCAGTTGTCTTACTTTAACTTTCCTTTGCGCTGCCTCTGTTTGCCTGCAGGAGTAAACAGTAGAAGCTCTGGGAAAGCTCCAAGTCACTCTGATTTGTATCACACAAGGCTGAAGACTGTAATCCTGCCAAGACGTAACAGAGCCAGATGATTGGCGACTTAGGGACGCAGCAACGCATTGGACAATCAGATGCATTGGTTGCACTAAAGTGTATAGCAGGGGTCACAGTTTTATACCTGACTAATTGGACTTTCCTCCTTTTTACACCTTTCCTTCTATGCTGTCCAGCAAAACCACTTCCTTCCGTCCAGTCTCCTCGCATCACAGGATAGCCAAGCTCTAAACCTATGTAGGTTTTGTTTTCTGATTCTACTAATTAAAGGGTGATCACCCTTAGTTGATGTGTCTGCTCAAACAGCGGCAGGTTGGTTCATGCCTGCAGTGCTACACAATGCACTACTGCACCTAGCATGCAGTGCTAGTCAGGATGCACATGCGTTCAGTTTGCAAAAAACAAAACAAAATGGTAGCCCACAGCGTGCACTAGAATCTGGGCAAGCAAGATAAAGCCTAATTTCCTGGCTGGAGGACACCCATCATCCCTAGCCTAGAACAGCATCATAACAACAATCCAAAATCCAAAATCTCAGAAAATTAGAATAATTGTGAAAAGGTGCAATATTCTAGGCTCAAAGTGTCCCACTAATCATCTAATTAAGCCATGACATCTGCAAAGGGTTCCTGAGCCTTTAAATGGTCTCAGTCTGGTTCAGTAGGAATCACAATCATGGGAAAGACTGCTGACCTGACAGTTGTGCATAAAACCATAATTGACACCCTCCATATGGAGGGAAAGCCTCAAAAGGTAATTGCAAAAGAAGTTGGGTGTTCCCAAAGTGCTGTATCAAAGCACATTAATAGAAAGTTATGTGGAAAGGAAAAGTGTGGAAGGAAAAGGTGCACAAGCAGCAGGGATGACCGCAGCCTGGAGAGGATTGTCAGGAAAAGGCCATTCAAAAGGTGTTGGGGACTTTCACAAGGAGTGGACTGAGGCTGGAGTCAGTGCATCAAGAGCCACCACACACAGACGGATCCTGGACATGGGCTTCAAATGTCGTATTCCTCTTGTCAAGCCGCTCCTGAGCAACAAACAACGTCAGAAGCGTCTTACCTGGGCTAAAGAAAAACAGACCTGGTCTGTAACTCAGTGGTCTAAAGTCATCTTTTCTGATGAGAACAAATTTTGCATCTCATTTGGAAACCAAGGACCCAGAGTATTCAGGAAGAATGGAGAGGCACCACTGCAAGATGCTTGAAGTTCAGTGTGAAGTTTCCACAGTCTGTGTTGATTTGGGGAGCCATGACATCTGCTGGTGTTGGTCCACTGTGCTTCATTAAGTCCAGGGTCAACGCAGCCGTCTACCATGAGATTTTGGAGCACTTCAAGCTTCCTTCCGCAGACGAGCTCTATGGGGATGCTGACTTCATTTTCCAGCAGGATTTGGCACCTGCCCACACTGCCAAAAGCACCAAAACCTGGTTCAAGGACCATGGGATTACTGTGCTTGATTGGCCAGCAAACTCGCCTGACCTAAACCCCATAGAGAATCTATGGGGCATTGCCAAGAGAAAGATGAGAGACATGAGACCCAACAATGCAGAAGAGCTGAAGGCCACTATTGAAGCATCCTGGTCTTCCATAACAACTCAGCAGTGCCACAGGCTGATAGCTTCCATGCCACGCCGCATTGAGGCAGCAATTGCTGCAAAAGGGTCCCAAACCAAGTACTGAGTACATATGCATGCTTATACTTTTCCAAGGTCTGATATTGTTCTATGTACAATCTTTGTTTTATTGATTGCATGTAATATTCTAATTTTCTGAGATTGTGGATTTGGGGTTTTCATGAGCTGTAAGCCATAATCTTTACAATTATGACAAATCACGGCTTGAACTATCTTGCTTTGCATGTAACGAGTCTATCTCATATATTAGTTTCACCTTTTAAGTTGCATTACTGAAATAAATTAACTTTTGCACGATATTCTAATTTTTCGAATATCACCTGTATGCTCAAAGTTCACAAGGCCATGTCCTAGAAAATCTACCGTTGTTGTTGTTATGATGTTCTAGGCTAGGGATGATGGGTGTCCTCCAGCCAGGAAAAAAAAGAGTATCACCTGTAGTATGGATGACTGTATCCAACAACACTCCGTCTACAAACATTTAACAGCAGATATAAAGTAAGGTGATAGATGGGCCCTTTCCACAGTAGGTCTTCTCTCAGTGATAGACACCATGGAGTGTTCACGTACCATAACCTGCAAGGCCAATCCAAACACCCTTGGCTTCTAGCCGGAATAGCAGTCATGGCAACAGCTTCATCAGTAGATAAGCATATAGAAAAGTGCAGTGATCCCACAAAGCTACCAGTGCATCTGCCCACAGGTCCTTTACCCTTGTTACGAACCGGTTTAGCTTGCAAAGCCAGCAGATCTATATATGGCATCCCCTATCTTTGGCAGGTGTGTTGGAAGACACCTGGATGAAGGGCCCACTCTCCCTTCCCCAGAGTATTTAGGCTGAGAATCTGCCTGCCAGTTTTCTAACGCAGTATGCATACAGAGCTGGTACAGGACCTCCTGGGCATTTCAGGTTGTGGGAGAATTCCAGCACTGCTGCTATGCTTGGTCCCTCTCCGATGGTTTACATACGCACAGTTGTAGTGTTGTCTGACTGAACCTGAACAGGGTGTCCATCCAGGGGACACATCCAGCGAAGCAGAGTCCACTTTATCACTCAAAGTTCCAGCACAATGATGTGCAGCAGGGACTCCTCTGGGCTCCAGGACCCTTGAGTGGATTGGAGATCCTGCACTTCCGCCCAGCCCAGGAGACTTGCATCGTTGCCATCTTCCAGTCCTCCTTAATCAGACATAGAACCTAGAATTTGAAACGACTAAAACAGTGGTGCTAATGAACCCGGACTACAACGTATGGTCGATCCGGTTCTACACAGAAGGTAACCTTTTTGAAGTCTTCGATGTAGAAGTCTATACGGATGACACACGAGCGTTCACTGGTTATTAAAATACATACATAGTACGTTGACGTCCAAGAAAACCACAGGATGTTCTGGTAAGAGGCAAGAGGAGACGATGATCGACCCTTCAGTAAAGATAGAATGACCTTCTACCGTTGCTACGTTCAGAGGACCCGACCCGCCTTCACGTCCTAGAGGTTAGGTGAGTTCCCAGGACCTCGGGTCTCCTCAGGGACGACGTGTAGTAACACGACCTTGAAACTCACTATTTCACCTGAGACGAAGCGACCTAC
>BLSH010160853.1:66433-76544 GCA_018402905.1 Glandirana rugosa | reverse complement strand
GGGGGGGAAGGAGAGGGGCTGAAATTCTGCTTGCATCTCTGTTCCCCAAAAAATGACATGCCAAAATGTGATGGGGGGTGGGGGGGTGGGATCTCCCTTTCGTACAGACCTACCCAACCAGTACAGCTCCTCCAGTACAGATATTTACTGCCAGTACAGATCTAACCCCTCCAGGAAATCCACTCACTAGACTGCGTATTTCAGAGTATGGTGGAGGCGACTGTGTCTTTCTGTGAGTCTCCCTCCCTCTGTACTGCCTGTACCTGTCTCTGAATGTTGTCAGGTAGCAGAAGCAGTAGCTGCAAGTGCATCTGCTGTGCAGCAACTGTTTGCAGCTGCAAGAGCTTTGGGAAAGGGGGGCTTGGGCCCTCGTATTCTCCCCTGTTTTCTATATGCCCCTTCAAACATAAATCTATATTGAGACAAAAGGAATACAAAAAATGAAAGGAAAAGAACAGCCAAAGCTCATTTGGCTGTACTTCTCCTGAGGATCACAGGAGTGCAGTTCGTCTTGCACTCCTGTGACCTGTTTTCAGCAGACAGCGAGCTGAAACCCACTGATGGCTGATGTCACAGAGCCGGTCCAGGCTTGGGAAAAATCGTGATCATGTGGTCGGGATCTGCCCACATGCCTGGACCAACATCCAGCTCAGCCTCTCAGTGAGCCACTGAGAGTCTGAGCCGGTCACACCCGCCCCCTCCACAGTCCAGCGCTCCAGTGAACGAGGGGGGGGGGAGGGCAGAGCAGACAGCAGTGACTGACAGCCACCAGCTCTCTGCTTAGCGAGCTCTTAGAACTGAGTGATCGGCGATGTTTGATTGCTTGTTTTTCAGTCTTGGTGCCGGTGGGGGACAGATGCAGCATTAGAATGATGCTGCATCCACCTAGGTAAGTATACTTCTGGGAAACAAACAAATCCCATGCTTCTCAGACTTGATGGATTACTTGGCTTTTTCTACTGTCATTTAGGTATCTGTTTCTACTCTCTGACTCTTGTGAAAATCAGGTGTGGGCATATTTAGATCTTTTTGCTTGTCTATGGTTGACAGATCCTTTTTAAGCATATCTAAACCCAAAAACAAAACTCTAATATTTTGCATATTACTAGTCCTTAGATGCTCTGACTGTATTAGTTTTCTTTTCCAGGCTTTTTTCCATTATGTTCACCTAATATTTGGATTAACACACTACCTATTCTACGACATGGAGTGAGCCACAGTTGTTATTCAAGCTGGACTTCAAACATGTCTTCCTCTATACATTATCATCCAAGCTGGACATTTCTTCCTCTCTACATACCCATGTATTGGTGCGGGTGGTAGTGGTGGGGAATGTAGTAATTTACAGAATGAAGATAACATTCTTTGTGCTTTAAGTTTGGCTCAGGTATTTTCTGTACTTGCTGAACATATTCTTTCTTTGAAAAAGAACTAATGCCACCATAACATCTAAGGAATGAAAAGCTGCAATATATAACATTTTGTTCTTGGGTTTAGATATTCCTTAACTCCTTTAATTTACTGTATTCTTCAATATTTTCATACACATTGCCACCGCTTATATCATTTTATTAAGCAGTGAAGCTGCATTGCCATTCATTGATATAAAGATACATATATTCTTCAATACACATTCACTTGTGTGTGGTAATAGTGGGTGATTAATGTATTCTGCTATGGATGTTCCAAAGTATGATTTATTTATTCTGTCCTGACCAAATACATTTGTAATAATACAAAGTTTATAATATTTGTGTTTATTTCAGAACTTCAGGAACTTGTACTTAAAGAGCCATCTTTAAAGTGTATCTATAGCCAACATTTTCTTTTTTTATATATTTTGGAAAGAGCAGGAAAAGATTAAACCGTCTGTTGGGTTGTACTGCTATCCCGGGCACCATTAGAGAGATTTCCCCTTACTCTCTTTAACAACATATACAGATGGAAAAAAAAAAAACTTTTTTAAATTAAAGTGACACCTAATGATATGAAACACTGGGCGTTGTTACTAAGTTGCAAAACTTTATTTGTCCACAAGATGGCGGTGCCTAGTTTGCCTAACTATGGCTGGAATACAATTGCCAGGGGCAGACAGGGAGATTCAGTCTTGTAGAACGATCCTCTCTACAGCTGTCCTGGAGCCTCACAACTACTAGGCCCATAAGCACCTGGAGGGACGATATAAAAGTAAAAGGCCAGGAAGGAGCTGGGCAGTTGGGAAAACATGCCAACTGGGAAGGAGTGAGAGAGCTGTGCTTCATTGAGCTGTGCTGCACGGTTGGCCAAGCCATTCCAGGCCAGGCCAAACTGGACCGAACTGTGCAGTGCTAGAGATAGAGAGCGGACTGCTGTGCTGGATGCTGGGACTACGAGTTGATCAGAACATGGGCTTCTACAAACCAGAATTGCTGTTCAAGTTGTCATCCTATCTTATGTCACTGCTGTGTCGCTGTTTAAGGGGTCCCCCACCATACAGACCAATTGCTTCTATTCGAGGACTGTCGCAGAGGGATCTGGTGAGAGGTGCTCTGACCCACATCATAGTCATAAGTAACTGTTAACCCTTTCCTTCAGCCTAAACCTGAGAACAGATCACTCCCATCCTGTCAGGGCTGGGCTCTTAGCAGCTTCCTTCTCTGTGCTCAGGCTGCTCAGCTTGTCAGCAATCATTGATCCCTCAGAGGCTCACCTAGTTATCATCATCTTCTCGTCAGTCCTGCCTACAGCCAGCCTCTTCTCACTATTTAAACTGCCTTGTTCATTCCTTTTCTGCCTTTGCCTTGGTCAACATATCTAGAGAATCTCTACTGTGTTCCTGTGAAAGACTTCGCCCGGCTGACGTCCCTTCTGTTTCTACTGCCTGATCTCTGGTTTCCTGATTACTGGTCTGTCTGACTACCTGTTTGATTACTGATCCCTGGCTTATGTTTTGACAAGGTTTACTGATCTGTATCATTTTTACAGTTATATTAAAAGTTGTGATTTTTACAGAATTTCTGCCTCAGTCTGATTCATATTTCCTGACATATACACAGTCACCCTGCTATAAAAGACCCATCACGACTACTGCTGCATTCATCATTAGGCAGGTAGCCATCAAAGCCAAATACAGGAATCTAAGACAATGATATCCCTGAATGCTGACTCTACTTATATCTTAAACTTTATACCCCCAACTGCCCATTGGAACTTGCTTCATTTTCTGCTTGGCTGCACTAATAGCCTCCTTGCCTACTAGACCAAACTTTACACCAGACCTCCAATAAACACCACCCCTTTGAGTCACCCTCCCCTTTTTGCTTGCCAACATTTAAAGGGTCTCAACTTTGCCAGCAGAAGCTCAACATAAAGACTGTCCGTCATGACACCTGGGGTCAGGTGACAGGTGCGCACCGCTGGGGTGCGAATCGCACCGAGGGTTGCGAAGCACACCGCTAAGGTTGTTGACCTATAGCTGACTGTTGCTAATGAGTTCCGGCTGGTATGGGAAGTTAGGCCCCTGGAGCACGGACACTGAAACCCAGGGAGCTAGTGCATCGGTTTCCCCAGGGTGTGGAGTCTAAGAGCCAGTAGGTATTCACCAGAGCCTCTGGTGGTGAGGATGGATTTGGCTGCAACTGGATCCAGGTCGTGGCCCCCGGGGCTCCTTAGCTCACGCTCGGCTGGCTACAGGTGGAAGAGAGAAAGCAGCAGCACAAGAACAGAAATGGATAGTCAGCAGCCTAGCAAAGGGTTAGGACCACCAGCAGACAGGAGTAGCAGGGAACAAGCCGAAGATCAGGGTATCAGGCAGGCAGGGATAACCAGAGAACAAGCCAAAGATTGGGGTATCAGGCAGGCAAGGATAAACAGAACAAGCCAAAGATTGTTAACCGGAAATAGCATACGACAGGAACAACCACACACAAAGCCAAACACACAAAACATTGATTGGCAAGGAGGCTTGCAGCACATGGTCTTATATAGTGTTTCCTTAATTGGAGGCTGGGGTGGAGTTCACAGAGAGGAGATAACTTAGCCCAAAGGTGGTGATGTGCACGACCTCTAGGCTGACACAATCAAAGGTAAGCAAACAGAAAGGACATAAATATACTATGGGTTCATGGCACTGTCCAAGTCACCACATTTCCCTTGAGAGCAGAACTGTGTTGTAGTTATTGAGCTTAAATTTTAATGGCCTAAGCTTAGTCCCTTAAGCTGAGAGCCCTTAAGTGATTTAGCCCGTTTTATCTCCTTATAACCCTTCTTGGTCACTTGAGATGAAACCTCTCATTTGGAGAGCTACTGTTTATGCTCTTAGTACTGCAGTATACGCTGAGTATTACCCTTATATTACCTCTCTTTATTGCATTGTATCTGTTTTGTAGCATTTATGTGCATTGACTCTAACATACCAATCTGCTTTGTTATATTGTAATTTTATTCCACCAATACTGTCTGCTCATTTTCTTAAAAAGGCAATGTATGTAATCTTTGTATGTCCGATGGGAGCTTCCAGACAAGGCATTCTGGGGGTGTCAGTTTGGGTGCAGCCTCGCCTAGGGCTAAAGTAAGCAGAGAGTGTTAGTTGTGGTTATGTACACTACTCTATGCATAACATAAATCCCATAGTCCATAGTCCCTAGTCCATGCTACTTTTTCTACATACAGTGGGACCATGGAGAACGAATGTAGCCATCCTCTAGCAGGAAAACGGATCACAGCAGCAAAAAAAAAAAAAAGATTTGGAAAAGGCTGAGAGCAATAGAAGGGACTTTTTTTTTTTTTTTTAAAACAGAGTTTAATGTCACTTGATGTTAGAACCCCTGACAGCTTTTTTTTTGCTTTGAAAGAAAAAAAAATGTGCTCCAAACAATTTGGTGGAAAAGTCCAAGTTGACTTCAATAATTCCCAATATGGTCACATAGGACAACCAAAGAGCTTCAAGGCCAAAGGGCTTCCCTTTCGGTGTCGCTTAAACTGTTATCAGAGCATTAATGGACTCAGTAGGCAACATTAACAGAAACACACCCATGGTGAAACAAGTTCATTAACACGTGGGAATATCTTTAAGGTGTTCCCAATCTAAGTTCACCAGTTCTGACTGCAGCTGAACTTAAGGTGGCAATACACTGACCGAAATTCCAATGTTGAGCAGTGTGTAGCTGTCCCCGCTTGACAGAAGTCAATTGTTTAACCGCTTGCGGACTGCCCCACATAGCTATACTGTGGCTGGGTGGCAGCTCTGTGCCAGATCGCATACCTAGTACGTGATCTGACACTTCCGAGTTTGGGGTGCGCTTGATTGGACACAGCGGGAGCCAATAAGGGTGCCTAGTGGACGCGATGTCCGCCGGGACCCACCATTCGTTCGGGAGACAGGCAGAACGATGGTCTGCCTATGTAAACAAGGCAGACTGCCATTCTGTGAGAGGAGAATGTACTGATCCTATGTTTCTGCTAAGCAGGAACACAGATCTTTACTTTCCCCCCAGTCAAAGCACCTCCCCCACAGCTAGCAAGCACTCCATTTAACCCTTTGATCGCCCCTGATGTTAACCCCTTCTCTGCCAGTGTCATTAGTACAGTGACAGTGTATATTTTTAGCACTGATTACTAATAATGTCACTGGTCCTCAAAAAGTGTCACTTAGTGTCCGATTTGTCCCTCACAATATTGCAGTCCCACTATAAGTCGCTGATCGCCGCCATTACTAGTAAAATAAAATAAAAAATAAAAAGTAAATAAAAATATCCCATAATTTGTAGATGCTATAACTTTTGCCCAAACCAAACAATATACGCTTATTGGGATTTTTGTTACCAAAAATATGTAGCAGAATACAGAATACATATTGGCCTAAATTGATGAAGAAGTTTGATTTTTTACATTTTTTTTTTTATTGGATATGTTTATAGCAGAAAGTAATGTGTTCTAAGGCTGGGTTCACACTATCGCTGCATGCAGCTCCTAGCAGGGGTCCGGTGCGTCCCCGTTCACCATTTAAAGTCCGATTTCAGCCTGAATTTTTGGCTGAATTTGGACCTGAAATGGACCAAAAGATGCACAGGGTTCCTGTGCAAATTTGCACCGGAGCTACAGCGGAGATATGTGAACCGGCTCCATAGAGAGCCGGTCAAAATCTCCTGCTATTGCAAATTGGCAATAGTGTGAACCCAGCCTAAAAGTGTTGCAGCCTGTGCCAAATTCATGTACCTGTCTAGAACTTGTAAGTGAATTTGGTGCATTCTACACCACTTTTAGAATGCATGGGAGACACTTTCGCAAAAATCTGTTTGCGCCAGTTTCGCTGTCTATATGCCAAAAGAGAGTTGGTCTTAATAAGTCCTACTTTCGTAAGATACAAACTGTTTGTATTTTATTTTAAATTTGGTGCACTCAATATATAAGGACAAATAAAGCTTTCTTTTGGTGGTATTTAATCACCACTGGGTTTTTTATTTTTTGCTAAACAAATGAAATAAGAAAATTTTGAAAAAAAAAAACATTTTCTAAGTTTCTGTTTTAAATACTAGTACCAAATAAGTAATTTTTCTCCTTCACTGATGTGTGCTGATGAAGCTTTACTGATGGGCACTGATAGGCTGCACTGATGGGTACTGATGAGGAGGCACTGATGAGGCTGTACTGATATGTGACACTGATGGGCGGCACTGATGGGTACTGATAGACACTGAAAGGGGGCACTGATAGGTGGCACTGACAGGCAGCACTGATAAGCACTGATAGGCGGCAATGCTAGGCGGCACTGATATGCATCACTAATAGGCACTGACAGGCAGCACTGATGGGCACTGACAGGCAGCACTGATGGGCACTGATTGGCAGCACTGGTGAACACTGATTGGTAGAACTGGTGGGCACTGTTGGGGCTGCACTAATAATCGGTACTGATGATCAGTGCCCTGATTATCAGTGTAGATGTCCCCTGGGTGGATTTACCGGTCAGCGTGAGGGGAGGAATGCCGATAACTGGCAAATCCTGATTACACTGTGATCAGCTGTGGTTGGCTCTTTACCGCGATCTGTGATCAGCTGTCTTAAGGACACCCTCCCGGCAATCTGTGACCATGCTGTAGCCGTCTTTTGGCTATAGCGTGGTCGTGAAGAGGGTTACACCAGACAAGTTGCGCAGTAGCTTTATTGAACTCCCTATTGTCTCCAGAAAAGAAATTGAGGGGAAAATCTCCCTAAGAGCTGGTTTACATCAGATGCAGTCCAGTACATTTTTATTCTGCATCAAAAATTCATGTACAGTATTTAACATGGATTCCAATGGCCCTAGTTTACACCAGTGCAGTCAACAAAAGTAGAACATTTTTTTCTGTATGGAACACAACTGAACCGTGGCAAAACACATCACAAATGCACCGGAATGCACATGTCCTCAGTGAAGAAAAAAAGAGGTTAAAATGCACCAGAATGCATAAAAAAAAATATAAAAACTCACCGGAAAGCATAAAAAATGCATAGAAAATGCACATGCAGAAACGCATCTGGAATGCAGAAATTGTGCTGTAAACCGGCCCTAATGGAGCCCCATACAGCAGTAAATTCTAAGTTCTCCCAACTTTATCCAAAACTAAGAAAAAAGTATTGGCTTTCAATGGGCACCCTAGTTCTGTCTGATGCTCCTGTAGACTATTTTGGGATTACCTTACTTTGAAGGGACTACCTTCCTGTTTTGGCTACAGGAAGTGAATGGAAATCTACCCAATGGGACACAAATTGCAAACAAAATAATTGACAGGAGTTATAACCCACCCTTACTCTATTCAAAATGGAAACAAATCTTCTACCTTAACATACAGAGAAACAGAGGAACCTGCAAAAGGAAACTGCAGAAAATGCCAAAGCAGTTTTCCTTCAAATGTTACTGGTCTTGGTCACTAGGTGGCAGCTTTGTACTAATAAGAGAGTGAAGAAATAAATTGTATTGATAAATGTACGGATCACATTTTTTTTTAATGTGAAGTGATTTATCATTAGCTGCCTTCATAGCTCTGATTCCATCTGTGATCCTATTTAATAAAACAATTGCCTCTACGCCATGTAGTATATTATGGTGTCGTTTTATATACATATCTTTATATATTGTACTACATTAGGGGCTGAGATATTTTATTTATTTCAGGTACTTATATAGCGCTGTAAATTTTCGCAGCACTTTACATATACTGTACATCGTACATTCACATCAGCCTCTACCTTCAAGGAGCTTACAATCTAAGGTCCCTAACTCACATTCATACACATACTAGGGACAATTTAGACAGGATCCAATTAACCTACCAGCATATCTTTGGAGTGTGGGAGGAAACCGGAGTACCCAGAGGAAATCCACGCAGGCACAGGGAGAACATGCAAACTCCAAGGCAGGTAGTGTCATGGTTGGGATTAGAACCAGCGACCTTTTTGCTGCTAGGCAAAAGTGCTAACCACTACACCACTGTGCCGCCCATTGACCAGACCACTGTTTGTCCAGGCCTGCTATATTCTACATAATAAAAGGATAGTAATGTCTCTTTGCTAGTGGTGGGCTGAACACTCCCTTGGTTTGGTTCCCACCAGAACTCCTGAATATGGAAAAAGTTTGGACCCGAACTGTGAACCCTATTAAAATCTATGGGATCTGAACTTAAAAAATCAAAAGTCCCCATTTTGAAGGCTTATATGCAAGTTATTGGTCATAAAAGGGGTATGGGGGCCCGGGTACTGCCCTGGGGGACATGTATCAATGCAAAATATTTTTTTAAAATATATCATTTTTAAAGGAAAAGTGATTTTAATGATGCTTAAAGTGAAACAATAAAAATAAAAATTCCTTTAAAATAGTGCCTGGGGGGTTCCCTTAGTCTGCATGTAAAGTGGCGCATCTGTACCATGTATAGAACCTGCTGCAGCAATACTGACATTATATAAAGAAAAAAAAATGAGATTCAAATAGTTTTTTTCCGGCTGCAAGCCACTGCTGGCAATACAGAAATGTAAAGAAAATGGCGTGGGGGTGTCCCCCCCCAATCCATACCAGGCTCTTAGGGTCTGGTATGGATTTTAAGGGGAACCCCACGCCAAAATTAAGAAAAAAATGTTGTGGCCCCCCCCCCCCAAAATCCATGCCAGACCCTTATCCGAACATGCAGCCTGGCAGGCCAGGAAAGGGGGGGGGGAGCGCTTTCCCCCCTCCTGAACCATACCAGGCCACATTTTTATTATGATTATTATACAAGATTTATATAGCACGGACAGTTTGTGCAGCGCTTTACAACATTACATGCCCTTAACATGGTGGGCTGCTTGTTGATGGAGACAAAGGCCTCTTCTCCACAACCCTGGGCGATGGTTGTGGGGGTCTGTAGCCTAGCAGGCCAGGAAAGGGGGGGGTGAGCGAATGCCCCCAACCTCCTGAACCATACCAGGCCACATGCCCTCAACATTAGGGGGTGCATTGGGGTAGAGCATCTTGTCCCCATGTTGATGGGGGTCCAAATAGCCCCGGAACTGAAGCACACCCCCCCAACCTAGGCCAGCCACTAACTATCTAATACACCTGTAGGCAACCTGCCTACATATAGAACTCTCAATTTTGGTTGCACTTCTGTGCCCAGCAAAATGTGAACAATGTTAAAGAATAGAGTTTCTGTGAACAAAATTTGAACATTAACCACTTCAATACTATGCACTTAGAACCCTTTACTACCAGACCAATTTTCAGTTTTCAGTGCTGTTGTGCTTTGAATGAGAATTGCGCGGTCGTGCGACGCTGTACCCAAACAAAGTTTTTATCATTTTGTTCCCACAATTCCCAAGATTCACGTATCATAACTTCACCAATTACAAGTTTAAAACAAGTGTCTTTGAGATAAGAAATTGTAACAAGTGTAAAACGACCCGTGTCTTCACGTTGGTTTTAACTCTCAAGATATACATCCGTCCAACGGATGTCCACATAATCTATCAATCACCGACCGGATCCAACCCCCCCACACGAAGTCAAGGCCCCGATAAACCTGGGGGTAGTTGTACCCCTGTTCTACGAGATGGGGTTACGTGGGGGATTACAACTCCCGTACACCGGACCATACCAAGTCCTCCAACCCCCGTAAGCGAG
>BLSH010160853.1:24346-57549 GCA_018402905.1 Glandirana rugosa | reverse complement strand
AGAAATGATGCAGAGGTGATCAAATACCACCACAAGAAAGCTCTGTTTGTGGGAAAAAAAGGACGCAAATTTCGTTTGGGTACAACGTCGCACGACCGCGCAATTGTCAGTTAAAGCGACGCAGCGCCGAATCGCAAAAAGGGCTCCGGTCCTAAAGCTGGAAATCCTTCCGGGGCTGAAGTGGTTGAGGGACCAAAAGTAATGGGACAAAATAACAATCATAAATCAAATTTTCACTTTTTAATACTTGGTTGCAAGTCCTTTGCAGTCAATTACAGCCTGAAGTCTGGAATGCATAGACATCACCAGACGCTGGGTTTCATCACTGGTGATGCTCTGCCAGACCTCTACTGCAACTGTCTTCAGTTCCTGCTTGTTCTTGGGGCATTTTCCCTTCAGTTTTGTCTTCAGCAAGTGAAATGCATGCTCAATCGGATTCAGGTAAGGTGATTGACTTGGCCATTGTATAACATTCCACTTCTTTCCCTTAAAAAACTCTTTGGTTGCTTTCGCAGTATGCTTCGGGTCATTGTCCATCTGCACTGTGAAGCGCCGTCCAATGAGTTCTGAAGCATTTGGCTGAATATGAGCAGATAATATTACCCGAAACACTTCAGAATTCATCCTGCTGCTTTTGTCAGCAGTCACATTATCAATAAATACAAGAGAACCAGTTCCATTGGCAGCCATACATGCCCACGCCATGACACTACCACCACCATGCTTCATTGATGAGGTGGTATGCTTGGGATCATGAGCAGTTCCTTTCCTTCTCCATACTCTTCTCTTCCCATCACTCTGGTACAAGTTGATCTTGGTCTCATCTGTATATAAGATGTTGTTCCAGAACTGTGAAGGCTTTTTTAGATGTTGTTTGGCAAACTCTAATCTGGCCTTCCTGTTTTTGAGACTCACTATTGGTTTACATCTTGTGGTGAACCCTCTGTATTAACTCTGGTGAAGTCTTGATTGTTGACTTTGACACACATACACCTACCTCCTGGAGAGTGTTCTTGATCTGGCCAACTGTTGTGAAGGGTGTTTTCTTCACCAGGGAAAGAATTCTTCGGTCATCCACCGCAGTTGTTTTCCGTGGTCATCTGGGTCTTTTGGTGTTACTGAGCTCACCGGTGCGTTCTTTCGTTTTAAGGATGTTTCAAACAGTTCATTTGGCCACACCTAATGTTTTTGCTATCTCTCTGATGGGTTTGTTTTGTTTTTTTCAGCCTAATGATGGCTTGTTTCACTGATAGTGGCAGCTCTTTGGATCTCATATTGAGAGTTGACAGCAACAGATTCCAAATGCAAATAGCACACTTGAAATTAACTCTGGACCTTTTATCTGCTCCTTGTAAATGGGATAATGAGGGAATAACACACACCTGGCCATGGAACAGCTGAGCAGCCAATTGTCCCATTACTTTTGGTCCCTTAAAAAGTGGGAGGCACATATACAAACTGTTGTAATTCCTACACCATTCACTTGATTTGGATGTAAATACCCTCAAATTAAAGCTGAAAATCTGCAGTTAAAGCATATCTTGTTTGTTTCATTTCAAATCCATTGTGGTGGTGTATAGAGCCAAAAAGATTAGAATTGTGTTGATGTCCCAATATTTATGGACCTGACTGTAGGTGGAACCATCTGGAGTGTTCTAAGGAGCCCTGACCAATCCTCAAGCAGGATTGGCAGGGGGCAGGCCTCCTTAAATACTTTGAGTCAGCCCAATCTGGGGGAGAAGTTGGGTGGAAGTCTGAGATGTAGCAGGAGGCGCTGTGGAGGCCTCTTCCTGGGAGGTCACCCCTATCTGGGGGGATGACCTTGAGGCCTATAGGTTCTGGTGCAGCCAGGAGTGGAGTTGATTCCTGGAGTCGCACAAGGGAACAGGAGATAGTGGACAGTCTGTGAAAGCCTTGGGAGCCAGTCAGGGGAAGGAATGTCACTGAGGAAAAGCAGGTCGTGGGACCTGGAAGAGGAATGGGCTGGGAGTTGTAGTACATCAAAGGCCCGGCTAGCACTCAAGTATTTTGCTAGATATTCAGGGGCTCGTGATCCCTGGCCTGTAATTGGTGGTCCTGAGGTCCTGCTGACACAGTGCAGGCCTCACCATGTGCTAGCTGTGGTGAAGAGAAAAGAGTAGAGAAGCTTGATAAATTTCCTTTCGATCATACGGCCATTGCACCGTGTGTACGAGGCTTTAGACTGGGATTCCATTAAAGTTCATGTGCGTTTAAAGGCAGGTGTCCCAATAATTTTGGTAATATAGTGTATATATATATATATATAAAATAGACGTTTGTGTACATTGTTGTTTTTATGCACTTTAGTGTTTGAATTATGGTGTAATAAGCACTGTGTGTTTTCAACATAGAGTCATTTTTGATATATGGTTTTATTCTTTTTGATACTTTTCAAATAAATATGATAATTTTGCATAATAGTAAGCCTTTGCTTAACTGCTTTTTTCACTCAATCCTGGGGCTTTACCCTTTGGATCATGTTGTTTTTTTTTTTGTATTATAATCCAAGTAGCTCTGTGAGAAAGCATGGCCAGAGTAATAGATTGATGGTGCTGGAACCTTCAGGGCTATATCTGTTTCCACCCTATGGTGAACTTTGGATTGTGACTGGTGAAGAAAATAAGGCCAGGAGAAACACACCAATTTGTTGAAGTCCAAAGAGCAAAATTAACAAAATACCAAAATTACACTGATAGAAGGTTCATGTAGAATCTTCACCAACAGCTTGCGCCTTTCAAACGTTTGAAGGTGCACTCTTCATTAGGGCTTAAGAATAAGTAGAAAGCTCTAGCCTTAGGCAGTCAATTTGTGGTTTAAGGTTCACAATGTTTGGACAGGCAGCTTTTGGGCACACTCATCAGCAGTTAATGATTATGATCATAACGTTCAGAATCACTCCTCTGTTTCCTGCTGCCAAAATGCAGCTCACCATCACACATGTGCGAAGGCAGAGCCTCATTGGTTGCTGACTTTCCCTTTCTCAGTCTGAGTGCTGCTGTATATGGTCTATGGAGCTGATATCAAGACTAAATGAGGTAGGTACACTTGTTGCATTTAACATAAATAAAATAGATTCATAGCTGCTCTATATTTTTCTAGCTAGGAAAAGTGTTTCTTAAAACTGTCTGGGAGTGTTTAGAACTATGGCTTTTACCTAAAACTGAAATATCACTTTGGAGAGCTCTACTACCCTTTTTAAAGCAGTCAGTGTAAATCTATATTCATAATCACTAAATATTTCCATGCCAGGACACAGATCGGTATTGGCTGCTTTTCAAAGTTTGTAGACGTATATGACTCCGGGTGTGCCCCTGGGAGCCCTTACTAAAGTGTGTACATTTATTTGCATTGTACGTATATGTGCATTATATCCAAGTGGTTACTCCCAGGTGGAGCACAATGAAGGAACGCAATGATCACTCTATAAAGCTTTGTTACACAAACACTGATATGTGATGAAATCTGTTCTGTATGATAGCTCCATATATTTTATATTATAGACCCATAGACAAGATGACCAATACAACAGTGACAGTAAAAATAATTCAAAGCCTAAAGTATAAAGAAGGGGTTAAATAGAGGCCATGGGGAAATTGATTTTCCTACGGGAATGCTCGCTATACTGACCCACAACTGGAAAGTCATGATTTGCTGGGTGCAATATGCCATCATTCATTTTAATTAGCAATGTCTGTCCATGTGTTGACAGTCATAGAGATGAATGGAGCCGTCTCCAGGGTGTCTCTACTCTTTAAGACTTCCCCTACATCTCTTGGCAGAAACCAGTGAGGCTTGGGGCAGATTGTGTTGTTAACTAGTGCATTACAGTAAACATGCAGTATACGCTATTTTTTGGGTAATGTCAGAGCATGATGCTAAGCCCTGCCACCATGTATTCTTATTGGTCAATAACTATGATGGGCAGTCTCACTGACTTACAGGAATATGTGAAAGGCAGGAAGGGAGGGCAACTGCTGAAGCTTGGATGATCAGACCCATCTGGATGATCATTCAACCATGTCAAGAGAGTTTGGGAGGATGTTGCAGGAATGTACTGGCAGCAAAGTGCGTGTACTTAAATTGTATTTCAATCCAAAAATGTATAAAGTTTACCATTCTTTACATGTGCCGGCTGCATTCGTTTTTTCATTTTTTTTCTCTTTACCCGATGATCCAACCAGAGACACACTTCCTGTCCTAAAGTGATAACCCTCTATCAATCGTGGTTGCCCTTGGAAATTCGACAATGTCTGGCAACCATGGATTTCCCAGTAGACTGGGCCTAGTCACTCACTTCCCTTTCTTATTGGGAACTGTGTTGGTGTTTCTTATGACCCTTTATGTCTCTTGTATCTTTCTCCGCCCCCTCTATTTTTCTTTCCTTTATTCTTCCCCATTTCCCTCTGGGATGATAAGGTTGTCAGTTCTATGGCTGTTAATTCTTGCATATATCTGGGTGATGACGCTGGATATTTCTTGGATATTGTACATATGTATCTTAATTCTTTACATTATGCCATGTCAAAGGTTTTTCTTCCTTTTCTGTATAATGTGCCATATTCTGCTTTTTGGAAAAATCTTTTCATTTGCATTTCCAAATGCAAGGGAAACAACAAAACAAAAACAAAAAAAAAAGAAAGAGACTACTACTACTACTAGCCATGGCCCCGACTTCTGAAGAGCTGATGGTAAACTTCAGGGTCAGAGAGAGCTGACATCCATTCTTACAGTGTGGGTCACTAGGCCTGGTGGGTGCAGAGCGATGTAGAGTAAGTTGGGCGCCAGACATTTTGATGATGCAGAACAAAAGAGATTTATTTTCTCCTAAAGAACTGGGGGGGGGGGGGGAGAGGGTTAGGGCCAGGACACCCTTTGAACAGGTGCAAAAGCACTTATCAGACTCCTAGATTCACAAAAATAGAACAATGTGATGGTTGTATATCTCCAGACGTCTTAAAGCTGAACTGTGCCTGGAAGAGCTATTTCCTTTAGTAACTGAACTTGTACTTGGACTTCAACACAGATCTGTAAGACTGTACACATACCAAACTTGGTATCCCTGTTGTGTCAACCTGGCTTCCATCTCACTTGGTATCCCTGTTGTGTCCACTGCAGCTTCATGAATTTAAGCTCACAGGCTCTTTAAAGACTCTTTGGACTCCCACTGCCACTGGGTCCCTTGAACGTCACACAGCCAACTACTGTATCTTCCGAGTGTCCCCATGCTGACCTGCTGGGTCCCTTACGCAGCTCTTCAGCACAACTTCTGAACTCTTTTGCAAGCGTCACCCCTGCTATCCTGCTGGGTCCCTAGCTTGACTTCCGCTGAGGCATTCCCAACTTCTACACAATCCCGGTCAGTGAAGAAGGCTGCTCTGGTACTCTCTCTCAGACTCTGAACTCTGGCTTCTGATAACAGGAGCGTTGTCTTTTGAGGGGGACAGTTTCCCCTTTACCCCTGACTCTGGTTCATGCTTTGCCTCTGGCAACAGGAATGGTTGTCCTCTGTTAGCAACTCTGTCCCTTCACCTCCGACAAAGAGGGGTTCTCCGGCAGGCAGAACCCAGGCAACTTGGTTAGGTCTCCGACATGAGGCACCAACCCTCCAGGCCCCTTCTCTTCGAGACGCTTTTCCCTGGGGGCACCCATGCGTGCTCACTCCCAAGTCCTGCTGCTGCATCCATTGAAACAGACAGCAGGACTCGGCACCGCCCCCTGCTCCAGTGGCACCAGATTTGATTGACAGCAGCGGGAGCCAGTCGCTCCCGATGCTATCAATCTGTCCAATGAGGAGAGAGGCAGTGCACATTGCTGAATCAGATGGGCTGAGGTAAGGTAAGGGAGGGGGGGGGTCTGGGGGGAGCTGAGGCTTTTATCTTAATGCATAGAATGGTTAAGGTGAAAAACCTTATGGCTTTAGAACCACTTTAATAAAGCAATCCTGATTGTAAAAAAAAAAAAAAAAAATGACAACCCTCACTCAATGTTCTGTATGAAGGAGCAGGGTTGTCACCCTAGAACAGGAAGTGTATTAGAACTACACAACACTTCCTCTTTTCCACATTTTCATGCATAGAGTGAAGGGTGTTCTGTAGTCCACGGAGATGAACTGGATAACTCTGATAAGACTGCTTGGGATAACACTACAGAGTGAACAGGACAGCACTGGATTTTTGTCAGGATCAACAGGTATTTTTTTAACCAGTTATAACAAATCTATTGCAATGGAAGATTTAACAGAACAAAAGGGAGAAAATTAGAGAAGTTCCTTGTTAGAGTTTTCACACACTTTATACCTGCAGCGGTTTTGTTTTATTTTCCCCATGACATAATCTCTTTAGCATTCCAGTGAATTATTACACGTACTGTGTGAAGCTGCTGTTTGAAAAATAATCAATTTTTATTGAGCTCATATAACGCAAGAGGGCATTCATAAAGGGCAAATACAGCTAAGTCATGATCGCCTGTGCCATGGAATTTATAAGTATGCCTGCATTCTGAATACAATTTTTACTTGGCCTCTGACCCTCCTTCCATTACATGCAAACATATTGCCCACGACACCTTAGAGTAATAGATATTGGCACACGCCTGATCTGAGCAAACCCATGTGCTAAGCGATGTCAGAGCTCATTCTCATTGATATTCAAGGCCATCATGAACGATGCTTCACTATGTGCTTCATTTTCCTTCCTTGGGATTGCTTAAAAGGCAAGTAAATAGAAAGCACAAGTTGCTTTATGTAGGAGATTTGAATGCTATTCCTGGAAAATTTTAGGACTGAATGTGTTTCATGAGGTGTTGGGGGGTTTAGGGGTGCTTTTCAGAACAGCTGAATTTGTCAAGTAATTTCACTGAAATCTTCAAAATGTTTCCAGCTTGACTGGTTCCAAGGGAAATCTGCCTATCCCTATAAGCTCTGCATACTGTATATCTGAAGACCATATAGACATGCAAAAATAGAAACACAAAGCAGAGTACAACAGATTGTACAGGAAAAAAGATACATGCCATACCATCAGTCTTAACCAGGCAATGGGTTGAAAAGGTATCCTGCAGCAGCAAATTGCCCAAGGAGACTGGACTGTAAAGGATTGCAGAACAAACATGTATACAGCGCAATGAAAAACCTTTGTCCTGATAGCCATAAGGCATAAAAGATCTCAATGATATGATTAAGTCATGTTGGTTGGTTGGTTGGGCACATCTGCATATACACTATATTGTCAAAAGTATTGGGACACCTGCCTTTACATGCACATGAAATTTAATGGCATCCCAGTCATAGTTCATAGGGTTCAATATTGAGTTGGCCCATCCTTTGCAGCTATAACCGCTTCAACTCTTCTGGGAAGGGCCAGTGGTAGCCAGACAATATCTTAGGTATCAATTTGACTCTCAGAGCAACCTAAAAGCAGATTAAATGTGGGCCAGTGGGTAGGCAGGTGAAGTTAGCCACTTTGCCACTAGGTGGCTCTGTACCAGAATACAGCAGGTAGTGACAACAGGTACAGCAGGTAGTGACACTAGGTGTTAGGCCCCTCACACAAGTGATGTCAGGGATAAGCTAGGTAGGGAAGGGACACCTCTCACACCTGTGAGCATGCAGACAACACACACAGGCCCTGCCAGATGATGTGGACCAGTATGCAAAAGGAGCCGGCTGTAGTCATTCTGTTCCTTAGGGAAAAATAATTGCATGCCCTGTGCTTAGAATAGGGTATGTGGGATATCTCAGATGGGCGGCTGCCTTCCCTAGGAGACATCAAGTAGGGGTAGCCAGTGATAAATATACAAAAATGGGGGAATGTGGCGCTGCCTCCAACAAAGTGCTCTATGTGCAATGCTATGTGCAAATCATTAAATGTGAACCAAATGTGTAACAATATGTGCAATAAATACAATAAAGTGTATAGTGTGCTTAAACAATCATATATACTGTAGTGTTGTAACAAATTGATCACTGAAGCAATTAATGAAGTCAAAAATGCAAAAAATGTGGCATGTGTTTAAAATAACATACGCTGTGAAATCTAAAAGCATATAAATGTCTCTAAATGGTAAAAATAAATCTGTGGAAAAAAGGAGTGTGTTCTCCTTTAAGAAACAGTAACTTAAAGCGGTTGTCTACCCAATTTTTGTACTTTTACCTACAGGTAAGCCTATAATGGGTAAAATGAATATCCCCCTAAACCTGTACGGTTTAGGAGATATTCTCTCTCTAAGATGTTGCGGCGTTACGGCGCATGCGCCGTGTATGTCCTGGCGCATGCGCCATGTATGTCCTGGCGCATTGCCGTGTATGTCCCGGTGCATGCACCGTGTATGTCCCGGGAAAGGCCTGGCAATAGGACCGGACCTAGCCGCAAAGACGGGTCCTGCACGCATGCGCGGGAGTGACGTCTCGTGGCTCCGGCCAGTTACAGCGCTGGAGCCGCGTACCCCGAAGCAGTGTTGCCAACCTACCAGATTAAAATTTACTGGCACAACACCCAAAATTTACTGGCACCGTCAAGTTTTTACTGGCATTTTACAAAAGTTACAAAATTACAGTTTTCAGTGCAAATTTCAGTATCTAGGCTACAAGCAAGTACACTGTGCAAATAGCAATGTGATTTAAGGTAGATAGCAAGGTAAAAAAAAACATATTTCTGTTATTTTCAATATAATAATATAATTTAGTCCATCAGTTTTGTCACCTATGTCAAATTGCACTAGCTGGCAGCAGGAGGAGTGGTCGTCCAACTCGTCTCAGGGTCAGGATCAGATAGTTGCCACCTCATTCCTTTAAATCCGAACACATATTAATTACACGGGTTCTGTGGCTGATTAAGGTGGTAATTAAACTCACTTGGTGCATTATCTGCATTAAATTGGCCTCAGAACCTGTGTGATTCATATGCGTTCGAGTTTAAAGGGATGAGGTGGCAACCCTAGGATCAGATCTTCTCACTCGCTGCTCAGGGATTTCTGTAATTGCACATGTGCAGCTCTGACCGGAGCCGATGGCCGCCATTTTTACTGGCACTTTTCGGCTACTACGGACTTTTACGGACACCCGAAAAACTAGCCTGTTTTTACGGGCGGTTGGCAACACTGCCCCGAAGCAAGATCCGAGGGAGGATGTACGCTCCCTCAGAGGGGACCGAGCTTCCCAGTCGGATCTTCGTTTCAAGGTAAGTATTTCATAATGAGCTAGTATGCGGTGCATACTAGCTCATTATGCTATTGTCTTGCAGGTTTTTATTTATTTTTTAAATGGGTAGACAACCGCTTTAATTAGGGCAGGTAAAAAAGTCCAAAATACAGTGCATAAAAGAGATAATTTCGCAGGCAATAAAAAAACCCATAAAAATCAATATAGAGTACGGGATATTCATGTAAAAAATGAGTGAACAATCGTCAGAATTCACATAAGTCCCAGGAAATTCTCTTAGGGTGTGATAGCAGAATCCATAAAGTGCTCTGTGCAATACAAATCACATATTGTGCAGATGTGTGAGGTCCACTCATGCTCCCCTCTTGGGTCCCCAAGTACCAGATGACGGCACCCCTGCAGGGTAAACCGCATGTAAGCCATCGCTGGTGTTGGTGTCACTTTAAGGATTGGACCTCCACTGTACAGATGAGTTGATATCCAGAGACCTCTGACGTACATGTGTTGGAATAAGAAAAATGGGAACTCGTAGTGTGATATCATAGATAAAGGGCTTTATTTGATACTAAAAACATATAACAGCACTCCAAACATGCGCTATATGAAGTGCTGGAAAGAGGAATACAAAAGCTCTGCTGTCCCGTGCAGCCACCTCATCTGTTGATGGCGTGCATTCCACAGCAACCAGTATCAAAAACTGGAAGTCCAAATAAGGAAGAGACATAATTACGCACCTAGCTTTGACTTACGCGCTTCGTCATTCAAGACGTCATTAGAGGCGGCCATCTTGATGCGCGCTACATCTTGTATAGTGTAAGCCAGAGTACACCACCTTGCCACACCTGGGCTCACGAAACAGACAGTGTTAATTGCGGCTGTTATAAAACTAAGGAAACATGGGAATATAGCAGCCCAGAATCCAATAATTATAACAATGTGTGCATTGAGCGGTAAACAAAAATACCAGTTTTAATCGGAAAAAAAAAGGATTAAATAAAAAAAAATTAATATGTTTTAAAAAATTACATGTATACCAAAATCCTTGGGAATTTAATTATAGACCTTATAAAAATGTATATATATATATATATATATATATATATTAAAAATACACAAAAATATATAAAAAATATGTACAAAAAATCTTTATATATACAGACATAAAAAAGATATATATATAAAAAAAGGGGGACCTATACAAAAGAAAAGAATAAAACAGAAAAAAGGAAAAAAAACGGAGAAAAACGCCCCCTAGTGGCAAAAGGGCAAACTTCTACACATACATTATTAAGTTGGAACCCCCATCTACTTGTAAGCGACGTTACCGGAAACAGAAAAAATATTACCCAGGTACTCCCTTTAAATTGCGCAGGCACCCCCTCCTTGCTGAGCACTTCCTGGAAGATGCGAACTCTGCCTGTGTGTCTGGCTGTGTGTCTGTTCTTAAAAAAATGTCACGCAGAGCTCTCAGGCTGTTCCAAAGTGAATCTTTGGACAATGAAGTGATCATCAGGTATTGCAGAGAGCGACCAGCACTATGGGATAAAACCGATCCCAATTACAAGGACCAAAGTAAACAGGACAATGCCTGGATTGAAATCTGCAGGCTTTGTGTGGAAGACTGGGAGTTGTTATCCCCGGATGCCCGTAACTTAAAATGTAAGTGTCCATTAAATATTATTCTTAATTTTAATGTTATTTTAGTCAGTTTTTACATTTGATTAATCTGTCCGCAACTGTGTTCAGAACAGCCGTGCACACACATTAACCCCTTTGCCCCAACCCTAACCACAACCCTAGCCCTGAGATTAACCCCTTTGCCCCTAACCTTGACCACAACCCTAACCCTGAGATTAACCCATTTGCCCCTAATCTTAACCACAACCGTAACCCTGACATTAACCCCTTTGCCCTAACCACAACCCTAACCCTGACATTAACCCCTTTGCCCCTAACTCTAACCCTAACTACAACCCTAACCCTGACATTAGCTCCTTTGCCCCAACACTAACCCTATACTGAAAAGTGTATCAACCATCTTGAATTTTTTTCCAATTTGACCTTATAATTATTACTAGCCTTATGGTCTTGAAATGTTCCTCCTGCACCTACTGAGATTTGATTGTTTTAAAAAAAAACTATTGGACTACTGATTATGTATTCAGGCTTGACTTCGCTAGGATAATTGGTACAGCTAATTAGTGTAGGTCATGAGTGCAGCTAATTAGTGTAGGTCATCAGTGCAGCTAATCAGTACAGCTAAGCAGTGTATGTCATCAGTACAGATAATCAGTGCAGGTCATCTAGCCAGACTATCACCGATGTCTAGTCCTATTGAAGACTATAAATCATGTCATGTTTATGTTGTTTAATTACCTTTGTTAAAATACGTAGACACAAAAGTGAAAATAATTTTTATTTTAGTATCAGAATTTATCTTAAAAACAGCAAGAAATATAATTTTAAATAGTAAATATAGTATATGATAGCATCATAAAATAATTAACTCAATAACTATGCAGGCTAGCAAAGACAAAAAATTGTGCAAAGTCCAGCATCAAAATACATTTAGGAAATAACATCCCTTTGCCATTCTATTTCACCAGCCGGTGACAGGAAATAGGAAGCAAATTTATCTCGAATAGTGCTAGCCATCACAGGTTCCCCCTGTAGCACTGATGTGAGCATCTTCCATTTCATGCATAAGGGAATCCTCAAATTGATAACCATCCCGCAGACTGACAAAATTGTGAAGTACGCATGCTGCTTTGACAGCAGTAATAGCGTTTTCAATACGTAATGCAATGGGCATGTGTAATTACCGCCATTTATTGGCAAGTATTCAAAAACTGCACTCAGCCATCCTTCTTGCCCTTGTGAGCTGATAGTTGAACACTTTTTTAGAGTTATTAAGATTTCTGCTTGAGTAAAGCCTCATTAGATGTTCCCCCAAGGCAAAAGCCTCATCTGTGACAAATACATATGGTAGTTCGGTTGTGCCAGGAAGTGGAGAGTTCTCCGGAAGGTCTAGCTGATTTGCTGTTAGTCTTTGACCAAAGGAGGAATTAGCAAAAATGTGTGCATCGGAGCTGCTTCCATATGATCCTGTATCAATGTAGGTGAAGCAGTAGTTTGCATCAGCAACAGCAAGCAGTACAAAAGAACAGTACTTTTTATTAAATTAAAATGCATACTGCCACTACCAGCAGGCTTAAACACACGTATGTGCTTCCCATCAGTAGCTCCAACGCAATTTGGGAACTTGCACCACACATCAAATAGTCTTGCAATAGCCCACCAATCCTTCTGTGTAGGCCTTTTCATCACAATGCTGTTAAGCACAGTCCATAACACTAGGCAGGTCTCTTGAATTATGTAGCTGGTGGTCGATTTGCCCACCATGAATTCATAATGTAGGCTTACTATGGAATGACCAGTTGCCAGGATCTGAAAGACAAAATACATAGTTGATTATGTTTCTATTTATGTTTTGCAGTAACATTGCTTCAGACCCGTTGGAAAGGGTTGCGGAACTGTTATAAAAGTCACCTGTGGAAGACCAGTGAAGCAAGGAGCGGTGCTGGAGGAAAATGCGTGGTACCTCATGTTCATGCTGGGGATTTGGAATTCCTCAAACCATTTATGGATTTCAGAGACTGAGCTAATATTTGTCATATTAAAAACATTTCTATTATACTGTTACATAAAGAAGAATGTGCTAAACGTTATTATATTTTCATTGCAGAACTCAAGCCAGTTGGGAGGAATGTGAGGAAAGGCAGGAGCAGGAATGTCATATGCCCATGTCACATGACCAGGGTGCTGTGGAGGCAGAAGATTCTGAGGCAGACAATAATCCTGCTCTTGCTCCCCACCTTTCCGCGAATGAAGAAGAGCCAGGGCCCAGCCAAGTTCCACTGAGACCTAGACCAGCTGGAGGGGGAAGTAGTCATAACATGGAAAAATTTGCAAGTTTGATGGACAAACTAGATGAAAGGCTGGAGAAGTACGAGTCAAATGAAAATCTGTTTGGCATGATGGTCGGAAACTCCTTACTAAATGTAAGGCCAGAAAGAAGGGCAAGTGTGAAGAAAGATATTCTGGATATATTAGAGGCCAACAGTGGCAAAGATACAGTACCAGCCGTCCACACCCCTAGCTTTGGCCCACCCCCAGCATCAGGGCCATATTACCCTTTGACAACCCCTCCACCTCCCAGAACCCGCCCCTACTATCCCCCTCGCTTTCGTCTGTACTCAGATGATTATAGGAATGCTCTAAACCCATCACATCCGCCTATACCTTATCCTTCCCCATCCCAAATTCCCGCCACCATCACCACCCCTAGACAAAATCAAAGGGGCCATACATTTTCTGCAGTAATGCCCAGCCCAGCCACCAGCAATCCAGATTTTCCTGTTTACCACCAATTGTAAACATATTTGATGCAAAAAATGTTCTACATTCATAAATCCTGTTGGATTATTTATCTTAGCTGCCCTGTTTTGCTTCCCCCCCCCCCCCCATCCTCCCCTCTTGGATAGGCACGCCACATTTATAAACCTATTTTGGGCCTCGTTCAAATAATAATTTGGACCGTTCCTGGCCCTTAACTTGTTGATATGACTTTTTCAGTAACTGTTTGCTGCATCCCCTAGCCAATAGCCTGTTACTAAGTAGTTTGACCTGTATTTTAAAATCCTCATTGTGGGAGCAATTACACTTCAGTCTAATATACTGACTGTAGGGAAAACTATTAAAAATGCATATTATAATCCTGTTGGATTACATTTTCTTCTTTTATTTTGAATTATTTCATAAATGGTTATTTTACTGAATTTTGTATCATTTCATTATTTTATTTCCATGTTTGTGTGTTATGTTGTTCAATATATGCCCGGTTCACATATCTGTGATGCAGGAATCAGCGTTTTTACAGAGCCCATTACCGCATCACATTCTTCCTGCAGGCAGTTCACACTGCCATCTGAAAACCGCTGTGGGTGTCATTACAAAGTTAATGACACCCCCCTTTTTGTTCAGAAATCGCAGTGCGAACTCTAAACTCACACATTAGGGCCGGTTCACACTGCTCCGAACACCCAGATTAACAACGTACTGCAGTGTGATTCATATGCGATTTATGTGCGATGCTAATTCAGCCATAGAGATTTTATGGCTGAATTTGCATGGCAATCGGAGCTAACTTGCACAGGACACTTTTGTTTCGCAGAGTCAGAATCGGATCACATGGGTGTTCACACCATTCGATCCCATTCCTGTGCGAGTTTGCAGTTCGCAGTGCGATTTGCAAACTGATTTGGGGATGTCATTAGCTTTGTAAAGACACAGGGTTCCCACATCACACCAATGTGAACCAGAGCTGCATCAGATCGAATGGGTGAGAACACCCATGCGATGCAATTTCACTGCGGGAATAAAAAGGCCCCTACACCGTTTTTAGTGCGAATTGAAAGGGGGTTCAACTGAACTCACAAAGAGATCACATGTGAACGGGACATGTGGTGCGGGTGCGAATCAAATGTGATCTTTACAGGGCCGCTATCAGGGGTGTATAGGCAGTACTGCCATAAGGGGCCCAAGCGTCTCAAGGGGTCCTTCTCTCCTTCACTACTGCCACCTAATTTCTCCCTCTCCTATAAGCTTATGGTCACTTCAGTGCCACTTCGAGGTGCAGAGCCCAATCTTTTTCAAGCCAATTAGAGCCTCAGGATGTAATCATGTGGCTTGAAAAAAAAAAACCTAAAAAAAACTGGGCGTGGATGGGAAAAGAAGTTATAAGAGTGCTAAAATAAAAGTAGGCGCACCGAATGAGGCAGTAGGATGACCAGTGGTCGTATTTGGTGGGACAGCCAGTGGGAATGTTGGTGGTCAGGCCCCAGTGGGCCCAGGCCTGAAGCTCTGTAAGTGGCCGCAAAATTTCTGATGGCTGCCCTGGATCACTGTGATCACACAATAACCCAGAATGTTTTAATTCTGCAAGGTTCATAATATGCTGAAGCAATTATGAGCTGCAGTATATATTTTTTTGTTATGATAACGCTCTTGAACCCCTTAATTTGTGCAAAAAGTGTACTAATGTATTCACAAAAATATGGCTTACCTTAATGTGATAATCAATCTTGGCGTTGGTGAGATGATGTGTTCTGTCTCTCAATATGACAGGAAACCAGACCGAGCAATTTGTCAAAGCTGTTTAACCACTTCCTTACTGGGCACTTAAACCCCCCTCCTGCCCAGATCAATTTTAGGCTTTCTTTTGGTGGTATTTAATCACCACTGGGTTCTTTATTTTTTCTATAAATGAAAAAAGACCGAAAATTTTGTAAAAAAAAATGCATTTTTCTTCATTTCTGTTATACAATCTTGCAAATTAGTAATTTTTCTTCATACATTTTTGCCAAAATTTAAACTGCTACATATCTTTGGTAATAGAAACCCAAATTAGTGTATATTATTTGGTTTTTGTGAAAGTTATAGAGTCTACAAGCTATGGTGCCAATCACGGAATATTGATCACACCTGATGTACTGATGGCCTATCTCATTTCTTGAGACCCTAACAAGCCAGGAAAGTACAAATAACCCCCAAATGACCCCATTTTGGAAAGAAGGCATTCCAAAGTATTTAGTAAGAGGCATGGTGAGTTTTTTGAAGTTGTAATTTTTTCCCCACAATTCTTTGCAAAATTAAGATTTTTTTTCTTTTTTCTTTCCACAAAATTGTCATATTAACAGGTTATTTCTCACACCCAGCATATGTATATCACAAATTACACCCCAAAACGCATTCTACTACTTCTCCTGAGTATGGCGATACCACATGTGTGGGACATTTTCACAGCCTGGCCACATACAGAGGACCAACATGTAGGGAGAGCCATCAGGCGTTCTAGGAGCATAAATTACATATTTCATTTCTTGACTACCTCTTGCACTTTTGAAGGTCCTGAAGCACCAGGACAATGGAAACGCCCAAAAAATAACCCCATTTTGGAAAGTTAACACCCTAACGTATATTCTAGGAGGCATAATGTGTCTTTTTTTTCCCACAAGTTCTCGGAAAATGTAGAAAGAAAATGAAAACGCATTTTTTTTACACAAAGTTCTCCATTTATACAATATTTCTAACACACAGCATGTACATAGCAAAAATCACACCCCAAAATATATTCTGCTACTCCTCCTGAGTATACCCCGTGTGTGACTTTTCCACAGCCTGGTCACATACAGAGGCCCAACATGCAGGGAGCACCGTCAGGTGTTCTAGGGGCATACATTTCAAATCTAATTTGATTACCTATTACACTATTGTGAGGCACTGTAGTGGCATGGATAGGCACTGTAATGGCATGTATGGGCACTGTAGTGGCACAGATGGGCACTGTAGTGACATGGATAGGCACTGCAGTGGCATGGATGGGCAGTGTAGTGGCATGGGTGGGCACTGTAGTGGCAAGGATAGACACTGCAGTGGCATGGATAGGCACTGTAGTGGCATGGATGGGCACTGCAGTGGCATAGATGGGCAGTGTAGTGGCATGGATGGCCATTGTAGTGGCACGGATGGGCACTGTAGTGGCATGGATGTGTCACGGATGAGAACTGATGTGGTATGGATAAGCATGAATGAGGCACAATTGAGCCATGAATGGGGATGGATGAGCATGGATGGGGATGACTGAGCACAGATGGGGATGACTGAGCACAGACGAAGATGACTGAGCACGGATGGGGATAACTGAGCATGGATGGGATGACTGAGCATGAATGGGGATGACTGAGCAGGGATGGGGATGGATGAGCACGGATAGGGATGGATGAGCATGGATGGGATGACTGAGCACGGATGGGGATGGATGAGCAGGGATGAAGATGACTGAGTACGGATGAGGATGACTGAGCATGGATGGGGATAAGTGAGCATGGATAGGGATGAGTGAGCACGGATGGGGATGAGTGAGCATGGATGCGGATGACTGAGCACAGATGGGGATGAGTGAGCACGGATGGGGATGACTGAGCAGGGATGGGTGAGCACGGATGGGGATGGGTGAGCACGGATGGGGATGACTGAGTACAGATGGGAATGACTGAGCATGGATGGGGATGGGTGAGAATGGATGCATGGTGAGCACGGATGGGTGGGTGAGCACGGCTGGGTGGGTGAGCATGGATGGCTGGATGAGCATGGGTGGCTGGGTGGGTGAGCATGGATAGCTGGGTGAGCATGGATGGCTGGGTGGGTGAGCATGGATGGCTGGGTGAGCATGGATGGATGGCTAGCTGAGCATGGATGGTTGGGTGAGCATGGATGGCTGGCTGGGTGGGTGAGGATGGCTGGGTGATAGATGGATGGAGGGGGTGCAGCCTGGAACATAGCAGCGCTGTGGGCACTTCAGACCCTTTGCCCACATCGCTGCTGCATCTGCTCTCCTCCTTTTCCTCTCACACACTGCACCGATCGGTGCGGAGAGGGGAGAGAAAAGCCGGCACCTCCGGCTTGTTTACATGTGATCGCTCCGTCATTTGATGGAGTGATCACATGGTAAAAGGCCGCTGCAAGCTGCCATTCAACGTGATCTGTGAAGCCCCCCACTAGGGGAAAGATCTTGATTCGCCTGCAGTATCAGAGCCGTCCACTGTGTCCACAGTGCACACAGCAGCAATGCAGTGATTATGCTGAACTGATCAGACTGGAGAACTGCGGGAAGTGGGAGATAACTTCACTATTGCGGGGTCTCTACAGCATATTGCAAACCCCCCCATCCCCCCGCTGTGACTGTTTCTCAAGTATTGTACTCTGCTTGGCACTCTTCTGTGCATGAAAGGAGGACTGTGTGGCAGTATCATTGCTTCAATGGCTATTTTATAAACACTGGGGTTTGAGCACGGATCATCCTATCCATACTGATCTGCAGTCTGCTCTAAATTTGCCTCTTATCCTGATATATGGACAACAGCCTAAGCTAATTCAGGAAATTCATTCAAGGGGACCTACTTTGTAGCTATTATGGGGCTTGTGCCATAGTATGAGTGTTATGGATGATAAACTATAATAAATATTGCTATTTTTTGATAATATCCCTTGCTCCTTATTGATGATTGCTTGGGGAACCTTAACTGTAATTTAATGGAGCTGGGGAAGGGCCTTGTGCTTCAGCACTGAAATTAGCCAACCACAAAAATAACTAGGGATGGACTGAGTAGAGTACTGCGCAGTCAGCATAAAAAGGCAACTAAAATTATTGGCTCAATCGTGACTATAGTAAATAGACAAGTGCGGGAAGCGGTGTTATACCTGACAAGTAATGTAAGTCACAATGAAAAAATCTAAATAAATGCCAGAGTGGCTCCACAAATATGATAAAATTAAATAATGAGCAATTCAAGTGAGTCAGGTGCTAAATAAAGTGCATAAATAACTGTGCCAATTAAGGTGCCTGGCTAAAGGAGACAGTGAATATCAATAAATAACAAGTGTGCGTATATCCTGAAATTCAGTGAGTAATTGAATAAAAATAATAAAAATAATAAATGATAAAAATAAAAACCTGAAAAACCACACAAATGATAAAAATTCATAAAAAGTTCATAGATAGTTCATGTTCGTCACATCAAAACAGAGATATTGGTGCAATATAAAGTGCACTGTGCAAACAACAAAAATGGTGACAAAATCTGTGGTGCAGGCTATTGGTGCCAGTGATCGGGGAGTCGGTCTGGTAGCTCCACTCTGTGCATCCAGAAAGGCTCCTATGCCCGTGTGCACGACTATGTGCTCTCAGAGCGCTCACCTCAAGTAGGTGTAAAATACACCTTTTACTGCGAGTAGTGCAGTCGCTGAAGCGGTGGAACAAACGACCTCCAAACACCTAATATGACTCCTGCCTCGTCTCAAAGTGGAACGATCAACATAGCCAGTATAGCTGAGAGCGGTCCTCACTCATACATGGGGGTATAAAGCAAAGACTCCCATAGTGTAGCAGTTCAAAACATTCAATTTATTAAAATGGTAAAATCGTATTTTATTTATCGTATTTATCATATTTGTGGAGCCACTCTGGCATTTATTTAGATTTTTTCATTGTGACTTACATTACTTGTCAGGTATAACACCGCTTCCCGCACTTGTCTATTTACTATAGTCACGATTGAGCCAATAATTTTAGTTGCCTTTTTATGCTGACTGCGCAGTACTCTACTCAGTCCATCCCTAGTTATTATTGTGTTTTTAACTAGTATTGCAGCAGCTAGCTTATTTCCTGGTTACCACTCTTATAGGCTTCACACTGACTCACTTCAGTAGCTTTATACGAGATACACACTTCAGTAACAAATAGAGGTTGCGCAGAAGACCTTAATATATTTCACCTAGCCAACCACAAAGCCCCTCTTACAAGTGGGTCATTGGAAAGAGTTCATTGGAAAGTGTATACCACCAGGAGGTGAAGGCAAAGCTGTTCATAATCATTTACTTAGTGAAAGTTTGTAAAATGTCAATAAACAATTCCCACAAAGTTGTTTCAGTCCAGTCAATTTGAAAGACAAATATAAGTTTGTCTAAAAAAAAAAAAAAAAAAAGAAGAGGTTTGGGGAAGTTATCTCAGGATAAATCCATTTGTGGAGTATTGCTTTTTTGACCACAAGAGTATTATACAACAGTAATATTCTACTGGCCCTCTGATTTTTGGTTCCATTTAATTCCAAGATGCTAAAAAGTGCATATGATGGGGTGAGGGGGAGAGAGTTCATCAAGTGGTCAGTGGCTTATAAGGAGCCTGTTCTTCAAAAGCGCTTTAGCCTAAGGCAGTGGTTCTCAACTCCAGTCCTTGGGACCCACCAACAGGTCAGATTTTCAGTATTACCTTGGGGAGATGCAGAATAGAATACTGCAATCACTGAGCAGCAAATGATATCACCTGTGATGCATTTCAGTTATCCTGCAAACCTGGCCTGTTAGTGGGTCCCGAGGACCGGAGTTGAGAACCACTGGCCTAAGGTAAGCCAGAACACGTAATATAGATCTTCTGAGTTTTGCCAACACTTAGGACATTGGGGAGATTGACTAAAGCCCTATTCACACGGACGTTCCGTTCAGGTCCGCCGGTCCGTTTTTTCAGGCGGACCTGAACGGACACTCCATGCAGCCCTATGGAGAAACGGATGTCAGCGGAGACATGTCTGCTTACACCCATCGCTCTCCGATCTGCTCCAGACACGTAAAGTCTGACGGAGGAAAGCTCCACCAGCTTCGTGATGTAGTCATGGAGGAGTGGAAGAGGACTCCAGTGGCAACCTGTGAAGCTCTGGTGAACTCCATGCCCAAGAGGGTTAATGGTGGCCACACAAAATATTGACACTTTGGGCCCAATTTGGACATTTTCACTTAGGGGTGTACTCACTTTTGTTGCCAGCGCTTTAGACATTAATGGCTGTGTATTGAGTTACTTTGAGGGGACAGCAAATTTACACTGCTATACAAGCTGTACACTCACTACTTTACATTGTAGCAAAGTGTCATTTCTTCAGTGTTGTCACATAAAAAGATATAATAAAATATTTACAAAAATGTGAGGGGTGTACTCACTTTTGTTAGATACCGTTTAGCACTGTCAATTTACGCAGCACTTTACATATTTATTATATCTCATAGTTTTGGAGTATCCCTCCTACCACCCTCAACCCCAACCAAGTTTCCAAAAATAAAAAGTACAAAAACAACCTTAGACTGTTTTTTTGAAGAAATGTGTGAATGAACCTGTGTGCCTGGCTGCGGGGCAAAGCTTGCGGGGAAGACCTGGACAGTAATTCTGCGGCTCCTACGGGAGTAGCGCTAGAAACACTTAAGGATGTCAGTAGTAGATATTGTTGGGGAATGTTTAGTCCATTTTGAAAGACCCATTGAGCACTAAGCATAATCAATAATAAATCAATATCTAAAGCAAATATATCCATGAAATGGCACATTTGACAGGCCTAGGTTCCCCCAACAGGCAGACCAGGGAGTTCTCCTAGTCTTCTTAAGATTCTTAAATATATGAGATACATATAAACCACCTTTTATTCAATAAAAAATGTAAAATTGCTCTTCCAATACAGTGAAATGATCAGACACTCTCATTTCAATTGCTGAGGGATGTTGGTGTGACCTGACTAACCATAGGAGTGATATTCCTGATGATTCACTTAACTGTAAGTCCAATTTTACCTCTTTTAGTTGTTAAAATGTTTTTTTTGTTAGTGTGCTCTGTTTTGTGTTCCTAGTAATTTCAGCAAGTATAACTCAGTTGTCACTTTTCAATCTCTTTTACCTAAAATTACATCTAACAAAGAACAATAGGGTACAAATCAAATTTCATGTAAATGTCAGTTGTTTTATATTCTGGGCAGATATATATCGAAATACATTTCTGTCAATTTTAATACCGTGGATGTGTGCTTAAATGTTAAGTTATGTTAATAGTCTTGCTGAGCTGAATAAAAATTGACAAAAGGAATTGAAGCACCTCACTCCTTTGTCAATTATGGGACCAAACTCCTTGGTACCTGGGAAAATTCTATTTAAAATAGACTTTGTAAGTCTAGGTAACAGATCTAGGTATTGTGGTACAGATGGAATACTCCCGCGATATTGAGGGGGAACAAAGGGAAAGGGGGGAAGGGAGACATGCCTCCAGCTGCTGCAAATGTTTCCTCAAGGAGTTTGAAAAAATTCTGGCTGCAATAGGGCAATACCCTATTTTTAAGTCCAGAGTTGTGCCCCGCAGTACCCCTTCTCCACCAGAAGAAGTTCTCAAGTCTTCTAGGTTGAATGATGCAGGGCATCATGGACCCATCCCAAATGCATGTGCTTTCTCTTAGTGCATTCAGGTGCTATTTAAAATGCATAGCACTGCAATGTGTCAACACATAATGTGCATCAATGTGGATCGTCCCTTACACAGTGAAGATCATTGATAAAAAAAAATGATGTGGTCTTCTTGAAAAGAGGGTAATTGAAGGCCATTCTAATTAGAGTCAAATGTTTCCTTCAAATGATGTGCAGGTAGAGGGCCAGTTCACACCAGCATCTGTTTTTTACAGTGTTATGACATCAGTGCAGATTTATTGTAAATAATGTATCCCACTGTTTACTTTTTTCTGTGCAAACTTTATTGAAATCTCACAAAGTGACATTTAATTAAGTACTATTGGCTGATAGCATTGTCCTGCGCAATACCTGTTAGGAAACACAGCTGTTTGCCTTGTCTTGGATTGGGATTGTGCTGGCCAAGGCTGCCCAGTGCACTTCCAATGCACCTGGTGTAAATGGGTCCTTAATCTAATGTACTTAATTAAAAACATTTTTGCTTGATTTCTGCTTAAATGAGGCCAAATATATGAACTGATTTGATCTAAATCATGTATGGTCTTAGGAAACAGCATGCACAACATTTTGCATTGCCATTTCCGTATTGAATAAGTTACTTACACAATCAAGGTAATTGATGTGAAATCTATGTGATTCTTGTGAAAAGAGGGTAATTGCAAGCTATTCCAATCAGAGTTAGATGTCCTATTCAATTCATGCGCGGGTTTAACCTGGTTAGCCATGCTTTTAACAACACATTTCTGTTAAAGTGCAAAGTGACAAGGGTGAAAGGGATTTCAGTCCTTGCCAACACTTGCTGACATTCTCTTATACTGAAAAAAAAAATGACAAGCTACTGTTGTGAAAAGTACATTTCTGGATTTTGATTTGAATGGTTCCAAACATACAATCTAATCTTTGAATAAGTCAAAACGTAAGAAAAAATATAATACAAAAATGTCAACTGCCAAACCATTTACTGACAAAACTTGTGCTTGTAGTCACACTGGAAAAATAACAATAAATATCCAGTTCACTTCTACTTGATTTATATTGTTTTCAATCTCAAGGTCTGATGAAGGAGACGGTCTTGGACTGCCAAAATTTGTTGGTACTCTTTTGATTGTCCCCCTGACCTGTATTGGAATAAAGTTATATCTGTAACTTTTAGTGGTGTAGTGCTTCAATTTCCATTTTGGTTACATTACACTACACACCAAGGAGGCCATGGAGATCCTATGGCGTGTAGCCTGTCCAGGAACCAGAGAACATCAGCTCTGACTAGGGTTGTCAACCATCCATAAATTTACTGACAGTTTGTAAATGTAGGCCTATTTATGACCTGTCTGTAAATGCAGGTTACGGACGGTGGCTATGTGTAAAAAATTAGAACTTAGGCTAACTGTGCACTGCACGTGCGCAGTGCCGAAGCTGTCTGAATTACATTCGGGTCGGGTCTGTGCATGTGCAGAGGGCTTTTTTCGTCATTATGCATAATGCTCGTCATACATAAAACCACATGCCATTTCCCTTCAGCCACCATTTGCATCACAGGACTCCTGGCGGAAAGAGCCGCTCTGCTCACTCAGTCATGCACCTTGCCTGCCCTGCTCTGCTTGCTCAGTGACCACAAGTTTGCCCTGTCCTCAGTGCCTGCCCCCTGCCCTGGGCTCCTGAGTCCTACCTACCAGTGCAGCCACACACGTCCAGGCCCAGCCACCACCACATGCATACCAGTGACCAGACCACCTGTGCCCACTGCCCACTACCAGTGCAGTGCCCACACAAGTCGGTATGTATTCAGGCAATTTGCAAATTGTGAGATTGTGTGCAAGTGCAAACTACAAGTGCTGTGCAACACAGTGAATTTTTATGCAAAATTGCAAATGGACATGGACATAGAGTCTCTGCTGGTCTGGACATGAGTTGGGCAGCTTGGGCAAATGAAGATGCAATGAATTGGTTGGCGAAATTATTGTCAAATGGCAATTGAATTATTTGACACGCATGCAAAAATGGAGCAGCAGTACTGCTTGGGGGGCATTAAGGAATGAATGCATGCAATGGTCAAAATGTAATGGATGTGGTGGAGCAGTCTGATCTAGCCTTGCCCTGGGGCTAAATAATACATGATGCTGGCAGTAACTGGAGCAGTTTACTAGTACTGGGGCACCACCGGGGGCAGTAATGAAAAGTACAATGGTCAATGAATGGCCAGCAGCCAGAGGTCTTACAAACAGAAAACCACAGGGCAGTAACAGTTTTTCAGCAAGTTCGGCAGGCTACTACAAAGGAACTACCGAGATCAGCAAAAGATGGATGGCATAGTTGGTGAAGGAGTTCTGCTTTAAAGTTTGACACATTTAACAGCTGCTGTTGGCAACACAACAGTTCAGGGTGTGTGTTTTAGGTTACAGTGTGTGCAGTGCAGTTGCACTTTACAAATGGAACATATGAAAGTGGCAACGGCTGAGCCTCATGGCAAAGAACACAAGAAACTGAGGCACTGTTCCTGCACAGGCTCACGGTTAACAGATCTGCAGTTCAAACAGTGGCTAGGTGGTTAGCACTTCCACCTAGCAACATTAGGGTCGACGGTTCAAATACCAACCACAACACTACCTGCCTGGAGTTTGCATGTTCTCCCTGTGCCTGCATGGGTTTCCTCCAGGTACTCCAGTTTCCTCCCACACTTTAACCACTTGCCGACCGCCCGCCGTAGCATGACGGCCACAAAGTGGTTCGTTACCTCAAACCACCGTCGCCTGACAGCAGCCGTGATAACGAATATTGTGAGTGTGCACCTCCGGAGGTGCGCTCGCGCGCTCACTGTGTTCCGGGGGGGCCAGGGAGCGGGTAGGATGGACTCGATCCACGTCGGCTACCTGCAATGGCTCCCCCACAGTGAGAGAACAGAGGTCCGTGTATGTAAACAAGGATCTCCGTTCTGACAGAGGGGAAAGGGTTTTGATCACAGGCTTCCTGTATATGGAAGCTGTGATCACTCCCCTTCCCCTGCCAGCCCGACCCCCATACAGTTAGAACACACTGGGGGAACACAGTTAACCCTTAGAGTGCCCCCTCCAGGTTAACCCCTTCACTGCCAATGGCATTTACACAGTAATCAGTGCATTTTTATAGCACTGATCACTGTATAAATGCCAGTGGTCCCAAAGAAGTGTCAAAATGTTCCGACATGTCTGCTGCAATATTGCAGTACCGCTAAAAATCGCAGATCGCCACCATTACTAGTAAAAAATAAAAAAAAACTGAAATTAATTCTCATCATTCTTAAACGCGGCAACTTTTGCGCAAACCAATTAATAAACGCCGATTGCGATTTTTTTTACCAAAAATATGAGGAAGATTTTTTTTTTATATTTTTTTTTGGATTTGTATTTTAGCAAAAAGTAAGAAAAATTGTTTTTTTTTTTGCAAAATTGTTGCTCTTTTTTTGTTTATAGTGGTGATCAGAAATGACGCAGAGGTCATCAAATACCATCAAAAGAAAGCTCTATTTGTGGGGAAACATCGCACGACTGTGCTATTGTCAGTTAAAACGATGCAGTGCCGAATCGCAAAAAGTGCTCTGGTCCTAAAGGAGGAAATCCTTCTGGGGCTGAAGTGGTTAAAGACATGCTCATAGGTTTATTGGTTCCTGTTTGAATTGGCCCTATTATGTGTATGTATGAATGTGAGCTAGGGACCTTAGATTGCAAGCTCCTTGAGGGCAGGGACTGATGTGAATGTACAATATATATATGTTAAGTGCTGTGTCAATTGATGGAGCTATATAATTACATGTAATAAGTAAATAAAATATTGTTTATTGGCTGATGATGATTCAAAACAAAATGCAAAATGTCTGGTGCAATAAAATGTTCAGCATAGCACATGTCATGGTTCTTGATGTCCGTAGTCATGCTGCAAGTTACAAAACACAAGTCTTTTGCTGCAGCCAGGCAAGCCAACTCTGGAATTATGTTTGCTAAACAAAGCACAAAGATGATCTTACTAATAGCATGGCTCACTGGTTTCCAGACTCTAAATGAACAAGTTACCTATGTTTTATTTGTACCAAAGGGTCCGTGCTAATAAAAAATGTCATTGGCAAGTGCAATAATGAGCTGTTGTGCCAAAAATGTTCCTGTTGTCACTTCATTACTGATTGATGAAACTACAGACATATCAGACAAAAAAATTCCCATGGTGGCCATTTATTTTGATGAAGATGCTGGTAAAACACAATACTGTATCAGTTCTACTACCTTGTTGATCTCACTGAAGCTACTGCTGATACTCATTTTTAATCAGATTAAACAATGTTTTCTGGAAGATGATCTCCCCCTGAAAAATGTTATGGCACATGGTACAGATGGTGCAAGTGTAATGGTTGGTCCAAGAAACTTTGTAATATCCCGCTTTAAAGCAGAGCAACCTTTCATCTTTCACATTCTTTGTACCTGTCATATTGCTGCCTTATGTGCTGCAGATGCCTGTAAAGACATACCTAAAACTGTTAAGCAACTTTGCAGACATACAGCAGGTAAAATAAGTATTGAAATTTTCACCACATGTTAGTAACAACCCAAGCAATCCATACATACAAAGAAACCAAACAAATAAGTTCAGAAATGAAATTATGTGTCATAAAATGGAAGAAAAAGGGAAAAAGTATTGAATGCATGAATAAAGGGAGGCGCAAAAGGACGTGAAAAGCCAAGACACCAGCTAAAATCTATCAGTAATTAGAAACCCCTTGTCAGTGCAAATTAATATCAGCTGGTTCAGTCTCAACTGATGGCCTATAAAAAGGTGTCTCATTACCAAAGTGTCACACAAGAAACATCTTGTGATGGGTAAAAGCAAATAGCTCTCTCGAGACCTTCACAAACTTATTGCTGCAAAACATACTGATAGCATTAGTTACAGAAGGATTTCTAAACGTCTGAATGTTCCAGTGAGCACTGTTGGGGCCATAATTCGGAAGTGGAAAAAACATTATTTCACCATAAACCTCACAAGATTTCTGACAGAGGAGTGAAAAGGATTATCAGAAGAGTAGTCCAAGAGCCAAGGACCACTTGTGAAGAGCTTCAGAAAGACCTAGAATTAGCAGGTACAATTGTTTCAAAGAAAGCAATAAGTAATGCACTCAACCACCATGGCCTGTATGCACGCTCACCCTGCAAGACTCAATTGCTGAATAAAAAGCATGTTGAAGCTTGTTTAAAGTTTGCTGCACAACATTTAGACAAGCCTCTAAAATACTGGGAGATAGGGATGGGCCAAACAACCCCCTGTTCGGTTCTCACCAGAACTTTGGAATATTGCGAAAGTTCAGAACCAAATAACGAACCCCTAAGTCTATGGGACCCGAACGTGAAGAACCAAAAGTGCCAATTTTGAAGGCTTATGCATAATTGGGCATAAAAGGGTTATGGGGGTCTGGGTACTGCCCTGGGGGACATGCATCAATGAAAACAAAGTTTGTAAAAAATGTCATTTTTAAATGAGCAGTGATTTATTGATGCTTAAAGTGAAAGCATAAAAATCAAAAATTCCTTTCAATATAGTGCCTGAGGGGGCCCCCTTAGTCTACCTGTAAAGTGGCTCATCTGTACTGTGTATAGAAGCTACTGCAGCAATAATTGCATTTATAAAGCCAAAAAAATGATATTTTCCCTGCAAGCTTTCTTTATTTTGTAAGCAACGGCTTGGGGAGCCAATCGGTATGATAAGGCCACAATGTAGTGCACTGAGAACAAGATTAGAGTTTTTTTTTGGATAAATTCTGGTGTCTCTTCCACAGACTTTGGATAGAAGTAACTGGTGTAAAAAAATTGGGCTTTGGGTGTTGGTTGCGCCTTCACACCATAACCCTATAATAGGTACTCTTGAGGAAAGCAAGAATTGGCCTTGCTGTCAAAAATTGCAATGATATGCACCTGCCAAATAGGTGCGGAAAAATTGGTCTTTGGGTTTCGGTGGCGCCTTCACATCATAACCTTATTGCGGTACTCTTGATGAAAGCAATCATTGGCCCTGTTGTCAAAAATTTAAATGATATGCACCTGTCAAACAGGTGCAGAAAAATTGGTCTTGGGGTGTCGGTGGTACCTTCACACCGTAACCCTAAAGAGGTTCTCTTGATGAAAGCAAGAATTTGCCTTGCTGTCAAAAATTGCAATGATATGCACCTGTCTAAACAGGTGTGGAAAAATTGGTCTTTGGGTGTCGGTAGCGCTTTCACACCGTAACCCATTGAGGTACTCTTGATGAAAGCAAGAATTGGCCTTGCTGTAAAAAATTGAAATGATATGCACCTGTCAAACATGCAGAAAAAATGGTCTTTGGGTGTTAATTGTACCCATGAAACCTAGACCAAAAACATTCTTCCAGATGAAATCAACACCCACAATGCTAGGCAGCCTAGAAGTCCTGCAGAGATTCCACATCCCAAAAACTCTTAATCAGCAACATCGTCATCAGGGGCTTGATAGCTGCTGGTAATCCAGGACTGATTCATTTTGATAAATGTCAGAAGGCCCACAGAGTCTGTGGACAGACGCATTCCATTAGCAGTAACAAAACCTCCAGCAGTACTGAATGCCCGTTCAGAAAGCACGCTGGATGCAGGGCACTCAGCAGCTCAGTTGCATACTGGGCAAGTTCTGGCCAGTGGTCTATTCTCATGACCCAGTATGCCAGTGGTCCGTCGACTGGAAAGCCCTCTATCTCTGTTTTCGCCCCTAGATAATCATCCACCATGCGGTGCAGATGCTGCCGATGGGATTTGGAAGCTGACAGCCCTGGGCTGTGAGGACTAAAAAAATTGTGAAATGCTTCACTTAGGCGGCCATCTTCTCCACGGCTCCTCTCTTGAGCAATAGAAGCCTCAAAACAATGTTTTCTACGACACTGTAACGTACCAGAGTCGGAAAAAGTGTTCGATAAACTCCTCTTTAAGGTGTCCTCAAGAGATTTCATCTTCCGCACTCTCTGTGGGGACGGGATGAGTTCTGAGACTTTCCCCTTAATGGTGGTCAAGGAGGGTTGCCAACCAATAGTGATCATTCTCCTTTACGCCACGTAATTTTGGGTCCTTTCACAGCCTTTGAAGCATGAGGGAGCCCATGCACCACAAATTTGCGGAGGCATGGGAAGCAGACTTCTCAGGGTCACTCAGGATTATAGTATCTGGAACTGCCTCCTGCCAGTCACATACTACTCCCAAGGGTTCTGGGGATGGAAAACCATCTCTTACTGTTTGACGTATGTCTTCTTCTGCTTCAATGCCTCTAAAACTGGCAGAATCCTCATCCTCCTCTTCCTCATCCTCCCTCTCCTCTTGTGTGTTCTGTAGCATAGGAACAATGATGTCTGCATAAAGTGGGCCTTGATATGAAAGGAAGGCCTCCTCTTCCTCCCACTGCTCTGCCTCGAGTGCCCTGTCCATAATGCCACATAGAGTCTGCTCCAGCAGGAACACAACAGGGATTGTGTCACTGATGCATGCATTGTCATGGCTCACCATCCTTGTGGCCTCCTCAAATGGTGACATTACAGTGCATGCATCCCTTATGAGCAGCCATTGGCATGGGGAAAAAAAGTCAAGACGGCCTGAGCCTGTTGTTGTGCCATTCTCACACAGGTACTCGTTGCCCTCTGCTGCATGTGCAACCTCTGCAGCATTGCCAAAGTCGAATTCCACCTGGTGGGCATGTCACAAATCAGGCGGTTTATGGGCAGGTGGAGTTCCCGCTGAATTTCAGCCAACTGAGCACTGGCTGTGTATAACCACCCCGAAGTGGCTACAGACTCTTCTGGCCTGCTTTAGCAGATCTTCCAACCCTGGGTACCTATTTAGTAGACGCTGCACCACCAAATTGAGGACATGTGACAGGCATGGCACATGTGTCAACTTTCCCTGTCTAAAGGCGGACAGGAGGTTTGTGCCATTATCCCACACCACCATTCCTTGCTCCAGCTGGCGTGGCGTGAACCACCTCTGGGCCTGTCCCTGCAGAGCTGCAAGAATCTCTGCTCTGGTGTGGCTCCTGTCCCCTAGACACACCAGCTGAAGCACTGCATGGCACCTTTTAGTCTGACTCATTGAATAACGCCTTGAACGCTTAGGGGGTACTTGAGGTTCATAGGACAATTCAGCAGAGGAGAGCATGGAGGAGGAGGAGGAGGGGGTAGAGCTAACAAATTTCGCATCATCACCAGCTGTATGGAGATGTGGGGGCACAACAAGCTGCAGCACTGAGCCCTGTCCTGCATCCTTCCGAGTTGCAAGCAGAGTTACCCAGTGTGCTGTAAATGAAATATATTGTCCCTGCTCATGCTTCCTGGACCACTTGTCAGCAGTAACATGGACTTTGCGGCTGACTGCCTTGCCAAACAATGCCACAACATTGCCTTCCACACAATGGTAGAGAGCTGGAATAGCTTTATGTGAAAAGAAATAGTGATTGGCAACCTGCCATTGTGGTACAGCACATTCTACAAATTCACGAAAGGGGGCAGAATCCACCTGCCGGGAAGGCAGAAGTTGTAGAGCCAGCAGCTTTGACAAGCTTGCATTTAGACGCTGGGCATGTAGGTGGCAGTGAATTTTTTTTTCCACAGCAGCAGATGGGTCAGAGAAATTTACCGGCTATAGTCTACAGCTGGTGGTGTGCTGCTAGCAGATGCGCTACAAGGACCTGGGACACCCTGCGCTATACCATCATCCCTGTCAGTGGAGGCTGCTGAGAAGTCATGAGGCATTGCGGGGGCAGACTGAGGTGAGTAAACAGGAGGGACAGATTTGTGCCCCTTTTGTGTGGCTTTTATGTGCTCTTGCCAATTGGCTGAGTGGTGGAAGGTTAAATGCCTTGTCAAGCATGTGGTACCCAAATGGCTGGTGTTTTTTTCATGCTTGATGTGCTTGAGACAAAGTTTGCAAATTGCAACAGTGCGATCGGATGCACATGTACTAAAAAAGGCCCAGACAGCTGAGCTGTGAGAAGTGGGCCGGGAGATAACAGCTCCACAATGTGATAGAATAGGATGACTACTCTTTACTCTTCCATGATGGCTGCCTCGTTGGAGACCTCATCATCATTATCATCATCTCCTCCATCCTCATAACCACTGGAGACAACTTGGCAATATGCTACAGCTGGGGGAACATGAATGGCAATTTGTGTACCAGTGTTCTCCCCTGTCTGTAGGCTCATTTTCCTGCCTTCCTCAACCTCAGAACCAACATCTAAATGAAGTAATGGCTGTGCATCATCAAGGAGCAAGTGGCTGACGCTGTGTTCAAATAATTCTGCTGACTCCTCCATCCCTGATGCTGGGGCTATGGCAGGAATAGTTGTGGACAAGGAGGCAGGTTTGGCCACTCTGGCAGCTGCAGGGGGCTGCGCACTAGTCTCTGCTTGAGTGACGGAGGATGAGGATGGTTTAGTAAGCCAGTCCACCACCTCCTCTGCATGCTGTGGATGGATAGCATGGGCAACATCACTAAATAGAGGAAATGATGTCCTGCCTGAGGGCTGACCACATCCACCTTTGCCTGTGGACACATATGCTGCTGGCCCCCTTACAGTGCCATGGGAATGTCTGCCTCTCCTTGTTGTCCTCCCAGACATGATGGGAGACAAAATGTAATAAAGACATGGAAATGTGTACCTGGATGCACTCTATTCAATGGAAAGTGGTGTTTGGTGCACTTTAACTTGAATACTCACTACACAGACAGGATACATATATAACATACTGCGTCAAACGTGCAGTAAAACACAGAAATATGTGGTGTTAAACTTCAGTAACGCACTGAAATATATGGCATTAAACTTGCAGTAATGCACAGAAATATATGGCGTTAAACTTGCAGCGATGCACTGAAATATATAGCGTTAAACTTGCAGTAATGCACTGAAATATATGGCGTTAAACTCGCAGTAACGCACAGAGATATACTACGGCGTTAAACTTGCAGTAACGCACAGAAATATATGATGTTAGACGGTCACTACGCTCACACTGACTGAACTGTCCTGAGATTCACACTAATGTAAAGATCAATGGTGGTCACTCACTACACTCACACTGACTGAACTATCCCTAGATTCACACTAATGTAAGGATGAATGGTGGTCACTCACTACACTCACACTGACTGAACTATCCCTAGATTCACACTAATGTAAAGATGAATGGTGGTCACTCACTACACTCACACTGACTGAACTATTTCTAGATTCACACTAATGTAAAGATGAACGGTGGTTACTCACTACATTTGCACCAGTGTTGCCAACCTTCTACATTGAAATTTACTGACACAACACCCAAAATTTACTGGCACAGCCAAGTTTTTACTGACATTTCCAAAAGTTACAAAAATTACTGTTGAAAGTGCAGATTTAAGTTTTATGGCTTCAAACAAGTGCAATGTGCAATTAGCAATGTGATTTAAGGTAAATATTAAGGCAAAAAAAATATTTAATATTTTATTTTCAATATAGTAAGTAAGTAAGTAAGTAGCTTAGAGACAGGACTCAGGAGGACAAGAAATTCAAATGGGCAGGCACACACACACACACACACACACACAGGAAATTGACTCTCCAGCAGCACAGGTGATGATGACTAGAGTTGAGCGAACACCTGGAAGTTCGGGTTCTGCTGGTCCGTCCGAACTTCGGGACAAAGTCCGGGTCCGGGTCCGGACGGAACCCGAACGATCGCACGAAGTTACCCCAAGCAACAGGCACGCTAGCAAGCCCAAGGCAGGCCTGGGCCTGGGCCTGAAACAGGGCTTCAAGCCTGCCTGGTCGTCTTGGGCTTGAAGGTCCACAAGCGAGTTGAGATCAGTAGTAGTGGACACGACGACCTCTCAGTTAAAGGACACACACACACACACACACACACACGGACGGGTAAACTTAAAGAACAGGAGGACTCAGGACAGAGATTCGATGAATGAATGAATGAATGATATAACTTTTATTTTATAATTTATAAAAAAAACGGAATTATAAATGGAATTTAGTGTAACGATTAACGTGTAACGTGAACAAACTTCGGTATTTTGAATTTAGACGTGAAAGTTGTCATTAAAAACATTGAAAACCTTTACAGTCATTTTTGAACC
>BLSH010160845.1:114767-126905 GCA_018402905.1 Glandirana rugosa | reverse complement strand
TCTAGGACTTCGACTTTGTGTTTATTAAACCGGTACATTACACTTCTCTCCTGAGTAACCTTTTCTGGGACTACGACCCTTTGTACCTTCCTTTTTCCACTTCTCCTGTTGTCTTTTGTCCTACCTATCTATCGTAGTAATTTTGTTACTTGTACATCAATTGGTGAACGGCTGGCGGCTAGCCGTAGACTGCCGCCGTTTCACCGAGAAATTTCCCCTTTACGGCAGTATGCTGCCGCCGACGGTCTAGCGCGTGTCCCCTCCCGGTCCCTCCCGGTCCCTCGCCCACGCCGCCTCAGCTAGAGACGGCCGGTGGGCGCTACGGGGGGGGCCTCACTTTCTTGCCTCCAGGCACATTCATTTAGAACGGAGGTCCGTGTTTACTTACACGGACCTCCGTTCTTTCACTCCGGGGGGGGCATCGCGGGTGGCCGGCAGAGATCGACTCCGCCGCACCCGCTCCCTGGCCCTCCCTGGCCCTCCCCTGTGCGCGATCTGGCAGCCGCCGTCGTATGACGGCATTTCCCCTTTAAAGAGCCACTTTGCCGCCGTCAGATGCCGATCGGCGGTCGGCAAGTGGTTAACTACATGTTCATTGTTTTAATGATGCTATCTATCCATCCTGTTTTCTGTTGTCCTCTTCACCTTTTTCCTTCCATGTTTCCCAGCATCAGGGTCTTTTCCAATGAGTCCTCTCTTCACATTACATGGCCAAATTATTTGTGTTTCAGCTTCAGGATCTGTCCTTCCAGTGAATATTCAGGGTTGATTTCCTTCAAGATTGACTAGTTTGACATTCTTGCCATCCAAGGGACTTTCAAGAGTCTTCTCCAACACCATAGTCCAAAAGCATCAATTCTTCAACATTCAGCCTTTCTTATGGTCCAACTTTCACAGCAATAGGTAACAACTGAAATTCCATAGCTTTGACTATATGGCACTTTGTCGGTAGGGTGATGCCTCTGCTTATTATAATATTGTCTAGGTTTGCCATTGCTTTCTTCCCAAGAACTCTTAAGGTGTCAGCATACCAAGATATTTGGGACAATTTCTTGCTTTCTACTTTGACAGTTTGAGGATGGCACCTTCCTGTTTCAACATGACTGCACACCAGTGCACAAAGCACAGTCCATAAAGACATGGATAAGCAAGTTTGGAGTGGAAGAACTTTACTGACCTGCACAGAGTGCTGACCTAAACCCAATAGAACACCTTTGGGATTAATTAGAGCGGAGACTGCGAGCCAGGCCTTCTCATCCAACATCAGTGCCTGACCTCACAAATGTGCTTCCTAGAAGAATGGTCAAACATTCCCAGAGACATACTCCTAAACCTTGTGGACAGCCTTACCAGAAGAGTTGACGCTGTTAAAGCTGCATAGGGTGGGCCAACTCAATATTGAAACCTATGGACTAAGACTGGGATGCCATTAAAGTTCTTGTGCGTGTAAAGGCAGATGTCCCAATACTTTTGGTAATATAGTAGATGTATATATATATAAATATATATATATATATATATATATATATATATATATATATAAAATCCCTTTGGCACAATAGCAGCTGTGAGGAGAATTATCCACAAACTGTATCACAGTCATAGTCATACTAGCTGTCTAGCTGTTGCAAGAGGGAGATCATCTTAGACCTGATCTGACAGTGCCCAGTTCTGAGAACTAAGGAAGAATTCATAAGATGAAAGTTTTAATGCACCCAAAAGTAATAATTTAGATATAGGAGTCAGCACCTGGCTTCTGAAAACTACAGCAGTAAGATTTTTTTGCCATAATGTGTTTACTGAGCTTGTGAACACGCTTTGGGTGTTCCCACCCACCTTGGCATGTTCCAATATCTCCTGCTGAATTCCCCAAAACAAAATTTTATTTTGCCATAAGGTGCCCACATTATATCAGGAGTCTTTAGCATGGATAGTGCAGTGCAGTAATCTGGGTCCTTAAATAGAGCAGGGCACAATCCAGTAAATCCATGAGAAATTTGCACAGAGGACTTCAATTCAAACTCTTTTTTTCCCAAAATAGCATAAATTAATTTACAAGACAGTGTATTAGACATACCTTAGTTAGAGGATCCTACATTGTTTTTTGTAACATCGCTATACTTTGGGTCGGTGTCAATACAGCCAGAGCTGTAGGTTGCTATTTTTGGAATAAAAGAGCCCTAAACTGAAATTGTCAGGGTCTTGTGAATTTATTATATCAAAAAGTGTGCAACCACAGTTGCTACGCGTTATGCATCATTAACCTATTAAGAGCCAACAAACAATAATGTGAACAGGGGCAATGAGGCACAAATCTCAAGCATTTTCTAACCATTCCAAAGCCATCAAGCTCAAAAGGTTGTCTGAATCAAATGGGTCATTAAGCAAAAAACTGTTAGTGAAGTACTCAAGGTAACAGTAGCCAAGAGGCATTAATGCTATGACACCTATTGCCTTCTTTTTTGCTCTAAGAAGCTATGACAAATCTCCTGGCATGGGAAACTTGAAACAGAAACTTTGTTCTTGAGTACAATTCTCTAAATATGCATGGAAGAGTTTGGCTAGAAGACTAAGCAGAGCTTAAAGCACTTAGGGTTGTTTGTCTACAGGCTCCTTAGTTGCAAATCCAGCCTTGGCTTATGTACATGTGCTAAAAGCATTCAAAATGTTGTGCAAAACATTCTTCTACTGCTCTTATCTGAATCCTAAAACTGCAAGCTTGTGCTGGAGTCACAGCTCCAAAAAAAGTGTAAAAACCATCCAAATGTATATTCTTATCTCAGAGCTTCAAGACCATTCCCATAGCTGCATCATATTCTCTCTCATGCTCCTTCCATTGACCTGACTTAACTTTTGCTAAAGCTCTTGTGTTTTTGTCTTCTCAGGCGCCAATAACTTATGCAGCAAATCTTCCATAAACTACCTTGGCTTCCTTCCTGATTTCTATATCTATTTTAGCCTTAATTTATATGCCCCCTTCTGCTTTTCTCACCTATCTTGCTACTTTCAGAACAGCCTGTCTTGGCAGGCCTTACCGTACATCAAGTTTATGGTCGATGTACATGCATTTAGCTATAGATGGCTATGTTCTTCCAAGCAACCATAAATATTTTTTGCAAGCCAAACATGTGCCTTATGTTTATATCCATGTAATGACAGAATTATTTTACTCAAGAAAGTCATTTCGGATTTCTAAAATAACAAAAAAAAGGTAAAGCAGGAGTTCAAAACATGAGTTCAAGGGAGGAAGTTTCATTCAAAAATTCTGTGTCGGAGTTAGCTGTCCAGAACCAAACTACTGTCCATATGCTTTACAGTACTGGAGGCTGTTCAAAATAAATAAGGAAAAAGTTGCCAGAAACTAAAATTTTTCTCCAGAAAATGTCCGGTAAATCTTTGTATAATCAGTACATCCTGTTCTGTGTTCTATATCTTTCATTTTTAAAATGATTTTGATTTAAAAAAAAAAAAAAGAACAGCACATTTTTTTTTAAATAAATTTTAAATAAATTACATATTTTTGCAGAGGTGAGACAGTCCTTGAGATCACAAGAATGCATTCTCTATTCCAAATTAAACATTAATATAAATTTATGTTGCAGACATGCATCGCTGTGATGTATATAGCATAGGAATCAAGTACAATTGCTTCTGAGACACTTGAGACATACTGAGAGTTAATGCCAAAACACAGATAAGCAGGAGGACAGGACATGGATCTGATTGTATCACTGTAACAAGACTCTGTGTTCCATCTGCTATTGTGAAATCATTTACCAGGATTTATATTGGAAGGTTAGGATAAGGTGGACCTGTCATCAGCCTGATGTGGTCATATATTTTAGCTATTTATTGTAATACCTGGATTTACATTTTTGTCCTGCTCGGATGTTTTTGCTTTAATGTTGAACCTCAGCTTTGTTTCGGATGGGGCTTTGAAGAAACCCTGGCATATAATGTGCACCAGGTCACGAGAGATTACATGGACAAAGTTATAATGAGGCCACTATTGAAACTGGCATGTATGGTATTTTATACTGACGCTTTGTTTTCTCTTCATTTGCATCCTTGACTAATGCCCCGTACACACGGGACGACGATCGCATTCAACAGGTCGTACTCACGACCAGTGTATGCGATATTGATCGTTTGTATGCGCGATTTGAACAGTCGAACATACGACGGTCGTACAAGGGAGTTGTATGAGCAGACTAGAAAACTTGGTCGTACCAACAAGCTCTCATACGACCGTTGTATCGTGTGTACAGAGCAGTTGGTACAACAAGTTGTATTGTGCAAAACACGCATGCTCCGAAGTCAGGAATGGCTGGATACTAATTACATACACCTGAACGTTCTTTCCCCGGATGTACGATTGTGTAGTGCAGTCAGTATGCTGCATACAACAGCCAACATACGATTCGACACGGTCGTACGTGCGATCGTCGTCCAGTGTGTACGAGGCTTAAAAGAGATGAGCAAAGCATGTTCCCAAAGCTTTGGCAAAAATCAGGTGAGTGAAATTTTGCCATTTTAGTGAAATGTGCTGGAGTCAGTATGGAAGGCATAATGAAAGAGTTCTTTGGTGGTATTTAAGGGTGCATTGGGCTCGCTCGGCACTGTCACCATTCAGAAAAGCCTTGTATTTTTTTTAATGAATGCAAGACATTCTCTGGTTGGAAGAGGTGGAGATCATGAGGTCATCACCCCGTCTCTCCATCTCTTTCAATCAGAGAACATCTTGTATTGATTAGATAATACAAAGCCTTCCTTGAATAGTGGAAATTCCAAGCAATCAATACTCTGTGGCCACTATACAGAACTGCAGCCACTCACCACTGGACCTGGAAGACTGTCGCTATCACTGTAGTAGAAGCAAATACTGCAGTGATTTGAAGCTTACACAGGGATTGGTAAGGTATAAGGTGTGCATAGTTACATTGCTCCAAGCTGGACCAATGTAACTATGCAATAAAATTCATACCTAAACTATAGCTTTAAAATGGCAGCAAATGAATAATATTCAAATATTCAAAAAAAACACTAACACAAAGAGCCCAAATTTTAATAAATTGACTACCTTAAATATATATGCAAAAAACAGCCTAGTAAAACTATCATTTTTTTAAGCAATTTTCAACTAAGTGGCTTAACTAGCAACATTGAGAGTTTCCACTTCAGCAAATTTCACTGATAGCAAAATCAATTTCAAGAAAATCACTACACTTATCCCTATTGACTAAGCTAAAGGATATGACTTAATTGGCCACTGCTACAGCTAGCAACATTTCATCAGTCTTCTGGTGTGTGTGTATACCTCCAGGGATGTCCATTTAACTTACCCAGAGGTGTAGTTAGAAGATGATGAGAAACCTTTTTAGTACTTACACGTGATAGGTTGATTGTTTGGTCCATTTGATGTCAGCAGACATGTTTTTTCAGCACATCTCAACACTCCAATGAAACAGTGCAAGATCATATTAACCAGTTCCCTACCAAGTCATATTAAAACGACTTTGGCAGGAAGCGCTCGTCGATCCGGGGCGACGTCATATGACGTCAGCCGCTTCTCGCCGTGTCCCCCCCCCAATCGGGGTAAAGAGCCAATAAAATTGGCTCTTTACCACGTGACCGGCTGTGTCCAATCACAGCCGGTCACTACCAACCTCCACGTGCACGCCGCACGTGCACGCCCTGGGGGCGTGCAGCGCGGCGATCGGGCTGAGGCTTGTCCCTCAGACAAAGCCCAGCTCCGATCAGTGTAAAGGGACAATAGAATTGGCTCTTTACCACATGACTGGCTGTGTCAATTACAGCCGGTCATGTGATGTAAACAAACCGTGGTAAAGAGCGGTTACCGTGGCTCTCCCTGTCACACGCCGATCGTGTGTGAGAGGGAAATTGCAGTAACAGCTCATTACCACCCACTGTGTACACCAAGCACACTGATCCCCCCAATAAAGAGGACCTGTCGCCACCCCATCAAAGTACTTGTCACAGCCCATCAGAGCACCTGTTACCTGTCCATCAAAGTACCCGAGTACCTGTCACCTGTCCATCAAAGTACCCGAGTACCTGTCACCTGCCCATCAGAGTATCCGAGTACCTGTCACCTTCCCATCCGAGTACCTGTCACCATCCCATCTGAGTACCCCAGTACCTGTTACCATCCCATCAGAGTACCTGAGTACCTGTCACCAACCCATCTGAGCACCCGAGTACCTGTCACCAACCCATCAAAGTACCTGAGTACCTGTCACCAAACCATCAGAGTACCTGTCACCAGCCCATCAGAGTATCCAAGTACCTGTCACCGGCCCATCAGAGTACCCGAGTACCTGTCACCAGCCCATCAAAGTACCCGAGTACCTGTCACCAGACCATCAGAGTACCTGAGTACCTGTCGCCAGCCCATCAGAGTAACCGGGTACCTGTCACCAGCCCATCAGAGTACCCGAGTACCTGTCACCAGCCCATCAAAGTACCTGAGTACCTGTCACCTGCCCATCAGAGTACCCGAGTACCTGTCTCCTGCCCATCAGAGCACCCGAGTACCTGTCACCTGCCCATCAGAGTATCCGAGTACCTGTCACCTTCCCATCCGAGTACCTGTCACCATCCCATCTGAGTACCCCAGTACCTGTTACCATCCCATCAGAGTACCTGAGTACCTGTCACCAACCCATCTGAGCACCCGAGTACCTGTCACCAACCCATCAAAGTACCTGAGTACCTGTCACCAGACCATCAGAGTACCTGTCACCAGCCCATCAGAGTATCCAAGTACCTGTCACCGGCCCATCAGAGTACCCGAGTACCTGTCACCAGCCCATCAAAGTACCTGAGTACCTGTCACCTGCCCATCAGAGTACCCGAGTACCTGTCTCCTGCCCATCAGAGTACCCGAGCACCTGTCACCTGCCTATCAGAGTACCCAAGTACCTGTCACCTTCCCATCCGAGTACCTGTCACCATCCCATCTGAGTACCCCAGTATCTGTCTCCTGCCCATCAGGCACCCGAGTACCTGTCACCAGCCCATCAGTGCACCAGAGTACCTGTCACCAGCCCATCTGAGTACCCAAGTACCTGTCACCAGCACATCAGAGTACCCGAGTACCTGTCACCTGCCCATTAGAGTACCCAAGTACCTGTTACCAGACCATCAGCGTACCCGAGTACCTGTCACCAGACCATCAGCGTACCAGAGTACCTGTCACCTGCCCATCTGAGTACCGAAGTACTTGTCACCAGCCCATCAGCGTACCCGAGTACCTGTCACCTGCTCACCTGAGTACCCGAACACTGTCACCTGCCCACCTGAGTACCCAAGTACCTGTCACCAGCCCATCAGAGTACCCAAGTACCTGTGACCTGCCCTTCAGATTACCTGAGTACCTGTCACCAACCCATCTGAGTAGCCAAGTACCTACCTGCAGCCCATCAGAGTACCCAAGTACCTTTTACCAGTCCATCAGATTACCCGAGTACCTGTCTCCAGCCCATCAAAGTACCCAAGTACCTATCTGCAGCCCATCAGAATATCTGAGTACCTATCTGCAGCCCATTAGAGTACCCGAGTACCTATCTGCAGCCCATGCCTCATAGAATATACCTCGGGTATTTGCTTTCCAAAATGGGGTCATTTTGTGGGTAATTCCACTGTCCTGGTGCTCCAGGGCCTTCAAAAGTGTAATAGGTGGTTAGGAAATTAGATGTGAAATTTCTGCTCCTAGAATGCCTAATGGTGCTCCCTGCATGTTGGACCTCTCTATGTGGCCAGGCTGTGTAAACGTCTCACACATGTGGTATCAGCATACTCGGGATGAGTAGCAGAATATATTTTGGGGGGTAATTTTTGCTATGTACATGCTATGTGTTAGAAATATATTATAAATTGACCACTTTGTGTAAAAATAAAAGCGTTTTCATTTTCTTTCCACGTTTTTTGAAGACTTGTGGAAAAAAATGAACCATTCAAAAGACTCATATTGCCTCATAGATTATACGTTGAGGTGTTTGCTTTCCAAAATGGGGTCATTTTGTGGGTAATTCCATTGTCCTGGTGCTCCAGGGCCTTCAAAATTGTAATAGGTCGTTAGGAAATTAGATGTGAAAATTCTGCTCCTAGAATGCATGACAGTGCTCCCTGCATGTTGGATCTCTCTATGTGGCCAGGCTGTGAAAAAGTCTCACACATGTGGTATCACCACACTCGGGGCGAGTAGCAGAATGTATTTTGGGGTGTAATTGGAAGTATGCAAATGCTGTGTGTGAGAAATAAATTGTTGTTATGACAATTTTGTGCAAAAAAAAAATAAAATAATTTATTTATTTTCCCAAGAATTGTGGGAAAAAAGTACAACTTCAAAAAACTCGCCATGCCTCTTACTAAATACCTTGGAATGTCTACTTTTCATTCCTGACATTTTAGGGCCTCAAGAAATGAGATAGGCCATCAGTGCATCAGGTGTGATCGATTTTCAATGATTGGCACCATAGCTTGTAGACTCTATAACTTTCACACAGACCAAATAATATACACTTATTTGGGTTATTTTTACCAAAGATAGGTAGCAGAATAGGTTTTGGCCCAAATTTATGAACAAAAATGACTTATTTGCAAAATGTTATCACAGAAACTAAAAAAAATGTCACAAAAAATAAAAAACCCAGAGGTTCTTAAATACCACCAAAAGAAAGCTCTATTTGTGTAAAAAAAATGATAAAAATTTTGTTTGGGTGCAGTGTAGCATGAGAGAGTAATTGTCATTCAAAGTGTGAGAGCGCTGAAAGCTGAAAATTGGTCTGGGCAGGAAGGGGGTATAAACGTCCTGTATTGAAGTGGTTTATACACTTCTATGCAGCTGTGTAACCCTTTTATTTAACAATCACAATGTAGCAGCAGGTAAGAGATTCAGTCAGGATTTAATGTACATTGGCCCCTGGGCTGCTTTCAGGTCATCATTTTCATGGGATCATGCATAAGGGAGAGTATACATAGGCATATAGATATACATATATACATACATACGTGTGTTTGTGTCTGAATTTTTAATTAAACAATTCATTCATTCATTAATGAAGTGGTAAACTCTTGTAATTACTGGTACTTTTGCAATGTATTGCAATGTTTGGCTTTTTTTTTTGTTTCATACAGTTTAAAATATGAACACGCCCTAAACAGATTGCAGATAAGTAGTAGAGAAATAAAAAGTTTTCTAACCTCTTAGTGAAAACATCTAAGCATTTCCAAAGCTTAAATTAACGTACTATGAACAATGCTATTTTAATCCATCACTGTATAGATGTCTAAAGAAAACTTTAAAGTACCCTACTCAATCACTTTGACTTTTTGACTTTTCTGCTGGTTTGGGTTATTTCATTAGAATGTACAAGGCCCTGGTCAATGTAGCTGTGATCGTCTCTATTCCATAGCAAACTAGAATGGACTAGTATAGGCTTTCTTTTATTAAAACAATGAGAATTACTTTCTATTAATGTGTAATGAAAAGTGACGAAAAGTTATGAGAAGTTATATATATATATACATATACATATATATATATATATATATATATATATATAAATGTACTTAATATGCAGTATATGTTTTACTTTGCATACTATTCCTACATGCTGCAGGCTATTCTATTATTTTTACGTTATGCTGTCAATTGAGATTATGTGCCCCTAATGGAGTTATTGAAGGACAATGTAGCAAGGTAGCATAGATGAATTCCAGGTAATTTTTACAGTGGAGATTATGCAAGGTCATTATGGGGCATAGTACTCTGCACTGCATTGCAATGTGTAAACTTTATACTGCTTCCTCCATTCTTTATCCACAGACATGCCCACCATACAAAGAGCTCATGCAACTCCTAAAGTTCAACTAAACTTTCAGTTTTTTTTTTTGTTTTTTTTCCCCACATCAGTAGACTGCCTTAAGATGAAATATTCAGCTTGACTTTCATACAAAAGTCTGGCTTGGTCACATCATTGTGGTATTTTCTTCACTTCCTTAAAAAATGTTTTTTTTTCTTTTCCCCTTCTCCTTCCTCTCTTTTTTTTTCTTTATATTTTCATGTTAGTTTTTTTTTTTTCAAACAATACCGAAAAGTATAGTTACAATGTAACCACATCCGGTTACCCAGGAAAAATTTAGTTCATAATGCTTATGGTATATCTTTTAGACTACCCAATAACATACTTTTTACTCACACCCATACCTTATATTGTGCCATCCCATTATACAAGTTTGAAACTGGCGATGGTGAAAGCCTCCCCTCCCAGACTTTCAATGTCCGTATTCCCCAGGTCTTCCCCCGAGGCACCCCACAGGGACCAAGACTTTGTCCCGGGGAGAAGATCCAAGGAAGAGGAGCGGCCACACTCCGCCAGCCGCCACCACCCTTCTATAATCCACTTCATTTCTCCCTTCATTACCACATAGCTACCGACAAAAAGAAAAAAGGCTCTGCTTTATTTTCTTAATCTGAATACAAAATTCGTTTTTCTCTCCTTTTTCAGTTTAAATCAGCTAAATACATCCCAGGTGCATCAAAACAATGGTGTTCAAAGTCATAGAGCCACATCCTGAATATAAAAGCCTGTCCCCCTGCCAGCATGATAGGGAAGAGCCTTTGTTTTTCGTGTGGAAGCAGTGGTCTCTGCTGAATCAGACCTATAACTTTGCATTTAGGAAAGTTCATGCTCCATGGTGATTGGAGAGCTCTATCATAGACTCAGCATAAGGCATGTCAGATCTCTGCATAGAGACCACTGTTTTCACACAGAAAGCAAGGGTCCTTCTTTACAAAATGCCTCCTAGGTACAGCACAATAGATGCAAAGGCATTTTTGCAGACATACTAGTGACTAAAGCTGGCTACACACTATACAACTTTTATACAATTCTTTTCTACAATTTTCCTTTAGTTTTACCAAAGCCATATAACATGAAGTCAAACATAATCACTTTCAAATTGTATGCAACTAGGCAGGCCCTTGTACTACATAATTGAAAGTAAAGCCTCGTACACACGATGCAATTGTTGTACGACCGCACGTCCAACTTTTCTCAAAATCGGCTGTCTGTGATTTTGTCTAGCGTACTGGCGGTAGTCAAATTATCATTCGACAAAGCCGAACATAGTGACGTGTTATGAGCGTATAAAGAAGATGTTCAGGTGAATGTGAATTGTGAATTACGGAAGCAGGTTTACATGAATGAACACTTCCTGGATACCGAACATGCGTGTTTGTGCTTACAACTTCTGCTTTGTTTGTCCAACTTCTGTACACACGAGCCTAAAATCGGACAACGCCTTATCGGCAGACAAAAGTTTACTAGTTTGCTCATACAATTTCTGTTGGACGATAATTCAAAATCGGCTGTCGAATGGAGCGTACTAATGGGCGGATTATTGTACGACAGGTTGTCGTATGACAGTTTTCGGTGGATAATTGTACCGTGTGTACGGGCCATAAATCTAAAGGAAATTGAACAAAAAAAGTTGTATAATGTATATCCAGCTTAAGTGAGCTGATAGGTTCCAACGTTGTGTGCATTTCCAGCCTTTAAAGGGCATGCTGGTGAATTAGCACCATCAAACAGGATATTCCCTGCAAATTTCTTGTCTGCATTTATTATCCACAATAATAATCACTCACTAGCTCTATAGTACATACACAGCTCTGTCTACAGTTCCTCAGTAGCAACAAACATGTTGGAGATTTTTTATGGATGCATTAGATGTCTAAAAATACTTCAAAGTGCCCCAATCAATCATTTTAGGTTAAAGAATAACTAAAGGCAAAAATTGTTTTAGTTCTGGATAGAGTGAAGAGCAGCGGCGGCTGGTGTGGGAGGGGCGCTGGGGCGCCGCCTCCCCGCCGGCAAAAGACGAGAAAAAAAAAAAAAAAGTCAACCCCGCCCACCTACAGGTGGCGCCGGTACATTGACTTTCTTTTTTTTTTTTTCTTTCGGCTCCTTGGCTGTCACATGACAGGCCAAGTAAGTGAGCCTATTGGCCGGCCATTCACGCCTATGCATGTGCGCTTCTTCCTGCGGCCATGCATAGGCTGATTGGCTGCCCTGAGCCTCCGCTCAGGGTGATTGGATGAGGGGCCGGGGG
>BLSH010160845.1:97618-109120 GCA_018402905.1 Glandirana rugosa | reverse complement strand
AGCGGCCCTGAGCCAAGCCCGTTTGAGGCACATCCCTTGCCTGGCGCATGTGCTGAATTTGGTGGTACAGAATTTTCTAAAAAACTACCCGGATATGTCAGAGCTGCTGCATAAAGTGCGGGCCGTCTGTGCGCACTTTCGGTGTTCTCACCCTGCTGCTGCTCGCCTGTCTGCGCTGCAGCGGAACTTCGGCCTTCCCACTCACCGCCTTATATGCGACGTGCCCACAAGGTGGAACTCCACCTTGCACATGCTGGAGAGACTGTGCGAGCAGCAGCAGGCAATAGTGGAGTTTCAGCTGCAGCACGCACGGGTCAGTCGCTCTGCGGAACAGCAACACTTCACCACCAACGAGTGGGCCTCCATGCGAGACCTGTGTAGCGTATTGCGGTGTTTTGAGTACTCCACCAACATGGCCAGTGCCGATGACGCTGCTCTCACACTTACTGTACCACTTTTATGTCTCCTTGAAAAAACACTTCGGGCCATGATGGAAGAGGATGTGGCACAGGAGGATGAGGAGGAGGAGGAGTAAGAGGGGTAATTTCCACGGTTATCAGGCCAGTCATTCGCAAGTGGCTCGGAGGGTGGGTTCCTGCACCAGCATAGGCCAGGTCCAAAATATTCAAGCCAGGGCACAGTTCTGGAGGACGAGGATGATGATGAGGAGGAGGAGGAATCGCAGCAGGGTGGCACCCAACGCAGCTCGTGGGCATCACTGGAGCGTGGCTGGGGGGATACAGAGGACACAGATGATATACCTCCCACAGAGGACAGCTTGTCTTTGCCTGTGGGCAGCCTGGCACACATGGCCGACTACATGCTGCAGTGCCTGCACAACGACAGCCGACTTGCCCACATTGTAACTTCTTCTGATTACTGGGTGGCCAGCCTGCTGGATCCCCGTTACAAAGACAATGTGTCGTCCTGCGCGACTACAAGCGCACACTGGTAGAGGCGCTGCTGAGGGCATTCCCAAATGACACCAGGGGCTCAGCGGAAGCACAAGGCGAAGGCGGAGGAGGAGGAGGAAGAGGCCACCAACGCAGCTGTGGCACCGCCAGCACCTCAGAAGGCAGGGTTAGCATGGCCGAAATGTGGCAAATCTTTGTCAGCAGCGCGCCACAACAAACAGCACCACCAGCCGATAGACAATGTCTTAGCAGGAGGCAGCATTTCAGCAACATGGTGCAAGAGTATGTGTGCACACGCCTACACGTACTGACTGATGGGTCTGCCCCATTCAACTTCTGGGTCTCCAAATTAGCCACATTGCCTGAGCTTGCCGTTTATGCCTTGGAGGTGCTGGCCTGCCCTGCAGCTAGGGTATTGTCGGAACGTGTGTTTAGCACGGCAGGGGGTGTTATCACAGACAAGCGCAGCCGTTTGTCCACAGCCAACGTGGACAAGCTGACCTTTATTAAAATGAATCAGGCATGGATCCCACAAGACTTGTCTGTACCTTGTGTAGAATAAACATTTAGACCGGACTCACACAGCCATTCATATATTTGTTATTTTGAATAGGCCTCAATATTTTGGGGGCTACCCCAATTATAAACAAACAAAAAAGAAATACCATGTTGGCTACCTCCTCCTCCTCCTCGACCACCGCCACTTCCACCTACACTGCCATGGTCACGGCCTAGTCAACCTCTAGGCTCCTACTCCACATCCACCCCCCCTTCCCATTTTTTTATTTGATTTTAATTTATTTTCCCTATCCCCATTTTTTTGTAGGGCACTTGCTCTACTCTTACCCCCATTTTACTTCCTTTTGCAGCCCTCTAGCACTTGCCAGGACATTGTTACAGCCATTTTTCTGCCTAGAAGTTTGGGCCCCTTATTGAGTTCAATGGGGTTCGGTGTCCGGGATAATGTTCGGGCAACGTTCGGTGCCGAACCTGGACTTTTTCCCAAAGTTCGTACGGACCCTCTGAACCCGAACGTCCAGGTGTTCACTCAACTCTAATGGTGAGTTTTTGAAGTTGTAATTTTTTGTTACCATTTTTGGAAAGTGAAGAAAGGAAATTATTTTTTTCAAAAAGTTGTCATTTTAACAAGGTATTTCTCACGCACAGTTACTCCCCAACACACATTCCACTACTACAGGTGTGGGAATTTTTCACAACTTGGCCCCCTTTTAGGTATTTCAGGGGCATAGATTACACATCTAATTTCCTGACTACCTATCACATTTCTGAAGGCCCTGGAGCACCAGAACATTGGAAACACCCACCAAATGCCCTCATTTTGGAAAGCAAACACTCCAAGGTATTTTTGAAAGGCATAATGAGTTTTTTTTTAATTTAATTTTATGCCACAAGTTTTTAGGAAAAGACAGGAAAGAAAATGAAAATGTATTTTTTTACACAAAGTTGTCAATGAATAAGATATATCTAACACACATCATAGGCATACTTAGAAATGCACTGCATAACCCATTCTTTTACCCCTCCAGAGTTTGGCAATACTACATGCATGATGCTTTTTTACAGCCAAGAGGGGTCCAAAATCTAAGGAGCACCTTTAGGATTTCTAGGAGAATAAATTACACACCTAATTTCCTGACCAGCCGATAGACGACAAAGAAATCACCGCTCAAGGATAATGAGCTCCAGACGAATCAGCTGTGAGTGCCAACAGTCAGGGTGCTGGCTGTCTGTGCAAGGATACTATGAACAAGAACGAAGGCTGGAAAGCCGCACACCAAATCCGATCTCCTTTTCTTTATTAAGTGAAGGTACAAATGCCAGCTGACACGTTTCACTCCTTAAAACCGGTGCATAATCATAGCTTGACTACATACAACAAATATCACATATATATATACACATATGTAATTAATGAATAAATAAAGATCCCAACAAACAATTAGACAGGTTGAACCAATGATTAAGCAATAAATCAATTTATCAATAAAGAGGTATGACCAATAGGTTCAAAAAGTCTATCAAAAGTTCTTTAACCCCTAAATATGTCACCTGTGCAAAAAGCATAGGTATTAACGAGTGCCACAATACCAACCATTTGGTTGGCCGGCCGGCAAACTAATGTGCCGGTCCGTCACCCAGACCAAGTGGGGCTGTGACAGAAAGAAGAAAAGAAAAAACCCCAATCAAAGACTTTTCCAACCCATATGTATAAAACCAAATGTGGTGAGACTATTGCAAATGTGACACTCACACAAACCCACAAAAAAATATATGAACAATCCCGTCTAGTCTAAAAACCTTAAAGAGGAGCATTATGCATATAGCCTCATATGTTGCTAAAATCAATCTAAATATCACTTTGTGGGTGAGACCGATCAAGGTCCCATACACCAAGCGATATCCCAGTGTATCAAATCCAAAACAGCCTAAAGTAGAGCAGCAATGATTAATTAAGTTATAACTGATGGGGGCCACAACTTACCTACTTGGCAATAATAGCCCACTATCAATGAGTAAATATAAAGTATAGATTCGTGTCTGCTCACCATAACACTGTCATAAAACACTGGGAAATAGATTGAAACCATAGAACTGATAAACAACTAACAGACTAATGGAGGGGTGATGCCTAAAGGTCATGTCTAAATGTCCCGAAACAAGAGGGGGGGGAGCTAACAAGTAGCACACCGTTGACCGCTGTGTAAAAGGGATAGTATAAACAAAACCAATTAAATTATTCATAAAAATGTGATACATCCCACTCAAAGTTAAGTCCGAGTGGTTGCCTAATGTTCATCTTAAAAATCCAAAATACTTCCCTCTTAAACAACAGCCTGAATCTGTCCCCACTTCTCTTAGGCATAATAACCCTCTCCAACCCTTGAATACGAAGGTCACTTACATCCTTATTGTGACAAATATTCCAATGCTTTACCACATTGGTAGATTTGTTCACAGAAATATCGTACAGATGATCCTGGAGTCTGTCCCTCATCCTACGGATCGTACGACCCACATATTGGACAGAGCATGACTCACAAGTTATCATGTAAACGACAAATTTGGTGTTACAATTTATAAATGAGGTGCATTTGAAATGTCTTTTGGACTTGATTGAATGGAGGGTTAACATGAGAACAGCAAGAACAATTGCCAGTCCCACATCAGAACGTGCCTTTGAATTGGAGCCAATGGGGCTGGGAATGTTTACTGGAGAAGAGAGTTGGGGAAAGTGAACTACCCAATGTGGGAGCCCTCCGTGACACTGACCTAATACCCTTAGAGAGGATCTGTGCATAGACAGGGTCATTGAGAAGCACCGGTATATATCTATTAACTATGTTTTTAATGGAGTTAAACTCCAAACTGTAAGAAGTAGAAAACACAGGAACACTCCCCCAGTTCGGGTCTGCATCAATGTCTCTGTGTCTGCCTCTATCCTGGAGTAGCTTAGCCCTGTCCGTATTACCAGCGATACATATCGCCCTGTTAATGATCTTTTCAGGGTAGCCTCTGTCCAAGAAACATTGTTTCAGCTTGGACACTTTCAGGTTATAGTCCAGATCCTCACTACAAATGTGTCTAAGTCTCAGGAACTGTCCGACGGGTATCCCCTTAATCAAATGTTTAGGATGGCTCGAATCGGCCCTTAAAACGGAGTTACCCGCGGACAGTTTCCTGAACAGACAGGCTTGATGCGTCCCTCTGCTCCTTCCAAAATAACATCAAGGAACTCTATGGACACTGGATGTGATACACCTGTAAACCTCAGATTTAAATGGTTATTATTCAGATAACCCAGCCAATCATACACACTCCCAATGCTTTTATGACAAATGAAAATTAAATCATCGATGTAGCGACGGAAAAACAAAATATTTGTTCGATGGGGACATCCAGCCCCAAAAATGCGGGACCTCTCCCACCAACCCATGTAAAGTTTGGCCACGGAGGGAGAAAATTTAGCCCCCATAGAGGCCCCGCACTTCTGGAGGTAGAAGTCCCCATCGAACATAAAATAATTGTGGGTGAGGACATATTCAAGACAAAGTAAAATAGTTTCTTGATGGATTAAAGAATAATCACTGTGGAATCGTAGGAAATAAGAAACAGCCTGTATCCCTAATATATGTGGAATGGATGAATATAAACTAGTGACGTCACAAGTAATCCACACATAATCAGGTTCCCATTTAAAATCCTGTATCTCTGTCAAAAGTTATTTAGTGTCCCTAAGATAACCAGGCAAAGCCCTCACCAGCGGCTGGAGCTGATGGTCCAGCCATTGGCCTAGGTGCTCATTCAATGAGCCAATGCCGGCCACTATGGGTCTGCCCAACAAGGGGTTAACCCCCTTGTGGACTTTAGGTAAATGGTGGAAGACCGGTATAATCGGTGATTCGGGAATCAACAGGTCCCTTTCCTCTTTACTAAAATAACCTGTAGACACCACTCCATCCAACAGTGTGCACAATTCTTTTTTGAAACCAATGGTGGGGTTCCCCTTTAACCCAAGATAAGTGGTGGTATCATGTAGCTGTCTAATCACTTCATTCTTATATGTCTCTGCATCCATCACATCTACCAAGCCCCCCTTATCAATCAGAATTTTTAATGACAATACCTCGATCATTACTAAGTCTTATTAAGTCCTCCCTCTCCAAGTCGTTCAAATTAGCCGACTCGGACTGGGTGTGGGAACGGCGAGCGAGGCGAGTCAAGTCCCGCTCAACCAGACGCTGAAACAAATCCATGTCCTTCCCCGTGGAGCCAACCGGATAGAAATCGGACCTTAACCGAAAGGGAATGCCCGAATGTCTACCCAGCAGCTCCACGGGGGGTGGACCGGACTCAGCGGCCAGATCATTAAGATCGCATTCAGCACAAAGATCTCTGAAACTCATACTAGAAAGAGCAGAACTAGACTCCCATTCACTCGTCTGGAACCCAGAGCCACCGTTATTAGAATATGCTGAGGATACAGGAACATGAAAATAATGTTTTTTCAAAGTAAAAGCATGTACAAATTTATTAATGTCCAAGATTGTCCCAAATAAATCAAAATGTCGATCAGGACAGAAATTTAAACCTTTGGACAACAATGATAACTCCGAAATGTTGAGATCTGCTTGACACATTAAGGACACTCCAGGTTATTTCCGAATCCGATCTCTTAAGAGATAGCGATCGTGAGTCACACCGTCTATGTTTGACTCCCCCTCTCCTGGTTTTTGAGTGTGTTTTCTCTTTTTCTTTTTCTTGTGTGGGCCTTGCATGCACTTGTTTAAATCCGGGGAGGTGGTAGAAGTAATAGTCCCAGGTTGTCTGTTAAACGATTCAGAGGAAGAGTCTGAGGCTGTCACAGCCAAAGTAGTGTTGAATGAATGGGACTCCGAATCGGAAAAACTGACCCGTTTTTGCCCTATGGTCTACGAGTGCGGCCATTAAAGCCCACTCTCTTCCAGATGTAAGCAGTCCCCTTTTCATAATCCATACGATCTCTGGCCAACTTGTAATTTTTCCCTGAGATGACATCCTTTTCAAGTTTATCCAATGTCTTACTTAGACGGGAATCCAAGAAATAAAGTCTTTGTGTGACTGTAAGCACAACAGCTGTTTTTGTAAGTCCACTATTTCTGATTGTAGTTTATTTAGTTCCTCAGACCTCGAGTCAATGATGACTTGCATGAATTTAAGTGAACCGGAAGACAGAATATCCGTCCATTGCTTTTTGAACTTCTCATCACCAAACTCAAAGGTAGGGAACTAGAGTTGAGCGAACCCGAACTTTAAAGTTCGGGTTCGTACCAAACTTTGGGTTGTCCGTGACCCGGACCCGAACCTGGACATTTGAAAAAAGTTTGGGTTCGAGTTCTGGCTTCGGGTATTTGATCACGCATGTTGAATAGCTGCATGGCAGCCAATCAACGAGCGTTTCCCGGGTTTTCCCTAGAAGCCATCACAGCCATGCCTACTAATGGCATGGCTGTGATTGGCCAGTGCATCATGTGACCCAGCCTCTATATGAGGCTGGAGTCACAGTGCTGCATGTCACATGCTCTCTGGGTAGTGTAGGGAGAGGATGCTGCCGGTGCTGTGAGGGACAGATTGCAGATAGATAGATAGGTAGAGATTACTACTACTACTGCTTTTAGGGACAGATTGCAGATCTCATCCTGCATTACAGAAAGATCTGACTGGACTAGGTAGAGTCTACTGCTTAGAGGGACAGATTATTGTTCTAAAATCATCTCCTAGCTCTATAGGGTCAGGTTCCTGCTGTTGTTGTAAGGGACAGATTAGTGTTCTAAAATCATTTTGCAGCCCTCTAGCACTTTCCAGGACTCTTTTACAGTCATTTTTGTGCCGAAAAGTTCGGGTCCCCATTGAATTCAATGGGGTTCGGGGTAAAGTTCGGGTCAAGTTCGGTACTGAACCCAGACTTTTTTCTGAAGTTCGGCCGAACCCACTGAACATCCACGGGTTCGCTCAACTCTATAGGGAACTTCTTAATCTGAAGACCCCGAGGTATACGTTCCATGCTAATGTATTCTGAAAGGGTCTTCACATCCCAGTACGCCCTAATTTCCTTGGCCATAGCATTTTCCAACCGGCGGAACAAGATCTTAATGGAGACATCACTATTATGTGAAGTACCAGGTGTCTCTGTTTGTTGGTTAGACCTTAAAGGGTTGTCTGTCAAAGCCGTTAAAGTTCTACTAAAGTTCCTCCTCGTATTTGGGGGAACTGCATCACCTTCGGCCATCAAAGGAGAACGGTGTGGCACCCTTAAATGTGAATATTCACGAATGAATGTCCATAGTAGAGCAGACATCTTGTTTCGGGACATTTAGACATGACCTTTAGGCATCACTCCTCCATTAGTCTGTAAGTTGTTTATCAGTTCTATGGTTTCAATCTATTTCCCAGTGTTTTATGACAGTGTTATGGTGAGCAGACACGAATCTATACTTTATATTTACTCATTGATAATGGGCTATTATTGCCAAGTAGGTAAGTTGTGGCCCCCATCAGTTATAACTCAATTAATCGTTGCTGCTCTACTTTAGGCTGTTTTGGATTTGATACACTGGGATATCGCTGGGTGTATGGGCCTTGATCGGTCTCACCCACAAAGTGATATTTAGATTGATTTTAGCAACATATGAGGCTATATGCATAATGCTCCTCTTTAACCACTTCAGCCCCGGAAGGATTTCCAGCTTTAGGACCTGAGCCCTTTTTGCGATTCGGCGCTGCGTCGCTTTAACTGACAACTGCGCGGTCGTGCGACGTTGTACCCAAACGAAATTTGCGTCCTTTTTTTCCCACAAACAGAGCTTTCTTTTGGTGGTATTTGATCCCCTCTGCGTCATTTCTGATCGCCGCTATAAACAAAAGAAGAGCGACAATTTTGCAAAAAAACCCAAATTTCTTACTTTTTGCTAAAATACAAATCCAAAAAAAAAAAATACAAAAAAGCATTTTTTTTCACCGTTTTTGCCCAATTTATATTCTTCCTCATAATTGCGATAAAAAAAATCGCAATCGGCGTTTATTGATTGGTTTGCGCAAAAGTGGACGCGTTTACGGATGATGAGAATTCATTTTTGGGGTTTTTATTTTTTTTTATTTTTTACTAGTAATGGCGGCGATCTGCGATTTTTAGCGGTACTGCGATATTTCAGCGGACATGTCGGACCATTTTGACACTTTTTTGGGACCATTGGCATTTATACAGCGATCAATGCTATAAAAATGCACTGATTACTGTGTAAATGCCATTGGCAGTGAAGGGGTTAACCTGCAGGGGGCGCTCTAAGGGTTAACTGTGTTCCCTGGGCGTGTTCTTACTGTGGGGGGACTGCCCTAGCTGGGGAAGGGAAGTGGTCACACCTTCCGTGTAGAGGAAGGCTGTGATCACAGCCCTTCCCCCTTCACAGAACGGAGGTCCGTGTTTACTTACACGGACCTCCGTTCTTTCACTCCGGGAGGGGCATCGCGGGTGGCCGGCGGAGATCGACTCCGCCGCACCCGCTCCCTGGCCCTCCCCGAACACAGTGAGCGCGCGGGCGTGCCTCCGGCGGCGCGCGCGCGCTCACTAGGCTCGATCGTATGACGGCGATTCGCGTTACAGAGTCACTTTGTCGCTGTCATTTGCCGATCAGTCGTCGGCAAGTGGTTAAGGTTTTTAGACGGGATTGTTGATATTTTTTTTGTGGGTTTGTGTGAGTGTCACATTTGCAATAGTCTCACCACATTTGGTTTTATACATATGGGTTTGACAGTCTTTGATTGGGGTTTTTTCTTTTCTTCTTTCTGTCACAGCCCCACTTGGTCTGGGTGACGGACCAGCACATTAGTACACCGGCCGGCTGACCAAATGGTTAGTGTTGTGGCACTCGTTAATACCTATGCTTTTTGCACAGGTGACATATTTAGTGGTTAAAGAACTTTTTGATAGACTTTTTGAACCTATTGGTCATACCTCTTTATTGATAAATTGATGTATTGCTTAATCATTGGTTCAACCTGTCCAATTGTTTGTTGGGATCTTTATTGATACATTAATTACATGTGTGTATATATATATATATATATATATATATATATATATATATATATGATATTTGTTGTATGTAGTCAAGCTATGATTAAGCACCGGTTTTAAAATGTGAAATGCGTCAGCTAACACTTGTCGTTCATCCAAGGGCTGCATCTGTATTTGTACCTTCACTTAACCCCTTCAGCACCGGAAGGATTTCACACTTTAGGACCAGAGCCCTTTTTGCGATTTGGCACTGCGTCGCTTTAACTGACAATTGCGCGGTCGTGCGACGTTGTACCCAAATTAAATTCGCTTCCTTTTTTTCCCACAAATAGAGCTTTCTTTTGGTGGTATTTCATCACCGCTGTGTCTTTTCTGATCGCCACTATAAACAAAAGAAGAGAGACAATTTTGCAAGAAAAAAACAAATTTCTTACTTTTTGCTAAAATACAAATTCAAAAAAAAAATACAAAAAAACATTTTTTTTTCATCAGTTTTGGCCGATTTATATTCTTCCTCATATTTGTGATAAAAAAAATTGCAATTGGCGTCTATGAATTTATTTGCGCAAAAGTGTCCGCGTTTACAGACGATGAGAATTAATTTCTGGGGTTTTTATTTATTTTTTTTTTTACTAGTAATGGCGGCGATCTGCAATTTTTAGTGGTACTGCGATATTGCGGCGGACATGTCGGACCATTATGACACTTTTTTGGGACCATTGACATTTATACAGCGATCAGTGCTATAAAAATGCACTGATTACTGTGTAAATGCCATTGGCATTGAAGGGGTTAACCTGCAGGGGGCGCTCTAAGAGTTAACTGTGTTCCCTGCGCATTTTCTAACTGTGTTTGGGCTGCCCTAGCAGGGGAAAGGATGTGATCACAGCTTCCATGTAGAGGAAGGCTGTGATCACAGCCCTTCCCCCTCTCACAGAACGGAGGTCCGTGTTCACTTACACAGACCTCCGTTCTTTCACTCCGGGGGGGGCATCGCGGGTAGCCGGCAGAGATCGAGTCCGCCGCACCCACTCCCTGGCCCCCCCCCGGACACAGTGAGCGTGCGAGCGTGCCTCCGGCGGCGCGCGCTCACAGTGCGCGATCTCGCAGCTGCCGTCATATGACGGCGGTTTGCGTTATCAAGCCACTTTGTCGCCGTCAACCTGCGGTTGACGGTCGGCAAGTGGTTAATAAAGAAAAGGAGATCGGATTTGGTGTGCAGCTTTCCAGCCTTCGTTATTGTTCATAATTTCCTGACCACCAGTCACATTTTTGGAGACCCTGGAGCACCAGGACAGTGGAAACATCCATAAAATGATCACATTTTGAACAGTAAACCCCCGGGAAGAATGTTTTAAGAGGCATGGTGAATCTTTTGAAGACTTCATTTTTTTTGCCATACGTTTTTAGAAAATGCTGAAAGAAAATTAAAATACGATTTTTTTGCACAAAGTTGGCAATTTATTAAAGCGGTAGTAAACCCGCTGACAGAAATAAAAATAAAAAAAAATCCTGCAAGAAAATCGCATAATATGTTAGTATGCATCGCATACTAACATATTATGAAATACTTCGGTGAGTGTCGCGGCCTCGGCGCATGGGCCTTCTGTCTTCTCCTGTTTCTACAGTCGCAGGAATCGCGACTGGCTGAGCCCGTAGCCCCCGGAGCAAGATTCCATTCATAAAGTATTATACAATCATACGCTACGTATGATTGTATAATACGCTAAAAGAACGTCCTAAAAAAAAATAAAAATAAAGACAGTCGCCCAAATGATGGCGAAATTATTTAACGGTTGAAACACGTTTTTTTAGCATAAAATTAAAAGAAAGTCGTAAAAGATTTTTGCATACCGTTTTTTTTACTTCAGAAGTTTTCTAAGTGGTACGGAGAATTTTGTAAGAAGGGCCCCCAAATGACAAGTTTTACACTAGTAAAATACCTACAAAGGTGACAGGACCACGAGGTCCCAGAGGTTTTTACACTGACCACCAGTCCTTTAATACTTGTTATTG
>BLSH010160845.1:78693-91000 GCA_018402905.1 Glandirana rugosa | reverse complement strand
TATATATATATATATATATATATATATATATATATATATATATATATATATATATATATATATATATATATATATTTGCCAATATAATTTTATTATATTTATATCTAGAAATTAGTACTTTTCGAGGACCATCCAAAATTTGGGAATTTTTTTACTTTCACTTTCAATTATGATAGTAAACGGGACAAATAGAGAGCGTGATTCACCTTAACGGGGGCACAGATAGCAATAAAAACGGAGAGGTGTTCTAATCCCTCTACACTCCATCCAAAAAAACAAATAGGTTTTGCCTTTAGTTATACTTTAAGTCTGTCCATGAAAGTGGTCCAACAGAACAGTGACATGTGTAATCATCACAGTGTTTAATAAAGACTATTAATGTAATCTGTTATTATTGTGTAGCTATTAAAATATAATACACCCCAATGCAGGAAAATATTTTTAATAAACCCTTATCGATAAACTTAGTTCATCCAATTTCAATTATAATGCTCTAAAAGTATATCTATAAAGTTTCCAATGACCTCCGGATCACACTGGACCCCGATGATGTGATCACTCATTTGCTCTACAGCCTGCCACTAACATCATCACACAAAACAATTTCATTGGCACACCCGCACGGTTTTCTACATGAAGGCTAAAGGAATTAATGTTGTTTGTGGCATGTCTGGTGTTGATTTGCTAAATTTATGGACACATTTTCTTAATATTATTTTCATTATTTTTAAACGTTTGTTTAGAAACATTTATCTCCAAATGCTGGAACAGAAAAATCGGAGGCAAAATAAAATATTAATTAAACACTTCTAATTTTAATATTCTTCAAATGTTCAAAAGTGATTATTGTCTCCTATTCCTCACTGTTGATGGTGCAGCATGCTTTAACATCAGTATGAGGCAACTCTGAGAACTTTTAGAATTAGTTGCTGTTGACCTCTTTCTGACCTGTTTTTGACTTGTTTCAAGCTCCTTTTGCATCCCCTTCAATTTATATGGGAAAAGAAGCAGTTCTGGTGTGAACAAACGCTTGTGACCACAGTCCCTAAGTTGAGCTTTAGCTGCAGTGAAGCCCTTAGAGGGAAAAGTCAGGAGACAGTTCAGATGGTACTCCATGCAATGCCCTGCTCAGTGCAATTTTTCTAGTAGATGTATGGGCAATGCCTAATGATTTGTATTTGTGGATCTGTGCAGGGTGGCTGTGAATGCTGCCCACATGGTTGGTGGCCAAGGTAGGATTCTATTATTGAAAGCATACCAGGGGGGTAAAACTACATGGGGGAGGAGAAGGATGTTTACAGAATGATTCAGAGACTTGAAGTCCTAGAGCAGGGGTACAATAAGGAGCATCTATCCAAACGCCAGTACATATAAGTGGTTTTCGGCTGTTGACATTCGGTAGAGATACTTCACTATTCAGACATTGATAAGAGCTGGGCAAGCAGTCAGTGGCACATGTAGGGCATTATATAGCCATCTGCTCCCTTTTCAGACCTGTGATCATGGCTTATGGCAGCAACAACTTCTATTGTCACTCTGAGACTTCATGTGACCACATACCAAGAGCTCTAAACAAGTTAATCCTGTAAAGATAGAAAAAGGTGTGTCACGTTAAACCATGTCCTTTAGGAACACCCATCTTTCACCATGACCACCAGTCAATGACCACTATAGCACATTTTGGGTGGTACACCTACTTTAGCCCACAGAAGTATATCCCTACCATGAAAGGGACACTTTTTGTATTTATGTTTGCTCCCTTGCTTAACTGTTCCTAGTCCTCCTCTTTCCTGGAGTCATCTGTGTGACTGGACATGGTGCATTGTTTGCATTCCCACATCAGAGAGATACTGCTAGATGTACACTCCCCATTGTGGAAGTGGAATTAAACCCTCCAATACTCACCTTGCTTGCAGAGATAAAACATCTGTGAGCTCCCTGGACATCGCCATTATCTTCTCCCCCGTCTTCTTCCGGGTTGGGAGTCTGCGGCCACCTCCATTGTCTGGCCTGGGATGATGTAACTCTAAGCACATGCACAAAAGAGTTCATACATCCTAGTACTAAGGTGTGAAAAAAATGTACACTAAGCTGTGCATTCGCTGCTCAGTGTGCATTCTAAAGAAGACTTTAATGCAGAAGAGACATTTCGTTTGTGTGAACTAAAATTAAACATCTTGTACAATAAAAATCCTTCCTAATTCTGGCTTAAGGTCCGCTTAGACGTATCTGGCATAGGAAGAGATGAAGAAAAGTCTGTAACCTCTAGGGGTTTCAAGCCAGTGAAGCCAAATGTTTACTAAGTTCTCTTGCAGAACCTGCTCAGCAAATTTTCAATTTTAGAAAAAAATCAAAGAAGAAACATTGTATTAAAAAAATTAAAGCTTAGTCCTATTTTACTATAAATTTGTCTTTTGGTTGAACTTGATGGATATGTTTTTTTTTTTAACTGGAACTATGGGGTTTACTAAAAGCAAACAGACTGTTCACTTTGCAAGAAAAGCTGTACATTTCCCCAGAGCTTAGTGAATTAATTGAAGCTCTGCTGACTTCTATCATCCAAACAAGTTTCCTTTCATATGGTTGGGTATTCTTTGCAAAGTAAAAGTTTCACCAAATTCACTATGTTCTTGGGAAAATGTCCTTGGAAAGTGCAGCTTCCCTTGAAAAAGTCTATTTGACTTAATGTGTTACTAAACCCAGGACCCTGCATTCGCTACATCTGGTCTCCCACAGTACACAGAACATGGAAATGCAATTATTTTAGTAAATACAAACTGCTAAATAGTTAGAGCAGTCTTGTGACTTGAAGACAATGTCTAGCCAAGCACCAGCTAAAGCTTGTAGGAGGAGTTTTCTGACTTTCCTATGAGACTGCAGGACCTCTCGACAGTGCTGATTGGCCCTGTGCTGATCACATGCACCCTCCCAAGAAAAAACTATCTAGCAATACACACCAAACTGAGCATGTGCAGTCTGACTCCATAGACTCTGTATTATCATGAAATGATCAGGGGACAGTGAAAGGAGGGGAGGATCAGAGAAGCCAGGATCAAACAGCTTTTTTACAAAATTCAGAGGAGTATCCCCTTATGTGCCACAGTGAGTATAACATGCATGCTTTACTACAAATACAAACTGATTTTACTGTTGTGGGTTTAGTAACACTTTAACTAACCAACCCCCTATGTGTGTAACTATCTGTAAACCAGATGACCCATGGGACAAAACTATCACCTTGGCTTGTGGATTCCATAACTCACTGTTAGCAGTTTGTGCACATAGCCCAAGAACAGGAGTGATTACCAAGTGTGCCTGTTTTTTGTCACGTTTTCAATTATTTATTTAGCCTCTAGTTAAAGTATATGTGGAACATTCTGATGGAAGTATATACATATGTAAGTCAACAAGAAGTTGATACATCCTAATACAACATAATAAGTGTTAGGATAACACACATTCAGAATAATTTCCAAAACTGAAAATATTTGGTTCATTTGCAGAACAGAAATTTTATTTAAACTACACTATATAAAATTTGCTTTCCAGAGTGTGTAGACATCGAACATTTATACAACATATTTTTGGTACTCTGAAAGTCATGTTTTCTTTGCTGTCCAACAGAAAGGTTTCATTTAAAAACAAAAACTTCACAGTTTTTGAACTTGTTGAAATTTTTGAACTTGTTGAAAGTTGTTGTTAGTGAATGATTTTTTTTGTCTCTTTCCAAAACATTTGAATCTTGTTAAGTGAAAGTGTTCTTGCCAGGTGAAATGAAGCCTTGGGGAAGGGGCCAATTTTTTTTTTCTTAACCGCGAGATCTCGGGACTTGTCACTAAAGTTAGAAAAATATTCCTCAGGTTAAAATTCTGCAGTGTAAACATGAAATGGCCTTTCCCTCATTATGATCTTCAGTGTACTTCGGAGTGGCTGCCAGTCTCTTAAAGAAGCCTTTAGGTGACTTCAGACAGGAAACTTGCAGTTTATAATGTCTGGAAGAGGTTCAAATACTTTCACGAGTTTAAGACTGGATTTTGCTAGCACTACTGTGACAGATAGAATATTAATTTTTCTTTGGATGTTTCTGGAGAAAGTTGAAGTCATATTAGGTCATATTTGAAAACATGTTATAGATATGTTTAACGTTAAATAATTCACATAAAATGACCATAGCACTTAAAACACCATTACATAATTTCCCATCTTTGTTATTTGACTACATTGACTCTTAAGTCTCGTACACATGAGGTTTGAAAGAGGCCACTCTACACAAATTCCTTACTCTAGCCAATTACCTCCTAACCATTGGGACAGTCTTTAACTCCTTGCCGACCGCCGATCGGCAATTGACGGCGACAAGGTGGCTCGAGAGCACAAATCGCGCTCACGAGCCTAGTGAGCGCAGGCGCGCGCTCACTGTGTTCGGGGAGGGCCAGGGAGCGGGTGCGGCGGCTTTGATTGCCGCCGGCTACCCGCGATGGCCCCCCGTGCGGAGGAACGGAGGTCCGTGTATGTAAACACGGACCTCCGCTCTGTGTGAAGGGGGAAGAGCTGTGATCACAGCCTTCGTGTATACGAAGGCTGTGACCACTTCCCTTCCCCAGCCAGGGCAGTCCCCATACAGTTAGAACATGCCCATAGTTAACCCTTAGAGCGCCCCCTGCAGGTTAACCCCTTCACTGCCAATGGTATTTACACAGTAAGCAGTGCATTTTTATAGCACTGATCGCTGTATAAATGCCAATGGTCCCAAAAAAGTGTCAAAATAGTCCGACATGTCCGCCCCAATATTGCAGTACCGCTAAAAATCGCAGATCGCCGCCATTACTAGTAAAACAAAAAACAAAAATGAATTCTCATCATCCGTAAACGCAACCACTTTTGCGCAAACCAATCAATAAACGCCAATTGTGATTTTTTTTTTTATCGCAAATATGAGGAAGAATATAAATCGGCCAAAAACAGTGAAAAAAATGTTTTTTTATATATTTTTTTTGGATTTGTATTTTAGCAAAAAGTAAGAAATTTGGGTTTTTTTGCAAAATTGTCGCTCTTCTTTTGTTTATAGCGGCGATCAGAAATGACGCAGAGGGGATCAAATACCACCAAAAGAAGGCTCTATTTGTGGGAAAAAAGGACGCAAATTTTGTTTGGGTACAACGTCGCACGACCGCGCAATTGTCAGTTAAAGCGATGCAGCGCCGAATCGCAAAAAGGGCTCCGGTCCTAAAGCAGGAAATCCTTCCGGGGCTGAAGTGGTTAAAAAGCAACAGACTGCGTTTGACAATGCAGGCCCTTTCAATAATACGTCGCCCACAGCAAGTCACGTTAGGATGCAAAAGCCTAAACTTAAAGTGATACTAAAGTTTTGGGGTTTTTTAGTTAAAAATAACTTACATTTTATACTTACCTGCTCTGTGTAATAGTTTTGCACAGAGCAGCCCAGATCCTCCTATTCACAGGGTCCTCTTTGGTGGTCCGGGCCCCTCCCTCCTGTTGAGTGCCCCCACAGCAAGCAGCTTGCTATGGGGCACCCAAGCCAAGCCACAGCCCCCTGTGTCCATTCAGACACGGAGCCCTGACCCCACCCATTTTCTCTCCTCATTGGCTGACTGACTTTGATTGACAGCAATCAGTGCTAATGCTGGGGGCCTCTCCCAAGCTGGATCAAAAAGTTTTCAAATTTGAATCGTTTTCAAATGCAAATCGTTTTCAACTATGATGAACAGTTTTCGTATTTGAATCGTTTTCCAATTTCCAAGGAGAATGGGGTGAAGTGGAAAGTGGAGGAATAGAATGGAAAAAGATATAATACAACAGAGGGGAATATAACAGCAAATGAAAGAATATAATGTGGTGGAGTGGAACAGAACTGTTTTACTCTTTTCTAGTCTATTTTTTTTTCTGTCTATTCCTTTGTTTTTTATTCTACTTTGTTCTCTTTGGAAATTGGAAAAGTATTTAAATTCAAGGACTTCTCCAATTTGAATTTGAAAACTTTTCGAATTCGAATTTGAAAACTAAAAACTAAATTCAAAACGATTTGAAAATTATTTGAAGTCAGATTTTGTCCGAATGTTTTTTTTTTATTATTTCGGATTCATTTAAATTCTGTACTATTGTTATTCGGAAATTCGAATACATCCGAATTTCCGAAAAATGAAAATTCATATGAATTTTAATTTAGAACGAAACAAACCGCACATGTCTACAGCCAATTAGGGGGGAAGTCCCGGGTAGCCGAGACACTCCTGCAATATCGCTGGATCTAGATGGGGCTCAGGTAAGTATTAGAGGGGCTAATAGAATGCATTAAGATAAAAAAACCTTCTGCCTTTACAATCACTTTAATGTTTATTTAAAACTCAAAGATATGGGTCATTTTGCAGCATTTTTATTGTGCTTCGGTCAATATTTATATTGTAAGCATTTGTGTGTGTACATGCAAATGCTTACAAGAAGGCCAGCTTTGCTTCACAAGGAAACATCTGCTACAATCTATTTTTTAGGTTCCTGACTACATCAGTACTGATAGCGCCAGTGAATAATCCGATCATGGACCCCTGCTGGGTCTGCTGTCCTATCTATGCCTATTCTAGAGCAAAAACAAACTCTTTTAATCTGAAAAACCTAACTAGACTAAGCAGAGAGTAAACATTCTGGCACATCAAAATAAGACTCTTTAACCTTTGATCATCATGAGGTGAAAGTTACTATTCACTGTGACGGTAAATGAACCAGGGGTCCCACTTAGTGTCATAAATTGGTATAGAGTCATGTAAGGTATAAAAAACTTTTTCAGTCAATATAATCTGATCTATGTGTGTTACTACTTGGGTATAAGGCATGGTGGTTGTCTTCCAATTAAGGGCAATCGCCCACAGATAGTGTGTATTAGTTTCATGAGATGCTTAGAGGTTTCAGGAATTTTTTTCAAACAAGAGACAGTATATGTGTCAGAGCCACATGCCTCCCAGACAACTCATCTATCAATTCCAAAACTTTTTGCCAAGTGGGACAAATTAAGGGACACTCACAAAACACATGTAAAAAAGTACCCTGGGAGGCACAACCCCGGAAGCAGGAAGGAGAAGACTGGGGTTAAATCCTATGTATGCGAACCGGGGTATAATACCAGCGGGTAAAAACTTTTAACGTTGTCTCCCTGATCATCAGGGATTTTGTGCATTTGCACATGTTTTTCCAATTTATATCCCAATCTTGGGCTTCCCATTCTACATATAATTCCTCTTCCCACCCAGACATGTATTTCAGTTTAATATCGCTCCCCTTTGTTGTTAGTGTTTTATATATAGCTGAAATCAAACTTTTTTCTCTAGGAGTATTCTGACAGATGTATTGAAAGCTGGTTTGAGTATCAGACAGGGACAGAGAATAACGTGTTAGATAAAAGTGTCGAATTTGGAGGTAATGGTAAAATTCTGCATCTGAAAAATCATATTGGGCTTGTAATTGAGGGAACGAGATTAATTGCGAGTTCAGCTGAAAGTCCCTTAAAGATGTTAGGTTTTTGGTGACCCACGTCCTAAAGGATTCTGGGTTGTTATAGGCAGTAGGAAGCCTATGGTCTCCAAGGTAGGAGGCCCCAGGAGGGGTTTTGGAGATCAGTTTTAAAGAATGTGTTACCAGTAGATTACATCTCTGGGGAGGGCGGTCTAGAGGACCATAACGGGCCCAGGAGGAAGCATGGGTTGACCGATATTTGTTCAAATTTGACCCATGGAACCTGTGAGTCTGCTATATCCATTGAGCTAGCGGTGAGAATCTACTAGCTATATAATATAGCCAGACCTGAGGGACTCCCAGACCCCCTAACTTACTGGACCTGTACAGCACTAATTTGGAGAATCTTGGTGGATTGGTTTACCATATAAATCTGTGAAATTGTGTTTGAATGTTGAGCACATAAGCCTTTGAGAGTGGGATAGGGTGGGCATGAAATAGATAAAGTAATTTTGGGAGTAGTGTCATCTTGATTGCCATTGTTCTACCAAGAAAAGAGATGTGATAGGTTGATCAGACTTTCAGCAGTCTCTTTATTTTAGTCATCATGGGGGATAGTTATGTTCAAAAAATGATTTATAATTATTTGGGACTAATATGCCTAGATAAGATAGAGAGGAGTTAGGCCATATGAAGGGAAACACATTTTAAGGGCTTCCAGCTCAGGAGAGGAAAAACCCACAGGGAGAGCCACTGATTTTGACATGTTAATGGATAGGCCAGAGATATCCGCAAATTGAGACAAGATTTTAACTAAATTTGGTAGGGTGACCATAGGGTTAGTAAGAAAAAGTAAGACATCATCTGCATACATGCAGAGTTTAAAGGAGGCCAAGTCTTTGTGGTAGCCAGATATATCAGGGTGGCTTAGTATAGCAGTGGCAAGGGGCTCAATGGCCAGGGCATATATCAGGGGAGCCGGGTGCCTCTCCCAAGCTGGATCGAAAAGTTTTCAAACTTGAATCGTTTTTAAATTCAAATCATTTTCAACTATGAACAGCTTTCGTATTTGAATAGTTTTCCAATTTCCAAGGAGAATGGGGTGAAGTGGAAAGTGGAGGAATAGAATGGAAAAAGATATAATACAAAAGAGGGGAATATAACAGAAAATGAAAGAATATAATGTGGTGGAGTGGAATGGAACTGTTTAACTCTGTTGTATTCTATTATTTTGTTTTCTGTTATTTTCTTTTCTAGTTTATTGTTTTTTTTTCAGTTCTATTCCTTTCTTCTCTATTATACTTTGTCCTCTTTGGAAATTGGAAAAGTATTTAAATTCAAGGACTTCTCCAATTTGAATTTGAAAACGCTTTGAATTCAAAAACTAAAAACGAAATAGAGCGGTATAGACACAATTTTTTTTTTAATAGAAATGGCGGCGATCAGCGACTTATAGTGGGACTGCTATATTGTGGTGGACATTCTGACACTAACTGACACTTTTTGGGGACCAGTGACACTAATACAATGATCAGTGGTAAAAATATGCACTATCACTGTACTAATGACACTTGCTGGTTAAAAATCAGGGGCAATCAAAGGGTCCCTAGCCTGTGTTTTAGTGTACTGTGGGAGGTGCTTTTACTAGAGGAAGAGAGGAATTTATTCCCTGCTTTGCAGAGACACAAATTCCATCCCTTCCCTTCTGTCAGAACGGAGATCTGCCTTGTTTACATAGGAGGATCGCAGTTCTATGTCTTTTCCTCATGATCGGTGGGTGCCGGCAGACATCGAGTCGTCAGTACCAGCGGATCAGCTCCTGTTGTGTGGAATCACAGCGGGTGCAAGCCACTGGCAGCGTGCATGTGCACCCTCTACTTGGAAGTTTTCGGATCACCTATATATACACATGATCCGGTACACAGGTGCCGCCATGTAGCAGTAAGGTAAAAACTGCTCAGCCTCCTCATAATAAAGAGAACTAATTAGAATTTTTCCTTGTGGAGGTTCCAGAATGTAGCAACTAAAAAATGTAAACTGCAATTTTATTTTTATTTTTAACCTTTGCCATGTGAATGGGGACATGTATCGAATACATTGTATAAAATTGGTATTATCACAATGTGGCCATAAAAATGGAAATACCCTTTAAAATATGCTTGATAAGCTTGTTAAAAGATATCTAAATTAAAGAGCAAAAATGTAATATATTACAATTTCCCAGTCCTTGGATGTGGTGGTGCATTAAACTTCTTTTTTTTTTAGGAAGTTAACCAAAAAATACCTTGAAAACAGCACTAAGTGGGCGCTTTTAACCCCTTTTTAATCCCTTCTGGGGGGTTGAAAGTGCCCCGCTAGCAGCGCCAAAGCACTGCTATAACAGCGGTAAAGTTTTGCTAAAACTAGCGGCGCTACTGCCCCCACCGCCCCAGTGTGAAAGTAGCCTTAGGGGCGGAGGGGCACCGGCATGGAATTCAAGGCTTTAATTGGCTTCAAAAAGGGCGGGCTTGGGATGCAGAGCACTGCACTCTGAGCCCACCCACTTGTGTGACAATAGCGAATTAATATTTGCTATTGTCTTCCTGCTTCTCCTCCCAGGCAATCAGGAAGTGGGTCTTAAGACCCCATTGGCCGAGAGGAGAAGTGCCTGTATTGGCCGGGAGCAGAAGCAAAGGGGAAGCAGCAGAGGAGGAGACGCAGGGGGAAGCCGCCGAAGCTGCCCACAACCTGGATGGGGTAAGTGCAAAGCTGGTGGGCGGATGGGTGTGTGAGGCGGGATTGACCAACCGAACGGGGGGGTCAGGTGGTTTACTTTCCGCCCCCCACCAAAAAAAATGGAGCACCAGCCACCACTGCTGGCAGGATCACCAGATAAACAAGGAAAACAAATCTGAAAAAAGGAAAGTTATCTGCCACATCTAACTGGTAAACTACAATATTTTTTGTCTTTGGGTTTAGATACACCTAAAATTATAAAGATACTGACAAGCTTGAACAACTTTTTTTTTAAATGTCTGAAGACGTGAGCTCCTATAATGTCATGTATAGGTTGTTCTATGAGTAAATAAACTAGTTGACTGGGTGTAATGATGATACAATGACTCAGATCCAAAACATGGAAAAAGAATGCAGCCAGAGAAGTCAAAACTCATGAACTAAATGCTTGTTCCAAGTGAATGACTCATAAAATATTAAAATAACTGGTCAGCATGGACAGCCAGGAAATTAGCACTTTCATAAAAAAAGATCAGCAATGACAGTGCTTATCTGGCTTTCAGTACTGGTTTACGTTAAAGAGATCCTTCAATAAAAATTAATCTCTCAAAAGTTTGTGCACAGAGCCTAGACAAATATACAAGCCCCTTTTTCAAGGATAGTTAGGCTGGAAAAACTTATTTGGGGAGGAATAAACCCTTGTTTCACTACTTTCTCAAGTGTTTTCTACATTTGCATAGAAATCAGTTGCCAAGTTTTAGAGCCCGTTCACACAGGGGCGACTTGTGCTCCGACTTGTGTCGCCTCAAGTTGCCCTTGACATCTTAACCAGTTCCCCACCGCGTGCCGTCTTTTCACGGCGGCAGTGGGGGAGCCCTGCGCGAATCACCGTAAATAAGCGGCGATTTGCATTTGGCCACCAGGGGAGTGTGCCCGCGGCTCGGGCGGACCCGATGTCTGCCGGCGAGCCGCGATGAGCGGCTACAGGGAAATAACGGGGAACCGCCGATGTAAACACGGCGGTTCCCCGCTCTGTCAGTGGGGTATGAGAGATCTACTGATCCCTGTCACTGGGATCAGTTAGATCTCTCATGCCCATGTTAGCCCAACCCCCCCACAGTAAGAACACACCCAGGGAACACAGTTAACCCCTAGCTCCCCCCCCAGGTTAACCCCTTCACTGCCAATGACATTTATACAGTAATCAGTGGACATTTAAATTTCTGATCGCTGAATAAATGTCATTGGTCCCAAAAAAGTGTCAAAAATGTCTGACATGTCCGCCGCAATATCGCATTACCGCTAAAAATCGCAGATCGCCGCCATTACTAGTAAAAAATAAAAAAAACTAAAAACCCCAGAAATGAATTCTCACCATCCGTAAACGCAGCCACTTTTGTGCAAACCAATCAATAAACGCTGATTGCAATTTTTTTATAGCAAATATGAGGAATTATATAAATCGGCCAAAAACTGTGAAAAAAAATGTTTTTTTATATTTTTTTTTGGATTTGAATTTTAGCAAAAAGTAAGAAATTTGTTTTTTTTTGCGAAATGGTCGCTCTTCTTTTGTTTATAGCGGCGATCAGAAATAACGCAGAGGCGATCAAATACCACCAAAAGAAAGCTCTATTTGTGGGGAAAAAAGGATGCAAATTTTGTTTGGGTACAACGTCGCAATTTGCAAGAAGGAGGGCCCATAGGGATTTGCCGCAACACAGAATTCCCCCAAATAAACATAAAGTATACAAAAAAGTGTCAAAAAAGAATTGGTAATTTATTAGATCAGACATATGAAATACAAATAAACCCCCTTAAGACACAACGCCGTTTAGGGATACCCGGGAGGAAGAACGTTTAACGCTGCAACATGGGTTTGTTTTAAACGTAGGAAAAAAGGGGTGTTTATCTCGAAAGAAAACCACCATAAACTAGCGGAGACGCAATAAAGACTAGCGGCGATATTTGTTTTCTTCTCGCTGGTAAAGCGTTTTTTTTTGTTTAAAGAATGAAAAACGATTTTAAGTTTAGGTTTTTTTTTATATTTTTTTGTAAAAAAAAGTGTCAAAAACCGGCTAAATATATTAAGGAGTATAAACGATATTTTTTTAACGTTAGTCGCAAATAA
>BLSH010160845.1:61788-75547 GCA_018402905.1 Glandirana rugosa | reverse complement strand
GCATAGAATTGTTCGTTATAGTTTTGAATCACAAAAAAAATCAATTTTCCGGTACCATGCTTGGTTATTAAGAATCTTAGAGCACATTGTGACATAGTCTGTGTTGTTCATAAGTACAATGTTGCCCCCTTTATCAGAGGGTTTTATTGTTATAGACTTGTCCTTGGATAGATCAATTAATGCTTTTTTCAGATTGGGTGTAAGATTTGGGAGTGCCGACTCTTTGGGACGTAGGTTTTTAATTTCCTGGGTTACCACCCGAAGAAAGGTGGCAATACCTTGGTTGGAACTTGGGGGGGGGGTACATAGTTGAGGGTTTTTTGAGGGTGGAAGGTTGGTGTTTTGTCTTAGTTTTGTCAGGAGTGTCAGTGGCTTGGTAGAGCAGAGTTTCAATGTCTATCCGGTCAATAAGGTCAGGGGGTTCACTCTCTTCCAACAGTTGGTCTAAGTGGTGGAGAGCCTGTTTTTCACTATAAGAGAGAATATGCCCGTCAACTACAGTCCTCTCAGAGAATTTCCCTTGAAGTAACAATTTTCTCGAGAATAAATGTAAGTCTTTGATTACTTCAAACTTATCAAGTGTACTTGAAGGGCAAAATGTAAGTCCCATAGATAGTACATTGTGTTCATCTGTGGTTAATCTGTGAGAGGACAAGTTGACGATATTCAATCTGGAGTGAATATGTACATCCTTTATGTCGATTGATTTTGAGTCCCCGCATGGTTGTTGATTTTGTTTAAAAAAAATGGTAGGAATTTTAGGGGGGATAGTCGGGGTGTTTGCTCCATCCTCTAGAGGGATGGATGTAACATCACCCCATGATCCCTGTATTTGGGAAAAAGGTACCTCACCAGACATCATGGTTTGTCCTGAAGTAGGTTCAGTAGCCCGGATTTTAGGATTGGTCGTCGGGGAAGAGCCATCACCTCGTCTGGTTCTTTTGGGACGTCTAGTTCTCCTTTGTGATTTATTATGAGAAGGTAAAGAGAGAGAAGAAGCAGATGAGTGTTCAGATGTGGACATGGATGGTTCTTTATTACGAGAAAAGAAGGGTCGTTGTTGTTGTAATTTTTGAGAGGGTTTTGACCATCTATAGGCTTTTCCCTCTCTAAATGCTAGATTATCCCTTAATATTTTTTTCTCTTTTTTGAGCATCAATTGTTTGTTGTATGTTTCTAAATGTGTTTTTAGTATCTCATTGAGTTCACTATATACAGCATGTGTCTCAAAAGGTGACAACTGCTGGTAGATGGACTCTATATTTTTATCTATAGTTATCAAACGTTTAGTATATTCTTCCCTCAATAGCTTCATCATCTTAGTTGAACAGGTTTTGAGATTGTTCTCCCATGCCAATTTGAACTCTGCATCAATGTCTTCAAATGAAGGGAAAATCTGTACCCTCAAACCCAATGGGTTGATGTTGTCTTTTATGTACTCATCAAATGTTTTAATGTGCCAAAAAAGTGCTGACTTTTTCTCCAGCCAGTTAGTGAGGCTGGAGAAAATGATCGTGATCTGAGTTTGGACGGATTCATTGGCTTCACAATTGCGTTGCAATTGTCCAATGAAGTCGTCCCAACCTTTGCCATGATAGATGGCCATGCTGATGCAAAAACTGGTGTGCCAAACCAAATTTCACACAAGTAAACGAAACGTACAACGTCGCACGACCGCACAATTGTCAGTTAAAGCAACGCAGCGCCGAATCGCAAAAAGTGCTCTGGTCCTAAAGTGGGAAATCCTTCCGGGGCTGAAGTGGTTAAAACCCATTGAAATGAATGGGGGGCCATCTTAATTTACGCTACTGAAGTTGCTCCGATTTAAAAAAAGTTCCTATAGCACTTCGAGTCAACTTCTATCCGACTTGTGCCCATAGAATTCAATGGAAGTCGCCTCCATGTCAGATCTCCCATCTATATTGAAGCGGCTTTACAGTTTAAGAGAAAATAATTTTTAAGGCAACCCTCTCCCTCCCTTCTCTGATTGGCCACAGGAAAAGTCGCCTGGCCTTAAACTATCTATCTATCTATCTATCTATCTATCTATCTATCTATCTATCTATCTATCTATCTATCTATCTATCTCTATCCATCTACTTACATGTATCTATCTATCTTTCCTATATACAGTATCTCACAAAAGTGAGTACTCATCCCTTATTAAATCTTTTCATGTGACAACACAGAAGAAATTACACTTTGCTACAATGTAAAGTAGTGAACTGACCCATCGGGCACTCAGACACTGCCATTAGGGGGCCCCATGAGAGGCTGCAACACTAGCACTGCAGTCTACCATAGGAAGCGGCTGCAATAAGACCTCTCATGGTTCCAGCTCCCCGCTGGCCCCTCCTTCCCACCCGTCCATCCCAGGTGCTTGTACATAACATCACCTTTAATGGAGGAGAAGAGAGGTGGGACCGGCTGGGAGCAGCGCGCCATGCACTGTGAGAAGTCTTATTGCATGGATCAGGTGAGGCTGTACAGTGACTGTATTTTTTAGTGGAGATAACAGAAACCACGGCTGCACTCAAAGGGGCGGGGGTGGGTGGGGGCGGTGCAACAGCCAGGCAGCCAGTACAGATGTAGCTTGGGACCCAACAGGACTGTAAAAGGCCCCCACCTCCCAGGGCGCCGCCCTGTGTCACCCCCCACCCCATGGGGTCCCCCTGTGTCACCCCCACCCTCCAAAACATCCCCCTGTTTCTTTCCCCCCACGGCGTCCCCTTGTGTCCCCAGCATCCCTCTCTGTCCCAGTCCCCAGTGTCCCTCTCTGTCATCATTGCACTGCCTCCCTCTCTGTCCCCGGCGTCTCTCTCTGTCCTCATCGCACTGCGTCCCTCTCTGTTCCCAGTGTCCCTCTCTGTCCTCATCGAACGGCGTCACTCTCTGTCCCTGGCATCCCTCTCTATCATCAGTGTCCCTCTCTGTCCCCAGCGTCCATCTCTGTCCGTAGTGACCCTCTCTGTCCCCAGCATCCATCTCAATCCTCAGCGTCCCTCTCTGTTCTTGTCACACTGCTTCCCTCTCTGTCCTCGGTTTTCCTCTCTGTCCTCGTCGCATGGCGTCCCTCTCTGTCCTCGTCGCACAGCATCCCTCTCTGTCCCTGGCATCCCTCTTTGTCCTCGTCACACTGCATTCCTCTCTGTCCCCAGCGTCCCTCTCTGTCCTCATCGTACAGCGTCCCTCACTGTCCTTGTCGCACGGTGTCCCTCTCTGTCCCCGGCGTTCCTCTCTGTCCTGGTCACACTGCCTCCCTCTCTGTCCCCAGCTTCCCTCTCTGTCCTCGTTGCACTGCATCCCTCTCTGTACCTGGCGTCCCTCTCTGTCCTTGACGCACTGCGTCCCTCTCTGTCCCCGGCATCCTTTTGAACGGGTCATGCTTGGCAGGCTACACCTAGTAAGTGTGATAGGGTGTATAATTCTTGCTGTGGCTGCAACATGTGTACACCCCTGGCCAGTGAGCAGATTTGGTGGGATGGCCAGTAGGCGGGCCCTGGGGAATGTTGGTGGTCAGACACAGGACCCAGGCCTAAAGCCTTGTAAGGGGCCCCAAAATTTCTGATGGCTGTGCTGAGAGACACCGTGCTCAGTCTGGAGCATTCAGTGCTGAGACACTGCAGCAGCAATATACACTGCTGTGTGCCCTGTGTTCTGCTTTGTATCATACTGTGTACCCCATGCCCTGATGTGTACCCCCTGATGTGCCCTACCGTGTACCCTGTGCCCAGTGATGTGTCCGACTATGTGCCCCATGCCCTGCTGTGTACTGCCTGATGTGCCTTGTGCCCCAAAATAGGCCCTACTGTGTGCCCTGTGATGTGACCTACTATGTGCCCTGTGATGTGCCCCATGCCCTGTGATGGGCTCCCTGTCCTGTGATGTGCTGCGTACTCCCTGATTTGCACTAATGTGTGCCCCATGCCCTGTGATGTGCCCTGCTGTGTACTTCCTGTGCCCCATGATGTGCTCCATGCTCTGGGATTTGCTCCGTGCCCTGCTGTGCACTATTGTGTGCCCTGTGCTCTACACTGTACCCCCTGATGAGCCCTACTGTGTACCCCAAGCCCTGTGATGTGCCCTGCTGTGTACCTCCTGATGTGCCCTACTATGTGCCCTATTGTGTGCTGCATGCCCTGGGATGTGCCCTGCTGTGTACCGCCTGATGTGCCCTATGATGTGCCCTGTGCCATGCTGTGTACCCCGCTGTGTACCCCATGATGTGCCTACTGTGTGCCCCATGCCCTGCTGTGTACCCCCTGATGTGCCCTGTGCCCCCTGTGATGCGCCATGCTGTGCTCACTAATGTGCCCTGCTGTGTACACCATAACAAACTCTGCTGTGTGCCCTGTGATGTGCCCCATGCCCTGTGATGTGCCCTGTTGTGTACCCCCTGATATCCCCTGTGCCCTGTGATGTGCCCTATTGTGTGCCCCGTGATGTGCCCTACTGTGTGCCCCATGCCCTGTGTTGTGCCCCATGCCCTGCTGTGTACCCCTTGAAGTGTCCTGTGCCCCACAATGTGCTCTGCTGTGCACCCCATGCCCTTTGATGTGCCCTGTGCCCTGCTGTGTGCCATGTGATGTGCCTTACTTTGTGCCCCATGATTTGCCATGTGCCCTACTATGTGCCCAGTGATGAGCCCATAACATGCCCTACTTTGAGACCCCCCTGTAATGTGCACCGGTGTGCCCCATAAGGTGCCCTGCTGCTCCCCATGTACTGTGGAAATGTTTTTTGTTGCATTTTGGAAATATACCATAGTTGCACCTTAATGTAAGTATATTTTTCTTTATTTTCTTATTAAACATTTATGTTGAACATAGTGTAGAGAAATTCTGTGACAAATGCATGTAATGTGGAGAGTACAATAAGTAGGTGGGGCTTTGTGTGGGTGTGGCTGGAGTGTGGGCGGGGACACAGGGGATCCCATGATCTTCTATTGCCCGAGGGCCCCATGAATGCTGAAAAATAATGGTGGCCACACAAAATATTGATACTTTGGGCCCAATTTGGATATTTTCACTTAGGGGTGTACTCACTTTTGTTGCCAGAGGTTTAGACATTAATGGCTGTGTGTTGAGTTATTTTGAGAGGACAGCAAATTTACACTGTTATACAAGCTGTACACTCACTACTTTACATTGTAGCAAAGTGTAATTTCTTCTGTGTTGTCACATGAAAAAATATCATAAAATATTTACAAATATGTGAGGGGTGTGCTCACTTTTGTGAGATACTGTATATATATATATAGTGTGTATATACAGTGGGTACGGAAAGTATTCAGACCCCCTTAAATTTTTCACTCTATGTTATATTGCAGCCATTTGCTAAAATCATTTAAGTTCATTTATTTTCCTCATTAATGTACACACAGCACCCCATATTGACAGAAAGACACAGAATTGTTGACATTTTTGCAGATTTATTAAAAAAAAAAACTGAAATATCACATGGTCCTAAGTATTCAGACCCTTTGCTATGACACTCATATATTTAACTCAGGTGCTGTCCATTTCTTCTGATCATCCTTGAGATGGTTCTACACCTTCATTTGAGTCCAGCTGTGTTTGATTATACTGATTGGACTTGATTAGGAAAGCCACACACCTGTCTATATAAGGCTGGGTTCACACTATCCGACAAAGAAACGGCCCGACTTTGATCCTACTTTGCCATGCGATTCACGGTCCTACATAGGGTCAAAGTCGGACCGTTTGTCTGTGAACAGGGATCCGACTTTGATCCCGACAATGCCAGGCACTTTGTGCTCTGATGATCATGAAGGGAAACTCCACGCCAAATTTAAAAAAAACTGGCATGGGGTCCCCCTCCAGGAGCATACCAGGCCCTTTGGTCTGGTACAGATTTTAAGGGGGAACCCCATGCCGAAAAAACAGCGTGGGGTCCCCCCCAAATCCATACCAGACCCTTATCCGAGCACGCAGCCCGGCAGGCCAGGAAAGGGGGTGGGACAAACGAGCGCCCCCCCCTTCTGGACCATACCAGGCCACGTGCCCTCAACATGGGGAGTATGGGTGCTTTGGGGCAGAGGGGCTCTGCGCCCCCCACCGCAAAGCACCTTGTCCCCATGTTGATGAGGACAAGGGCCTCTTCCCGACAACCCTGGCCGTTGGTTGTCGGGGTCTGCGGGTGGGGGCTTATCGGAATCTGGAAGCCCCCTTTAACAAGGGGGCCCCCAGATGCCGGCCCCCCACCCTATGTAAATGAGTATGGGGTACATCGTACCCCTACCCATTTACCTGGAAAGAAATATGTACACAAAAAACCACACAGCTTTTTAAAATATTTTATTAAATCAGCTCCGGCGGTCTTCTCCCCTCTCTGGCTCTTCTTTTCTTCGGCTCTTTTGCGGGGTCTTTCATCTTCTGAGGGGTCTTCTTTCTTCTCCTTCTCTGCGGCGTCTTCTGCTCTTTTGCCGGTCTTCTCCGCTGTCCCCTTCCCTCTCTTCTTCTTCTTCTTCTCCTTCTTCTTCCCATGTTGACACGACGTGATCTCCTTCACGAAATGCCCTCTCCGCTCTGTGCTGTGCCTTATATTGGCATGGGGTGTGGCCACCAAATGACATCACCCGGAGGCCCCGCCCCATATGATGTCACAGCTCCGCCCCCAGGATGTGAGCTCACATGGGGCGGGGCCTCCAGGTGATGTCATCTGGTGGCCACGCCCCATGCCAATATAAGGCACAGCACAGAGCGGAGAGGGCATTCGTGAAGGAGATCTCGTCGTGTCAACATGGGAAGAAGAAGGAGAAGAAGAAGAGAGGGAAGAGGACAGGAGAGAAGACCTGCAAAAGAGCAGAAGACGCCGCAGAGAAGGAGAAGAATGAAGACCCCTCAGAAGATGAAAGACCCCGCAAAAGAGCCAAAGAAAAGAAGACACCTGAGAGGGGAGAAGACCGCTGGAGCAGATTTAATAAAATATTTTAAAAAGCTGTGTGGTTTTTTGTGTACATATTTCTTTCCAGGTAAATGGGTAGGGGTACGATGTACCCCATACTCATTTGCATAGGGTGGGGGCTGGCATCTGGGGGCCCCCTTGTTAAAGGGGGCTTCCAGATTCCGATAAGTCCCCGCCCGCAGACCCCGACAACCAACGGCCAGGGTTGTCGGGAAGAGGCCCTTGTCCTCATCAACATGGGGACAAGGTGCTTTGGGGTGGGGGGGCGCAGAGCCCCCCTGCCCCAAAGCACCCATACTCGTCATGTTGAGGGCACGCGGTCTGGTATGGTCCGGGGGGGGGGCGCTCGCTCGTCCCCAACCACTTTCCTGGCCTGCCAGGCTGCGTGCTCGGATAAGGGTCTGGTATGGATTTGGGGGGACCCCACGCTGTTTTTTCGGCATGGGGTTCCCCTTAAAATCTGTACCAGACCAAAGGGCCTGGTATGCTCCTGGAGGGGGACCCCATGCCAGTTTAAAAAAAAAAAAAAATGGTGTGGAGTTCCCCTTCAAGATCCCCAGAGCACAAGTCGCATGCCAAAGTCGGATCAGTGAAGACACTAATCCGACTTTGATCCGACTTCAAATGCCTTTCAATGGGCTGAAGTAGGATCAAAGTCGGACAAAAGTAGTACAGGAACCTTTTTCAAAGTCAGTCCGATTTTGAAAAACACATGTCGGAGCAGTTAAGACTGCTCTCATAGGGAATCATTGTTTTTGTGACGTAATGCAACTTGTGCTCCTCATGTAGGTCCGAGAATCGGACTAGTGTGAACCCAGCCTAAGACCTTAAAGCTCACAGTGCATGTCAGAGCAAATGAGAATCATGAGGTCAAAGGAACTGCCTGAAGAGCGCAGAGACAGAATTGTGGCAAGGCACAGATCTGGCCAAGGTTACAAAAAAATTTCTGCTGCACTTAAGGTTCCTAAGAGCACAGTGGCCTCCATAATCCTTAAATGGGACGACCAGAGCCCTTCTTAGAGCTGGCCGTCCGGCCAAACTGAGCTATCGGGGGAGAAGAGCCTTGGTGAGAGAGGTAAAGAAGAACCCAAAGATCACTGTGGCTGAGCTCCAGAGATGCAGTCGGGAGATGGGAGAAAGTTGTAGAAAGTCAACCATCACTGCAGCCCTCCACCAGTCAGGGCTTTATGGCAGAGTGGCCCGATGGAAGCCTCTCCTCAGTGCAAGACACATGAAAGCCCGCATGGAGTTTGCTAAAAAACACCTGAAGGACTCCAAGATTCTCTGGTCTGAGACCAAGATAGAACTTTTTGGCCTTAATTCTAAGTGGTATGTGTGGAGAAAACCAGGCACTGCTCATCACCTGTTCAATACAGTCCCAACAGTGAAGCATGGTGGTGGCAGCATCATGCTGTGGGGGTGTTTTTCAGCTGCAGGGACAGGACTATTGGTTGCAATCAAAGGGATAGATGAATGTGGCCAACCTGACAGGACTGGAGAGGATCTGAAAGGAGGAATGGCAGAGGATCCCCAAATCCAGGTGTGAAAAACTTGTTGCATCTTTCCCAAAAAGACTCATGGCTGTATTAGATCAAATAGTGCTTCTATTAAATACTGAACAAAGGGTCTGAATACTTAGGACCATGTGATATTTCAGTTTTTCTTTTTTAATAAATCTGCAAAAATGTCAACAATTCTTTGTTTTTCTGTCAATATGGGGTGCTGTGTGTACATTAATGAGGGAAAAAAATGAACTTAAATGATTTTAGCAAATGGCTGAAATATAACAAAGAGTGAAAAATGTAAGGGGGTCTGAATACTTTCCATACCCACTGTAGCCTATATCTCCATTTAGTCTTTAGTATTTGGTTAACTAATCTGCCCATCTGTCCGTCTGTCCATCCATCTACCCATATACCCATCCAATTATCCATCATCCCGTCCATTCATTTATCTACTCATCCATTCATTCATCTATCCATCCAATCATTCATCCATTCATCCGTCTATCAATTATTCCTCCATTCATTCATTGATCAATCCATCTTCCATCCATCTAGCAGTCAGCTGGTACATCTACCTATCTTTTTGTTGTGGTAGTCCTACAACAAATGTTACACTATTGCAGAATTCCACTGCTCGGCTTCAGCAACATTAGCCAGAGCAGCTCCTTAAGAGTTAATAGCGAGAGCAATTACACTATATATAAATTATAAGCTGCCGTTAAGTGATTGTGTTTGCCTGTGGATCTTGGCAAATTCTAGTGTTTTAGAGAAGGTGGAAGAGTACACCTAAATGGTCCTTAATAAATCACACAGGCAAGTGCGAGAGCGATAATGTGTGTTTACATTGCTCCCTCAGTTTATTTTAACTTTACTGTTATGAATGGTTACTGATCGGGCTCTGAACAGATTACTGCACTGAATCACAGCAGAGAAGTAAGACTATACTGCATAGATATGTCATTTAGTAATGCTGTAAAATAGTGCTCAGCAGGTAAATATGCCCTGCAAGGCACTTCATATAGACTTACTTCTAATATCTTTATAGGTTTCTAATAATAAACTTAGAAACACAATAAAAAGACACTTAGAAACTCATATGTCACATACTTTAGATTGCATTTTATGTGTGTGTGCTTTAACCACTTCAGCCCCGGAAGAATTTCCCACTTTAGGACCAGAGCACTTTTTGCGATTCGGCGCTGCGTCGCTTTAACTGACAATTGCGCGGTCGTGCGACGTTGTACCCAAACAAAATTTGCGTCCTTTTTTTCCCACAAATAGAGTTTTCTTTTGGTGGTATTTGATCGCCTCTGCGTCATTTCTTATCGCCGCTATAAACAAAAGAAGAGCGACCATTTTGCAAAAAAACCCAAATTTCTTACTTTTTGCTAAAATTCAAATCCAAAAAAAAATATAAAAAAACATATTTTTTCACAGTTTTTGGCCGATTTATATAATTCCTCATATTTGCGATAAAAAAAATTGCAATCGGCGTTTATTGATTGGTTTGCGCAAAAGTGGCCGCGTTTACGGATGGTGAGAATTAATTTCTGGGGTTTTTATTTTTTTTTTATTTTTTACTAGTAATGGCGGCGATCTGCGATTTTTTGCGGTAATGCGATATTGGGGCAGACATGTCGGAACATTTTTGACACTTTTTTGGGACCAATGACATTTATTCAGCGATCAGAAATTTAAATGTCCACTGATTACTGTATAAATGTCATTGGCAGTGAAGGGGTTAACCTGCAGGGGTAGAGCTAGGGGTTAATCGTGTTCCCTGGGTGTGTTCTTACTGTGGGGGGGTTGGGCTAACATGGGCATGAGAGATCTAACTGATCCCAGTGACAGGGATCAGTAGATCTCTCATGCCCCACTGACAGAGCGGGGAACCGCCGTGTTTACATCGGCGGTTCCGCGTTCTTTCCCTGTAGCCGCTCATCGCGGCTCGCCAAATGCAGATCGCCGCTTATTTACGGCGATTCGCGCAGGGCTCCCCGACTGCCGCCGTGAAAAGACGGCGCGCGGTGGGGAACCAGTTAAAGAGACCCTTTCACCAGGGGGTCACTTCTACACACAAGGCAGCCTGTAAAAGAAGAGGTAATATACTTACCTTTTTGGTGGGCCACATGTTGAAATGCCACTGGTTCATTTCTGCTCAATAGGTGCTACATGTATCCAACACTTCAACCGAGTTAAGACGACCTGCTATCCCCAGAGCTCCCCGTGGTTCCTCAGGCTGGCTCATACATACTCCTAACAGAATAATAAACAAACAGGTCCAGCGCTATTAAATCCCATAAATATAAAAATATATGAATAGAAATCACTATATATGAATATAGTAAACTAAAAATCAGTATCTCTGATGATGTCCAATGATGAAATGCGTTGGGAAAGCCTAGCATTGATTGTCACCCACCCTGGAGACCCGTTGCACTGATATCAGTGCATAATTCATAAATAGTGCAAGAAAGAGCTAAGAGTTAATCGCAGTGTGGTAAATTGTCCGGTGCTCCAATTTCCTTATAAATGAAATCACGCAAACCAACTCTACTACTGATGTCAAGTATGTATTAACAACACCTGAATTTCCGGTCTGTGAAAGAATTTGCTATATAATGAATGATATTTTGGCTTTCATGTTTGCCATACCTGATGAAGGATCCTAACAGATCTCAAACATTGTTATTTTGATGCTGGTTGGTGAGTTTTCAACTCATGTTCTACTCTGCATCTGAAAGATTGAGTTACATCCTGAGCATGTGCTGTTCTGACCAGCCTGCATACACACTATATTGCCAAAAGTATTGGGACACTTGCCTTTACACGCTCATGAACTTTAATAGCATCTCAGTCTTAGTTCGTAGAGTTCAATATTGAGTTGGCCCACCCTTTGCAGCTATAACAGCTTCCACTCTTCTGGGAAGGCTGGCCATATGGTTTAGGAATGTGTCTATGGGAATGCTTGACCATTCTTCAAGAAGTGCATTTGTGAGGTCAAGGACTGGTGCACAGACATGTTGAAACAGTAAGGGGCAATTCCCAAACTATTCCAACAAAGTTGGGAGCATGAAATTGTTCAAATTACCTTGGTATGCTGATGCCTTAAGAGTTCCCTTCACTGGAACTAAGGGGCCAAGCCCAACCCCTGAAAAACAACCCCACACCATAATCCCCCCTCCACCAAATGATTTGGACCAGTGCACAAAGCAAGGTCCATAAAGACATGGATGAGCAAGTTTGGGGTGGAGGAACTTGACTGGCCTGCACAGAGTGCTGACCTCAACCCGATAGAACACCTTTGGGATGAATTAGAGCAGAGACTGCAAGCCAGGCCTTCCCATTCAACATCAGTGTCTGACCTCGCAAATGCACTTCTGGAAAAATGGTCAAACATTCCCATAGCCACACTCCTAAACCTTGTGGACAGCCTTTCCAGAAGAGTTGAGGCTGCCATAGCTGCAAAGGGTGAACCAACTCAATATTGAACCCTACGGACTAAGAGTGGCATGACATTATATTTCATGTGCATGTAAAGGCAGGTGTCCCAATACTTTTGGCAACATAGTATATATATATATATATATATATATATACACAGTATTTCAGAAAAGTGAGTGCACCCCTCACATTTTTGTAAATATTTTATTATATCTTTTCATGTGACAACACTGAAGAAATGACACTTTGCTACAATGTAAAGTAGTGAGTGTACAGATTGTATAACTGTGTCAATTTGCTTTTGTGAGACACTGTATATATGTGTGTGGTTTAATAGCGCTGTACCTGTTAGCTTACTTTGTTATCAATTTCAGAGCATATCTTGTAGAACAGGTGTGGTTTTCTACAAGAACATTTTCTAGTTTTGTTAATGCAGGTTAAATATTTATTTTTCCATCCTCCTTTCAGCACGTGGACTGATTTCCTAATTGTGTTGCATCTTCCTTTCCCACTCTGAGTTCTGCTGTACAGGTTTTGCAAGAGGCTAATAACAGGGTCACATTTAGGTACTTGCATTCAATAAATACAAGAAGCCTAGGTTCACACTGCTGTGGGAATGAAATTGTGCGAGTTCAGTTGAACTCGCTCGATTTTATATCCACCTGTCAGTCCGACTTTGAGGGCTTTTCAGAGACATCTGTGTGGGTCCCTGCACAGATGTCTATTGAAATCACATCCGAAGTCGCCAAAAGTAATACAGAAACTACTTTTGGGAAGCAATGTCGGCGTCACACCGATTCGGATGGTGCCATTGCCGGAAATTGCCGCCGATTTCGCATACGATTTGACATGTCAAATTACATGCCAAATCATACCAATGTGAACCTAGGCCTAATGAAGTATTGCTGATTACAAAACTGCATAAATGTGTGCCTTTTCTTTATGCCAGCTTTAAGATGACTCTGCTTATGAAACTAAGTGATATAAAATCTTCAGCTTTTTAAGCACTTTCAGCAACTGTTTAAATAACTTACTGAGTATGCAGCTTTTTCATTTTTAATCCTCACCTACAGTTTGTTCCAGTTTAAGCTGGTGCCATGATCACCGTCCCAGGTTTGCTGTTTCAGGGTGACTTGTTTCTTTTACAGTGTCCTATGGAGCCACCCTTACATGCAGGGACTAGAGCTGTGCCTCCCTACACTGTGTGCAGGGCCGGCGCTACCATGGGTCCCGGTGGGTCCATTGGGCCCAGGCGGCATTTTGAGAGGGGCGGCAGAGCACCTAACACACTGCCCCTTGAGCCACTTGTTTTTATGCAGAGTTTGGTGGCGGGAGCATGGCAGCAAACAGCAGCAAAAGAGAAGGTGGCCAGCGTGGAGAGCAGATTGACATGTGAGAGCCCGGAAGGGAGAAGAGCTCCACTCCCTCCCTCCCTACCGAAGAGGCTAGCAGGAGTGGGCACAACCACCCTGGTGCTTCCAGCCTCCTCTGTGCTCCAAGAACAACAGGCTGGCAGGCTGACTGCGCTGCCCCTGCTGGCCATCAGGTACTGGGCATCATACACATGCCTACCCACACACAGAGCCTGCAGGAACGGGGGTGGGCATGCACATGGGGACAGGGCTATGTGGTCTCTCTTAGTCCCCCCCCTCTGTCTCTCAGCCCACCCCTCTGTCTCTCAGTCCCCCCTCTGTCTCTCAGCTCCCCCCTCTGTCTCTCAGCTCCCCCTCTGTCTCTCAGTCCCCCCCTTTGTCTCTCAGTCCCCCCTCTGTCTCTCAGTCCTCCCCTCTGTCTCCCAGCCCTCCCCTCTGTCTCTCAGTCCCCCCTCTGTCTCTCAGTCCCCCCTCCCCCCTGACTCTCTGTCTCCCCCCTGACTCTCTGTC
>BLSH010160845.1:42174-58815 GCA_018402905.1 Glandirana rugosa | reverse complement strand
CCCAGCCTCCCCCTCTGTCTCCCAGCCTCCCCCCTCTGTCTCTCAGCCCCCTCTGTTTCTCAGCCCCCCTCTGTCTCTCAGCCCCCCTCTGTCTCTCAGCCCCCCTCTTTCTCTCAGTAACCCCTCTGTCTCTCAGTCCCCCCTCTGCATTTCATTCTTGGTCCCAGGCAGCACAATGTCTTGGGCCAGCCCTGACTGTATGCATCAATAGAACACACACAGCCCCATAGCGTAGGATGGCAAGGCTCTCCCCTGCTTCTTCCTTCTTTCCCCCCCTTCCTTCTACATGTTAACAGACTGACTCAAAACTGTACTTTCTACTATTAACTCTTTTCAAGCAAAGACTAGAAGTACAGAGAAGCAGAACCAAAAGAGCAGGAACCAGCAACATTGCTGGAGTAGGACGTTTAACAAATAGTATACTTGGGTATGTAAACTTTGTTGTGCTCAGTTTGGTAAACTGAAAAATGCTGAGGGTTTAACACTACTTCAAAGTGATGGTGTAGCTTGGTAGCAGGTACCATAGGGTGCAAGGTGAGGTAAGATCTGTGTTTCATGACCACTCCAATCCTCTGTTCAGTCTCAAGAAAAAAACACAAAATCAGGATGTAGGACACATGTGACACTCCTACAAAGCAATATTTACAGTGAATAGAAAGGTTGTATTTAAAAAATAACAAACATGTTATACTTACCTGTTCTGTGCAATGGTTTTGCACAGAACAGCCCCAATCCTCTTCTTTTTGGGTCCTCCACCGGCGCCCTCAATATCAAGCCTGCACTTGAGCAGCCGTGCTCCTGTGACTGGACATTGTCCATTCACACACAGAGTGTGGCTTATCCCCGCCCCTGCTCTCTCCTTATTGGCTAACTGGCTGTGATTGACAGGAGCCAATGAGGAGAGAGAAAACTGAGAGAGCCCCTGCTCTCATGCACATCGCTGGATAGAAATGGGGCTCAAGTAAGTGTAATGAGGGGCAAGAAAGCTTTTTTACCTTAATGCATAAAATGCATTAAGGTTACAAACCTTCTGCCTTTTGAACCACTTTAATTGTGTGCAACCAATCCCCAATCCTGAACACCTTCATGTGGATATAAGGGGGTATGCCTCACTTTATGCTTTTAGAAAGGCAGTGTGATGCGCATAAAATTCACATAAAATACCAGAAAAGACTATCCATAAATCCATTAATAGGCACTGGGGTGTACTGCTCATATCTCTTTGGGACATCATTATTGGGATCTGGGAGATGGAGTTATTTGCAGAAGAAGGGCTAGGGAGATGCATCTATAGGACTGATAAGGCTACATGTACACGGGACGTTTTTCAACCTCCCTGAATGACTCAACTTGACAGTTAGAAACCGACTTTCAAAAACGTCCATTTAGCCACGTTTGCATGCCTCATTTAGCCGTGTTTAGCCACATTTGCGTCTAGAAGTGTTTTTTTTTTAATGAAAAATGTCCTTGAATGATGACTGCGTTTAGGCGCGTTTACAAGCTATTACAGACATTTGGCGTTTCAAATGCCTCTGAACATCTGTCCTGAACGCATTTTTTTGCTTTCTAACAAATGCCTCTAAACTCAACTGCCTAGAAATAACTGAAAACGACCCTTTGTACATGTACTGATAAGATAACATAGAGGTGAGTTCAGGGGAGGCTGAAAAAAACGCCCAACTGCCCCTATTTGTCAGTTTAGTAGCAGCAGTGTACATGAGGCCAGAAGTCATGTAAGTAGTAGAGTAAGGACTCAAGATGAAGATCAGTCACCTGTAAACATAAAAGGTTGTAAGACTAAGAAACATTGCTGGAGCACAGAAGGCAAAATGTAAACCCAAAAACAAAAGTCCCCCCATAAGTGTAGTGTTAAAAGGATCCCTATGTAATAAATCCCCTTTTCCCTTTGAGTTCAGATTGACAACACACTGGCGCAGTGATTGGCAAATTAAGAACATGTATACATTCTTCATATACTTATAATAAACATGGATGAGATCAGACAAGATGATTTCCATAGAATTTAGTACACAGATTATGTTGAGTGATCTCATCCTTGCATAGCATATGTATATGCTCTGATACACTTATGACTGCACTAATTGGCTTCCTGTCTGGACTTGATACTGCCCTACACCCAGCTGCACCCATATAATTGATCTAATCTATGGTGCCTAGGAACTAATGGTCATGGTCCACTTTAAATATATTTGTTATATCTCCTTTTAATATGGTGTATGTAAAGTTATTAGCTATCAATAATATATATGTATATATATATATATATATATATATATATACCTTGTTAAGTATTGTACTTGGATTACAGCTACAAGCAGCTGACATTCATCCACATCTAAGTGGTGCCCTTCAGAGGTTCTAGGAAACTCAGGAAGACTGACTAAACTACTAAATTCAATTTCTAGCATGGTGGCGTGTACCTCAGGGAGCTGTGGGTAGTTTAAACTCTGAAACATTTTCTTTTTTTGGCCAGTTACCACTCTTAAATATTATTATTTCAAATAGTTGATGTGTTGAATTTTACATGAAAAGCAGTTTCATCCAGTATAAATCTTGATAGGAAAAACCAACTCCATGTGTGTATACTGGCAATACCAAACTAGCAGGTGAACATCTAAGAATAATATATGATTCCATAACTCATTAAAATGAACAAAAAGGGTGGTGAGATTCCATTTTCATCACATCACAGGTTTGATTCTTCAAGGTTGCGTTTAGTTTTGGCATTGGTTGCTCAGGGCGTTAAGCCACACTTAAATGAAAAGGACTTTTAAAAAAAAAATTCCTATAAACCTTTAGGTCTTGTTTCGCAAGACAGAGCTTACTTGTAAAATGACCACTGTTTGGTGGTTTTCTGTTCTGTCAAGAATGCTTCTCTTTGGGGCTTCAAGATTGTGAGAATGTTTCCAAACATTATTATTAGTTTTGCGCTGCAAACAGAAAACTGCATGTAAGAAGTTAGGTCAATGCATATTAAATGGGTTTCTAGGCTAAGCATGCATACAAATCATTGTATGCATCATATGTAAACTTTGTCTATGATTTAGGAGCAGTAGCTACTGGCTCAAGGATCTCTGCTTTCTGTGCAAAAGATCAACATGCAGGAGGCAGCTTTCCACGTTTTCCATAATATTGAATCTGTTCAGCACTTCCATTGTTGAAGTGTATTCTTTAATGCAGTATGGAAGGATCTGGTATGCACTGCCTACTTTGCTTCCTGGTGACATATACGCTGTCCGTTGGCTTTTAGAGTCAATTGCTGGATCCTTACTGGAGCCCTCTCAGGGTCTTCACCAGGCCCCGAAGCCTTCAAGCAAGGCGTGGTTGCAAAAAATGGAAACAAAACCATCTGAGAAGTGGAGAGCATGAGGAGGAGTTTCCAAAAATTAACTGCAGCTAATAGAAGACACCAATAGGGATCATGTGACAGCAGACCTACTGTAGATTGGGTAGGTGCAGGTAGGTTGTTATATCATTTTCCAATTTTTCCATGCTTGTTCTTCCATATTCTTGTTAATGTAATGAAGACAGAGATCTGTACATAAAAGTGTATATAAACCCTATGAATGACCTTCTCTTTTTGCTCTCTTTTAGTCAGTTAAATATACCATTTAAAGTGTTTGAACATACACAGCTCTATTCTAATGCGCTTCTTTTGTATGTAGATTGCACTCTTCTCCATAACCTCAGTGTAAACTTGGACCAGGAGTAGAGTAAAAGTCTCTATGATTCCTTTGCTGAGAACAAAAGGTTCCTGAACCTGAGTGTCCTGATATTTCACAGTGACATCAACTCAGTATTCATCTGCATATTTTGGTCCCATCTATTAACTGCTAACATCCCTACTGTGAGATAAAGAATACGGATGGGGTTTGCTGGATATTTTAAAGCAACACTGTCACTTTGCCCAATGCCAGTGGTGGTTAAATAGCCATGATCCACCGATACTCACCTTTCCAGCAATTTCTGCGCCACTTCTTCTTCCATGACAGCCGGCACCAAAATACCCAGTGTTAGCCCAGAGGGTGTTGTGACATCACCCCCCTGTCAAGTGACAGTGCTCGGGCCTAGAGTTTCACCGCTAGACCCAAGCATTGTTACATGCCACATGAAGCTCTAAAAATTTTTAGGAAGGAGCAATGAGGGAATGCTGAAAAATTGAGTATCAGAGGGTCAGTAAATGGCCCTCTCTCAGACCATGTCTCCTTGAATGGGAACAGTGACAGCGTCTCTTTAAAGAGCACCTGTTTTGCAGCAGTAAACATAACACTATGAAAAAGGTAAGGACGATTTTGCATCTGGCTCTTCCAGTGATTGAGATTTTAGGGCATTTCATAAATGTCACTCTTCTAGCCTTGTGCACTTCCATCATGTTGGCAATGATGTACCACAATAGAATAGCTTGTTTAAGAGTGGAAGTCGAAGTCTTGTCTAAACCTAATCCTAAACCTGCTCCCACTCCCATTCTAAGTCCTTTTCTAACTAGCCTGTAGAGGAAAGATGTGTATAGTTACCTTATAGTTTAGGATAAAATAGTACAAACAAATGGTCACTGCCCCAATCTACAGGTGCATCTCAAAAATTAGAATATCATCAAAAAGTTAATTTATTTTAGTAATTCAATTCGAAAAGTGAAACTCATATATTATATAGATTCATTACACACAGAGTGATATATTTCAAGCATTTCTTTCTTTTAATTGTGATGAACATGGCTTACAGCTAGTGAAAATCCAAAATTCAGTATCTCCGAAAATTAGAATATTACATACTTGGTTGGGGCTCTTTTTGCATGAATTACTGCATCAATGCGGCATGGCATGGAGGTGATCAGGCTGCTCGGTCTGGTAAAGCATATGTAGTTCTTTGGTTCTCCTGCAATCAGTTAAGTCATGTCTGATTGTTTGGGCTTTTCTGGATTCCACAGGCTACAGGTTTGAATGCTTCCCCCTTTTCTGGAGATTTCCAGACTCTAGTGGGTGGATGAGTCAAACAGGCAACCTAGATATTTATGCAGCCCCAGCCAATCCTTGGGAAGGTGTACCCAAATGGTGGTTGGAGGATTCATAAATAGTTTGGAACCACAGAGAGAGTATCAGGGCTGGGCTCCGCTCTCCCTTCTCAGAACAAGCTGCTCAGCTGAGAGTTAATTGTCAGTCTCAGCTTCCACTCTGTCTCACCTGATGACCATACCCTGCCTCGTTAAGCCAGCTCTGCTGCTATATAAACTGCCTGGATCAGATCACAGATGCTGTCGCCTTGGTCAACATCTCTGGAGAAATATCTGCTGTGTTTTCCTGTGAAAGACTTTGCCTGTTTGACATTCTCTTCTGGTTCTTGGATTCAAGACCATGCTTGGCTGACTCTCCTCCTGGCCCCTGGCCCTGCATGCTGTTTGTTTGACCTCGCTGATCTCTGGACTCCTTATTCCCTAGCTTGCTCTGACTATCCGCTCTGATTACCGAACCCTGGCTATGTTCTGACTACATTTATGTAATTTTACCTTTTTATTAAAAATTGTGATTTTACTGCACTTCTGTCTTGGTCTGATCCAAGGTTTCTGACGATAGGCAAAGGCCATGAATTCAGAAGATGCAGACAATCTACTTGCTGGTAATATTTCTTCCAGATTGGATGAGCAGGATCATCGCATTGATCAGTTTGCCATAGCGTTACAGACGCTCCTGAATCGTACTGCTCACCTGATTCCTCCTATGGTGGCCGTTCCGGCACAACCTGTGTTGCAGGCCGCTCCTGCTGATGCTCAAGTCGCTGTTCAGGCACCCATCTCAAATATTACCTCTATAAGGTGTATGTCTGGTTCCGCTCTGCTTCACCATTGATTTGGGGGCGATCCAGTTCATTGCAGAGGGTTTTTCAACCAGGTTGGGCTATACCTTGAGATGCTGCCCGGGCATTCCCCATGGACAGAAGCAAAGTAGGCTTTGTGATTTCTTTGCTTTCTGACAGAGCCTTGGCCTGGGCAAACCCTCTATGGGAGACGCAAAAACATGTTGTCCAGAGTTACCCAGAGTTTATGGCCTCCTTTAAACAGGTATTTGACGTCCCCGCACACTCCACTACCGCTGCCAAAAGCCTAATGTCCATCAAGCAGGGTATGATAACAGTTGCCGATTACGCCATTGAATTCCGTACTCTGGCAGCAGAGGTTGCTTGGAACAATGAGGCTCTCATGGCTGCTTTTTCTCATGATCTCTCGGATAACATCAAAGATGAGATAGTAGCCCAAGACATTCCTACTGAGCTAGAGAGGTTGATCACGTTAGCTATTCTCATTGACTCCAGACTCCGAGGGAGACCTTCCTTTATAGAGCGCTTGTGGAAGCCTCCTGTACGTTTGGCTCTGAGCTTTGTAGTCCCACTGATGCCTTCCTCATCTCCCATACTTCCTGGTTCTGAGCCTGTCAGTGAAGTAGAACCCATGCAGTTGGGCTTCACACGTGTCTCTGCGGATGAGAGAGTCTTTAGGAGGAGGGAGAGATTGTGCCTTTATTGTAGCCAGGCAAGTCAGTTTTTGTCTTGTCCTACCCATCCGGGAAACTCCTGCACCAGAGGCCCTGTAGGGGACAGACCTTAGGGGGCGTTGTTACATCCCCAGTTATCCAGAAGGTTAAAGCCCCTGGTTCCGGTTGCCCTTTCTTGGTCTGAGTCATCCATTGAGATACAGGCTCTAATACACTCTGGGGCTACAGGCCTGTTCATAGATAGTGCCTTTGTGTCTAAGCACTCTATTCCTCTGCAGCTTCAGCCTACTTCACTTGCCATTGAGGCTATTGATGAGAGACCTCTACGGCCTGTCTAGGTGACTCATGAGACTGCTCCATTGACCATGGCCGTAGGGGCTCTTCACCATGAGATAATCCAACTCCAAATAATTTCCTCTCCTCATTTTCCGGTGGTTATTGGTTATCCTTGGTTACAGAGGCACAACCCATCTTTTAATTGGCTTCGTGCTGAGGTTCTTTCCTGGTCGCCACAATGCAGTAAGACATGTTTTCAGAAAGTGGCTAAGATTTTGTGTACCTCTTCACTCTCCTCCCTGCCGGAGGAATACAGCAAATTTAGCGATGTCTTGATAAAGGTCAAGCCGGTAGTTTGCCTCCACACCGGTCGTATGATTGCGCAATTGACCTTCAACCTGGTGTCATACCCCCTTGTGGCCGGGTTTACCCTTTGTCTCTCGGAGGTTAAAGCCATGGAGGAGTATGTCACAGACTCACTTCCTAGAGGGTTCATCCGCAATTCCTCGTTTCCTCATCTCTCGATTAAGAATGCTTATCTGATTGCATTGATTATGGAGTTATTTGACCGCCTCAAGGGAGCAACGGTTTTCACAAAGCTTGATCTGAGAGGGGCATACAATCTCGTGAGGATCAAGGAGGGTGATGAGTGGAAAACTGTGTTTAATACCAGGACAGGCCATTACAAATACCTTGTAATGCCGTTTGGTCTTTGCAATGCTCCAGCAGTTTTTCAGGAATTCGTCAATGATGTCCTGATATGTTGCAGCATTGTGTGGTGGTTTATCTTGACGATATCCTCATATATTCCAAGTCCCTAGAGAACCACCAAACAGATGTCTGCCATGTGCTTCAAAAGGTGAGAGATAATAACCTGTATTGTAAATTGTAGAAGTGCGAGTTCCATCGTGAACAGATTCAATTCTTGGGTTATGTCATTTCCACTGCTGGTTTTTCGATGGACCCAGAGAACTTATCAGCAGTTCTACAGTGGCCCCGACCCATGGGTTTACGTACACTACAACGTTTTCTTGGCTTTGCCAATTATTATCTGAAGTTTATTCATAACGTCTCGTTTGTGGTCAAGCCCCTGACTGATATGACCAAAAAGAACGGTAACCCACAGAATTGGTCTCCGGAGTCCATTAAGGCCTTTGAAAGTCTCAAGACTGCCTTTGTTTCTATTCCTTTGTTAGCACATCTGGATCCTATGATACCATTCATCCTTGAGGTTGATGCATCTGAGACTGGAGTTGGTGCCACTTTTCCAAGAAGTTGTCTCCTGTGGAATGCAATTACAAGATTGGGGACAGAGAGTTGGTAGCGATTATTTTAGCCCTTAAAAAATGGAGGCATCTCCACAAGGGTACCACTGTACCGGTTCCCATTTTGACTGACCACAAGAATATCACATTCTTGTCTGAGGCTAAATGCCTCTCCCCCAGGAGGGCGTGATGGGCTCTGTTCTTTTCAAGCTACAATTACATGGTCTCATTCTTACCCGAAACTAAGAATGTAAGGGCTGATGCATTGTCGCAACAGTTTTCCTACACCTCCAAGATGGAGTCAGTTCTTGTTCCTGTGATACTTCCTGATCGTATTCTGGCTACGATTCATACCAGTCTCACTTCATCTTTGGATGACAAGATCCTTGCTGCTCAGATCCATGCTCCTCCTGAGAAACCTTGTGACCGCTGCTTTGTCCCTGAGAGTCTCCGTGCTACTGTGCTCCAGACTTACCATTCTGCCAAAGCTGCTGGTCACCCAGGAAAGAATCAACTCATTTGGACTATTTCCCAACAGTTCTGGTGGCTTAGTCTCCGTGCTGATGTAGCCGCCTTTGTAGCAGTCTGTTCCATGTGCGGTCAGAACAAAACACCACAACATCTTCCAGTAGCTTTTCTACAACCCAGACCCATTGGAGAGCAGCCTTGGACTCACCTGTCTATGGAGTTTATTGAGGAGTTAACTAACCCTCAGGGTAACACAGTTATCCTTATGGTGGTTGACCAGTTCTCAAAGATTTCACATTGTATTCCACTTAAGAAGTTACCCACGTCCAAGGAACTGGCATCCATTTTTACTTGTGAGATCTTTTGCTTACATTGGCTTCCCAAGGTGATCGTCTCAGACAGGGGTAGCCAGTTTGTGTCCAGGTTTTGGCGAGCCTATTGTGCACAGTTGGGAATTCAGCTTTCCTTCTCTTCTGCGTATCATCCGCAGTCTGCGGGTGAGCTGATCAGTCCTTGAAACAGTTTTTACGTTGCTTTATTTCTGACCATTATAAGAACTGGTCTGACCTGTTACCTTGGGCAGAGTTTGCTCACAATAGTGCCCTCAATACCCTTTCCCGATTGTCTCTGTTTATGGTGAATTATGGTTTCTAACCAGCCATGTTGCCTGACTCATTTGTTCCTCAGAGAATTCCTGCATTAGAGGAGCATCTCTGTGGTACAGGTCCAGGAGTCTTTGCGACGTGCCAATGATAGGTACAGATGCCATGCTGACCACAAACACCTACCTATACCTTCTTACCATGTTGGGGAGAGGGTCTGGCTGTCTTCTCGCAACCTCCGATTCCGCGGTCCCTCACTGAAGCTGGCACCATTATTTATTGGGCCTTCGTATTCATATTCGTATTCTCCGCAAGATCAACCCAGTGGCTTACACTTTATACCTGACTTCTAATATGCAAATTTCTAATGTATTACATGTCTCATTGTTAAAACGTTTGGTATGCAAGTGCTTCACCACCTTGGTACCACGTCTTCATCATGTTCAGGTTGAGAACCAAGAGTAGTATGAAATACAATCTATCATTGACTCCTGTAGGTTCCATGGGCACATACAGTACCTAGTTCATTGGAAAGGGTACGGTCTGGAGGAAAGTTCTTGTGTCTCATCCTCAGATGTACATGCTCCTGTCCTCCTCCGTGCTTTCCATAGATGTTTTCCCCTCAAACCTGGTGGCCTCCCGAGGGGGGGGGTCGTTGAAGAGGGGGTATTGTAAGGGCTTGGCTCAGCTCTCCCTTCTCAGAACAAGCTGCTCAACTGAGGGTTAATTGTTAGTCTCAGCCTCCCCTCTGTCTTATCTGATGACCATATCCTGGCTCAATAAGCCAGCTCTGCTGCTATATAAACTGCCTGGATCAGATCACAGATGCCTTCGTCTTGGTCAACATCTTTGGAGAAACCTCTGATGTGTTTTCCTAAGAAAGACTTTGCCTGTTTGATGTTCCCTTCTGGTTCCTGGATTCAAGACCATGCTCGGCTGACTCTCCTCCTGGCTCCTGGCCCTGCATGACATTTGTTTGACCTTGCTGATCTCTGGACTCCTGTTTCACTGGCTTGTTCTGACTATCCACTCTGATTACCGAACCCTGGCTATGTTCTGACCACGTTTACTCTGTTTATGTAATTTTACCTTTTTATTAAAGCGTGTGATTTTTACTGCACTTCTGTCTTGGTCTGATTCATGGTTCCTGACAGAGAGGTGTTCGTTTCCTTGGAGGAAAGGTTTCCAGCCAGGAGGGTGGTCTGCCCTTCCTGGCTGTCCTGCTAAGGGCCCAGCCTGTTGATTGAAGTGCAGATGTGGTCAGCTGGGGAGTCTATACAGCTACAAGCCCTTTAAGAGTCAAAAAAGGGGTGCCACTGAGCATCCACCTTGGAAGTTTCACCCAGGATCCTGCCTGCTGTGGTCTGGAGTAGACATTCCAAGCCTTGGGGGATACTGTGTATATAGACTTAAGGGGAAAGGATCTCAGTGACTGCTAGTGTCATGGAGTACCCCACAACTCCCCGAACCCCATTCAAGTTACTTTGCAATAAACTTTAAAAAGGCAACCCTTAGATTGTTAGAATGTGGCAGAAGTGTGGAAGCTTCTGTTTGTCTTGTTTCAGTTGCACTAGCGGGAAGAAAACCAGAGACACAAAACCCTTCCGGGGATAGCGCTACACACTTATAAAACAAATATGATGAAATTAATCCAGTTGTATATTTAACATACCAAAAAGGAGAAACAATTTTAGGATTTACTTTAACCACTTCAGCCCCGGAAGGATTTCCCACTTTAGGACCAGAGCCCTTTTTGCGATTCGGCACTGCGACGCTTTAACTGACAATTGCGCAGTCATGCGACGTTGTACCCAAACAAAATTTGCGTCCTTTTTTTCCCACAAATAGAGATTTCTTTTGGTGGTATTTGATCCCCTCTGCGTCATTTCTGATCACCGCTATAAACAAAAGAAGAGCGTCAATTTTGCAAAAAAAACCAAATTTCTTACTTTTTGCTAAAATACAAATCCAAAAAAAAATATAAAGAAACATTTTTTTCTATCGGTTTTGTTCGATTTATATTCTTCCTCATATTTTTGGTAAAAAAAATCGCAATTGGCGTTTATTGATTAGTTTGCGCAAAGGTTGCCGCGCTTACGGATGATGAGAATTAATTTCTGGGGTTTTATTTATTTATTTTTTTTTACTAGTAATGGCGACGATCTGCGGTTTTTAGCGGTACTGCGATATTGCATCGGACATGTCGGACCATTTTGACACTTTTTGGAACCATTGGCGTTTATACAGCGATCAGTGCTATAAAAATGCACTGATTACTGTGTAAATGCCATTGGCAGTGAAGGGGTTAACCTGCAGGGGGCGCTCTAAGGGTTAACTGTGTTCCCTGAGCGTGTTCTAACTGTGTGGGGACTGCCCTGGCTGGGGAAAGGGGATGATCACAGCTTCCATTTACAGGAAGGCTGTGATCATCGCCCTTCCCCCTTCAACAGAACGGAGGTCTGTGTTTACATACACGGACCTCCGTTCTTTCAGTGCAGGAGAGCCATCGCGGGTAGCCGGCGGCGATCGAGTCTGCCCTACCCGCTGCCTGGCTCCCCCCGAACACAATGCTAGCTATTGCGGCCGCCGTCCTGTGACGGCGGTTCGCAATAACGAACTACCTTGTCGCCGTCACGCTGCGGTCGGCAAGTGGTTAAAGCCTATTTAAACCCCAAAACAAGAATTTAAAATATTGCAGCTTACCAGTCCTCAGATGTGGTGGCTACATTCGTTTTCTGTTTTTAGGCTTTTTTTTAGTGATACAGCCAGTAATATACTTCCTGTTTTAGGGTGACTCCTCAATCTGTGAAGAAGCAAAAAAGGCACCTTTAGACGCATTGCCTGGATGAGGCACTGTTGGATGGACTAGTAGATTTAGATGGACTTCATATACATTATCTCACAAAGGTGAGTACACCCCTCACATTTTTGTAAATATTTTATTATATCTTTTCATGTGACAATACAGAAGGAATGGCACTTTCCTACAATGTGAAGTAGTGAGTGTGCAGCTTGTATAACAGTGTAAATGTGCTGTCCCCTCAAAATAACTCAACACACAGGCATTCGTGTCTAAATCGCTGGCAACAAAAGTACATCCCTAAGTGAAAATGTCCAAATTGGGCCCAATTAGCCATTTTCCCTCCCTGATGAAGGTCTTAGGTGTGAATGGGGAGCATATGTGTTAAATTTGGTGTTATCGCTTTCCCTCTCTCATACTGGTCACTGGAAGTTCAACATGACACCTCATTCCAAAAAACTCTCTGAGGATCTGAAAAAAAGAATTGTTGCTCTAAATAAAGATGGCCTGGGCTATAAGAAGATTGCCAAGAACCTGAAACTGATCTGCAGCATGGTGGCCAAGACCACACAGTGGTTTAACAGCACCGGTTCCACTCAGAACAGGCCTCGCCATGGTCAACCAAAGAAGTTGAGTGCACATGCTCAGCGTCATATCCAGAGGTTATCTTTGGGAAATAGACGTATGCATGCTGCCAGAATTGCTGCAGATGTTGAAGGGGTGGGGGTCAGCCTGTCAGTGCTCAGACCATATGAAGAACACTGAATCAAATTGGTCTTCATGGCCATGGTCCCAGAAGGAAGCCTCTTCTGAAGATGATGCACAAGAAAGCCTGCAAACAGTTTGCTGAAGACAAGCAGACTAAGGACATGGATTACTGGAACCATGTCATGTGGTCTGATGAGACCAAGATAAAATTATTTGTTCCAGATGGTGTCAAGCGTGTGTGGCGGCAACCAGGTGAGGAGTACAAAGACAAGTGTGTCTTGCCTACAGTCAAGCATGGTGGTGGGAATGTCATGGTCTGGGGCTGCATGAGTGCTGCCGGCACTGGGAGCTACAGTTCATTGAGGGAACAATGAATGGCAACATGTACTGTGACATACTGAAGCAGAGCAAGATCCCCTACCTTCGGAGACTGGGCCTGAGGGCAGTATTCCAACATGATAATGACCCCAAACACAACCTCCCAGACAACCACTGCTTTGCTAAAGAAGCTGAGGGTAAATGTGATGGACTGGCCAAGCATGTCTCTAGACCTAAACCCTATATGAGCATCTGTTGGGCATCCTCAAATGGAAGGTGGAGGAGCGCAATGTCTCTAACATCCACCAGCTCCGTGATGTCATCATGGAGGAGTGGAAGAGGACTCCAGTGGTAACCTGTGAAGCTCTGGTGAACTCCATGCCCAAGAGGGTTAAGGCAGTGCTGGAAAATAATAGTGGCCACACAAAATATTGACACTTTTTAATTAGGGTTGTACTCAGTTTTGTTGCCAGCAGTTTAGACATTGATGGCTGTGTGTTGAGTTATTTTGAGGGGGCAGCACATTTACACTGTTATACATGCTGTACACTCACTACTTTACATTGTAGCAAAGTGTCATTTCTACAGTGTTGTCACATGAACAGGTATAATAAAATATTTACAAAAATGTGAGGGGTGTACGCACTTTTGTGAGATACTGTAAGTAATATAGACAAAAGGTATAACCCCCAAAAGCGGAACTTGAAAGGCAAATATACCACCGTAATATGTAAAAATATAGCATTTTATTACAAACTGGTTAAAAACATGTAGAAATACAAAATGTGATAATAAAATATAGACATGGTTATTTGGACATCAACATCACATCACAACATCACCTTCTGATGTTAATTAAACATGGTAGATGGAGAAAGACCAAGGGTCACAAGAGTGCGCAGAGCGGAAGGCCACGAACAGGACGCCCTATCTATGGATGGAGATCAGGCACTCACCTACCTGGAATCCTTGTGTCCGCAGGCACCCCTTTTTTCTGACCCCTGACTTTCCCCTCCTGGCAAGAGCAATATCCATGGAGCTATTGATGTAGGCTGTACATTATATGTGTCCATTCACCACTAACCCCGTGACCAAGCAGCCTTTGTGTGGGATCTCTCTGAGATACTTAGGGAGAATGGGTCTCTTGTGATCCTTGGCCTTTCTCCATCTACCCAGGCCTCCTTGACCTTTCTGCCACATCAGCAGATGGTTTCTATTTTAATTAACATCAGAAGGTGAAATATAAAAGTCTTTCCTTTACTATATACCCCTGGAGAAAGATGTGTATCTGAAACGCGTTGGATAAAAGGAAACTTCACTTCATCTGTTATCACCATATACTCTGATGTTGTTGTCCAAATAACCATGTCTATATTTTATTATCACATTTTGTATTTCTACATGTTTTTAACCAGTTTGTAATAAAATGCTATAATTTTTACATATTACGGTGGTATGTTTGCCTTTAGGGTCCCGCTTTTGGGGGTTATACCTTTTGTCTACTAATACTGGATGTTGGCAGACATACACCAGACTTTACAGTAGACAAGAAACAAAAAAGAGGCGCCTCTAAGTGTAAGAAATTTTATTAAAAAGACATCAGCCAATTGGCTACTCACATGACTAAAAAAGGGTATGGCACATAGAACCAGGAGAATACTCAACCGGTGAAGAGTATGGCATCAGTTCCCCGAGATGCCATACTCTTCACCGGTTGAGTATTCTCCTGGTTCTATGTGCCATACCCTTTTTTAGTCATGTGAGTAGCCAATTGGTTGATGTCTTTTTAATAAAATTTCTTACGGTTTACACTTAGAGGCGCCTCTTTTTTGTTTCTTGTCTACAGGTGCGGTTTTGGCTTTCCCTCACATGAGAGCAGCCCTGGGTGTATATACCGTATTTCTTCTCTTTTTTTATCCACATTATTGGACTATTATGTACTTTGTTCTGGACTTTGATGGTTAACAATAGGGATGGGGACTCTATGCACCTGTTGATGTGCCTGATACTTGTTGTTTAGACTTTACAGTAGGGGTTCTTTTTTGTCTGTAAGTAATACATGACATGGTATAGGTATAGTGGCCATTCCACAAGAGGTTAAAGGAAGTTGAAAAAAATAACAGACTTAATTGCCAGATCACCAGGTGAAAATAAAGGAAAAAAGCATTAAAAAGAAAACAAATGCAGTCACCACATTTATGGATTGGTAAGCTTAAATTTATAAACTTTTTGCTTTTGGGTTAAGATATCTATAAAGTACATGAAATGGTATTGTAAGGTCCAACTCCCACAAAACCTTTGTACAAAATGATAATGACATAAACTTGCATGCTCGTCTGAAGACCCTAATTTCTGCACTGAGCAGGCACACCTGGTGTCAGTCCTACGCTAAAGAAAAGGAAGCAATTGGCAATGGAAAATCCAACCTGGTTAGTCGTTGCTTCCCCTTGAGATTGGTAGGCCAGAGGTAATCTATAATGTCTTACTTGGGGAAAAAAAATGAAACACTGAGCTTTTGCCCTATATAGCTGACGGTGCTGATAAGAAGATGCTTGATCAATGGATGAAGAAATATATGCTGAAGGTTTGAACTAAAGATAGCTTTTTCAGAGCCACACAAAACTAGAGAAGTCTGTGGGTGTTTTTTGAAATTATAGCTGTCAGCTCGAGATTCCCCCTCATCTAAGTTCATCCATTCTTGGCCGTCTTCTTGTGCTGTCTTGTCTGTTACGATGTTGGCACACACTTCACTCCCAGGGGTTTCATATTGGAACAAAACAAGGAATGTTCTCCAGGTTTCTTGTCAATTCAAAATCCCAAACTCCCCAAATACTTTGTAGGAGCCATGAACTAAAGTAAAATTATAATTTCTAGCCGTCTCCAGCCAAAGCATCTGTAAAGTTTTTTACTTTTTGCGTCTTGGGAAGACAGGACTCCTGCAGAACAAGAAACAATCACCATAAAAGCACCTTGCAGTTATTTTTTTGGTCATGAGATATGGAAGACCTATAGCTGAACTTCAGCAGACATAAAGGGTTGCTATTTAATCGATTGTTGTATTTTAAAACAAAGCTGAACCTCTCTCTATATATATGTTTCCTTCCCCAACCTAATAGTACAGCAGTACATTCAGACTTTTGCTTTGCAAAGTGATATCAATCTAACATAAGGAGCTTACTGACATGAGGAGAGTACCTCATCATACACTCTTTTTTTCATCCAGCAGACTGGGAGTGTGCAGATAGTTAACGTGATTCTAAATGCTCTTTGACCCCTTCCTGCCCGCTCTGGTGTCCTCTTTAAAAGTACTAAACACCCAGGGGGGACGGGAAGCATTGGCGATCACGTTACCACTGTGATCAGCTGTATCTTAGTGCAATTGATAGACGTGTGAGGGTCAGACGACCTACTTTTTTTCTCACATACTACTCCATGAGAGGAGTACAGTCATTCGAGGAATACAATCTAACTATAGTGAAACGTTTCGTTTTCAGACTTACATGACGACATGATAATCCAACCCCTTCCTTTGTATATATATCTCTCTCCAAGTCGAAACAAAATTTTATGTTGTTAGCTAATTTATCGTTGGGAAATACAGACGACTTCAAGTCGATATCCAGAAGGTATAGAGTACTGGTTTTTTTATTGACGTTCCACGAAAATACCACTAACAAAGAACAAGACGTCCTCAGGAC